>CM076583.1:1247252565-1247721037 GCA_034641835.2 Pinus albicaulis
TGGAGGCTCAAAAAGTCTTAGCCACCTTTTGGTATAACAAAATATTGAGAGTAAAGCTATCTGCCGAATAGTGTCCCAAGACATAAGAAGAAGAGGAGGATATGTCCCGTGTTCCATATGCAAGTGCAGTGGGTAGCCTAATGTATGCAATGGTCTGTACTAGACTAGACATTGCACATGCAGTGGGAGTATTGAGCAGGTTTATGTCAAACCCAAGGAAGGAGCATTGGACAACAGTGAAGCGGGTTTTCAGATATTTACATGGCACTAGTGATTATGGCTTGTGCTACCAGGGAAGACCAGGATTGGAAAGAATGTTGGAAATTCGTGGTTTTGTTGATGCAGACTGGGCTGGAGATCTGGACCAAAGAAGATCTACAAGTGGGTATGTGTTTAGCCTATTTGGAGGTGCAATCAGTTGGATGAGTAAAAGACAGTCTGTAGTGGCGCTTTCAACTACAGAGGCAGAATACATAGCAGCCACTCATGCAAGCAAGGAAGCAGTTTGGTTGCAGAGATTGTGTTCAAGT
The DNA here is from genome assembly GCA_034641835.2 of Pinus albicaulis. Lineage (NCBI taxonomy): Eukaryota > Viridiplantae > Streptophyta > Pinopsida > Pinales > Pinaceae > Pinus > Pinus albicaulis. Next base: position 1,247,253,096 of record CM076583.1, read on the forward strand.
ATGGGGTTGGTATAACAAGCTATAAGGATAGACTGTGATAGCCAAAGTGCAATTTTCTTGGCTAAGAACCCTGCTTATCATTCAAAGACAAAGCACATTGATGTTCAATATCACTTTGTTAGAGATATGGCTGAAGCTAAAAGGGTGTTGCTGGTAAAGGTGGACACTTTGAAGAATGTTGTAGATGCATTGACGAAGTCTGTGAGCACTCAGAAGTTCTCTTGGTGTAGAGAAACAATGGGTGTTGAAGAATTGTCCCAATGACTAAGCTCTCCTGTGGTCCCCTGTGGAAAGAAAACAACAAGTGGGAGAATGTTGGGTATGTGTTATATTCTTTCCACGACTAGCCTCACGCGCTGTACGTTGCGTCGGGCACAGCAGGATGGTCACAGGGGGGGCGGCAGCGCCCCGGAAAAATTGTTTTTGGTATGCAGTCCCACTCATAGGCGGACCCACCCATGTTTTGTGCATGAGTTTGCAGATGGTTTTGGGGAACGATGGTTTTTGGCCCCTGGTATTTTGTAGATCCGGTCAAGGGAACTACGGTTATGTTCTAATCCAGGATTAATGGATTGGGGTTTATGTATGCTTCGGCATGTATATATATGTGTTGTAACACTAAAAGGAATATAATTAAAATCAAGCCGGGTCGTCCCAATTTGGGATCCAGGGAAAATCTATGTGTTTATCTCGTTTTATGTTTCATGCTCTCGCTATTGTTTATTTTTTGTTATAAGATTTGTGTGTAGATAATTTATGCTCGTGGTTAAAACCTACATTTTTCTGTATTCGAGGTAGACTAGTGTTCGGGGAGATCCGTTAATCGATTCTCGCGGTGAAAGAAGATGGCGAGCGGCGAAAAGATAGAGATCGAGAAATTTAATGGTCAGAGTTTTGAGTTGTGGAAACTCAAGATGGAGGATCTGCTGGTGGATAAAGATCAGTGGATCGCGGTAGATCCAGGTACTAAACCAACGGAAATGTCAGATGAAGACTGGAAGAAACTGGATCGGAAGGCTAAGAGCACAATACGGTTGTGTGTCTCAGATTCAGTATTGTTGAATGTATTTGGGGAAGCTACGGTGAATAATTTGTGGGAAAAACTTGGGACTTTGTACCAATCTAAGTCTCTGGTGAATAAGTTGTTCCTACGGAAAAAGCTGTATAACCTGAGGATGAAGGATGGAGACTTGGTGACAGAGCATATGAACTCCTTCAATACCGTGGTAAGTCAGCTGTCATCTGTTGATATTAAAATATCAGATGATTATAAGTGCATCAGTTTGTTGTGTTCTCTACCAGACTCGTGGGACAGTCTGGTTATTGCAATAGGTAGCAATACAACTACCTTGAATTTTGATGACATTGTCTCAGCCTTGCTATCGGAGGAAATGAGACGGAGAAATATGGAGGGTCAAAATGGATATGCCTTATCTGTACGAGGAAGGTCCCAAAATAGAAACAAGAATAAGGTTTCGAGTGGGAGATCTAAATCTAGAGGGAGATCTAAATCTCCTGGAAAGTTTGTAAAGGTGTGCTGGAAATGCAGAAAGGAAGGACACTACAAAAAGGAATGTAGATCTAAAGCTCCTGAGAAAGGAAAGGGATCTGATGAAGCTCCTTCTGCAGAGGCAAAAACCACCTCGGATGAAGGTGGAGATGTGTATTTGGTTTCTTCTTCAAATACACATGTAGATCATGAGTCATGGTTGATTGACTCAGGTGCATCCTTTCACTTCACTCCCCATAGGGAGTGGTTCTGCGAGTATGAGAAATATGATGGTGGCGATGTATTCCTAGGGGATGATAGGAAGGCCAGAATCATCGGACGTGGAAAGTTCAAGTTGAAGCTGCAAGGTGGAAGGATTAGAACACTTCCTGGTGTTCTGCATATTCCTGCATTGGCCAGAAATCTGATTTCTGTAAGCAAGATGGATGATGCAGGTGTAAAAACAGTGTTCGAGAAAGATGCTTGCAAGATGGTTCGGGGAGCACTGGTATTAATGCGGGGAGTTTGGACTGGAACTCTGTACAAGCTACAAGGTAGCACTGTTATTGATGGGTGTAATAGTTATGTGGTTCTTGAAAGTGGAGCGGAAAGCCTAGCTGTCTCTGGAGAAAAGACCATGCTATGGCATCAAAGGCTTGGACATATTGGAGAGAAGGGCCTTCGGATACTGCATAGAAATGGTATGGTAGAAGGTATGTCTAATTTCTCTCCGGATTTCGATTTCTGTGAACATTGTGTATATGGGAAGCAGAATCGGGTGAGTTTTCCTTCTGGTGCTAAGAGGGCAAACAAGATATTAGAACTTGTGCACAGTGATGTGTTTGGACCCGTGTCAGTTCCATCACTGGGAAAGTCTGTGTACTATGTTTCATTCATAGATGACTTCTCAAGGAATACATGGATATATTTCTTGAGGAAGAAATCTGAAGTCTTTGACAAATTTAAAAAATTTAAGGCTCTGGTGGAAAACCAGACAGAGAAGAAGATAAAGGCGTTGAGGACAGATAATGGTGGGGAGTTCTGCAAGAAGGAATTTGAAGAGTTCTGTAAGAAGTGTGGTATAGCACGGCAGAAAACTACTCCATACACACCTCAGAAAAATGGAGTTGCAAAAAGAATGAATAGAACGCTAATGGAAAAGGCAAGAAGCATGCTCAGTGGTACTGGGTTAGGACAAGAATTCTGGGCAGAGGCAGTGGAGACTGCATGTTACTTAGTTAACAGATCACCTTCATCATCGTTGGAGGATAAGACTCCACATGAGGTATGGACTGGTAAGAAACCCTCTCTTTCACATCTAAGGGTATTTGGATGTGATGCATATGTACATGTTCCAAAGGAGAAAAGGACCAAGTTGGATAATAAATCTGAAAGGTGCATCTTTATTGGGTATAAGGATGGTTTAAAGGGTTGCAAGCTTTGGAACCCAGAAACAAGGAAGGTTGTGTACAACCGAGATGTGGTGTTTAGAGAAGTGAAAGATGTTGTTAAACATGAAGTCCTACCAAAGGAACCTGAGAAGATAGAGTTTGAGCTAAAGGAGGATGAATCAGACTCTACAACAGAAGAAGACTCAGAAGATGAAGAGCCACAAACTCCAGCTTTGAGAAGATCAGTTCGGGAAAGAAGGCAACCAGAAAGGTATAGTCCATCTGCTTTCTGTTTAGGTTTTTCCTTAACTATAACTGATGATGAACCCAGAACTGTCAGGGAGGCAGTAGATTCAGAGGATGGAAAACTCTGGAAGGAGGCCATGGTTGATGAAATGGCATCCTTGCACAAAAACGATGCATGGGATCTGGTGGAGTTGCCGGCTGGAAGGAAGCCCATTGGGAGCAAATGGGTGTTTAAGAAGAAGATGAATATAGAAGGCAAGGTGGAGAAATACAAAGCTCGGTTGGTAGCGAAAGGTTATTCCCAGGTGCCGGGAATTGATTTTGGTGATATTTTTTCTCCTGTTGCCAAAGTTACTTCTATTAGATTACTTTTATCTGTTGCTGTTGCATTTTATTTTGAGATAGAACAGATGGATGTGAAGACAACGTTTCTTCAATCTAGAAGAGGAGATCTACATGAAGCAACTTGAAGGCTTTATGGTGAAGGGCAAGAAAGAATTGGTATGCAGGTTGAAGAAGTCTCTGTATGGGTTAAAACAGTCACCAAGGATGTGGTATCAGAAATTTGATACCTATATACGGGGACTTGGATTCACTAGAAGAAAGGAGGATCACTGTGTTTATTTTAAATTAATTGGTGACCATGTTATTTATTTGGTCTTGTATGTGGATGATATGTTGTTGATTGGAAATGACAAAGAAATTATCCAAGATTTGAAGACCCAACTGTTCTCCAAATTCGACATGAAGGATCTTGGTGCTGCAAACTATACTTTGGGCATGGAAATTAAGAGAGATCGGGCAAAGAGGAAGATCTAGTTAAACCAGAGGAAGTATGTTGAGACTATATTGTAGAGGTTCAATATGCAGGATAGTAAACTGGTGAATGTTCCTATTCCCGTAGGTGTAAATATATCTATTGAATAGTGTCCCAAGACACAAGAAGAAGAGGAGGATATTTCCTGTGTTCCATATGCAAGTGCAATGGGGAGCCTAATGTATGCAATGGTCTGTACTAGACCAGACATTGCACATGCAATGCGAGTATTGAGCAGGTTTATGTCAAACTCAGTGGAAGGAGCATTGATGTTCAATATTGCCTTGTTAGAGAGACATTGAAGTGTATAGTATTTGTGTTGTTAAAGGTAGACACTTTGAAGAATATTGCAGATGCATTGAAGAAGTCTATGAGCACTCAGAAGTTCTCTTGGTGTAGAGAAACAATGGGTGTTGAAGAAATGGCCCAATGACTAAGCGCTCCTGTGGAAAGAAAACAACAAGTGGGAGAATGTTGGGTATGTGTTATATTCTTTCCACGACTAGCCCCACATGGCCGTACGTTGCGTCGGTGCGCAGGGGCCGCGGGGGCGGCAGCCCCCTCGTTCTGGGGTCCGAGGCAGCGCCGGCAAAAAACATTTTGGTGTGCGTCTCCACCATAGCGGACCCACTCCATGTTTTCAGGCATGAATTTGCACATGGTTTTCAAAGGGCTTAAGGGTTTTCGGCTCCCCGGCATTTTCAGAGATCCGGTCAAGGGAACTACGGTTATGTTCTAATCCAGGGTTAATGGATTGGGGTTTATATATGCTTCGGCGTGTATATATATGTGTTGTAACACTAAAAGGAATGTAATGAAATATCAAGTTGGTCGTCCCGATTTGGGATCCAGGGGAAAATCTTTGTGTTTATCTGTTTTATGTTTTATGCTCTCGCTATTGTTTATTTTCTGTTATAAGGTTCGTGTGTAGAGAATTTCTGTTCAGGGTTAAAACCTACAAGCATATGTATCATAAAATAAACACATTTTTTCCTTCATTCAATCTCAATAGGAAATTCGAATTGCAGGACCTACTAGGGATAATTTTAGTAGTTTCAACTAGTTAACTAAGAGTAAGTTGAGTTAACAGAAAGTCAACTAACCAACTAAACTCAAATTTATCTCTATTCTAGAACTAGAGTTTAGTTAATTGACAAAAACTAGAGTTAAGTCCACTAGATAACTAAATTTTAGCTATCAACTAGTACACAAATCATCGAAATCCTTCTAACTCGAATTAAATTACAATAAACTAACGATAGGCCGCATCACACATTTTAACTGACAACTAACTCAGGTATCTATGAGAATGAATTTGAATTAGCATGTTTGACTAAGGTAGAATTCAAACAAGCCCTTCCTTGCTACAATTTCATAGCTTCCTCTTAGAAAGGAATGTCTTCTTGGAATAAACTCGTCCACCTGGATCTATCTTCACCTCTCCCAAGTACTTTATTGTTGTAGTTTCTCCCTCTGAACTAGAAGGTGTCATGTACCCTGTGTATCTAGGTGTTTGCTTCTTGATGATGGGAGACTCAAATCTCTTATGATGCCCCTTAACCAAATCCTATACCAACTTAGCTTGAACTCTCCTTATACTAGAAGCCTCTAACTAGTCCTCATCATCATCTTACTAGTCATCCAAACTACCAACTAGCATAGACTAAAATTGAGATATTGGCTGAGGCTCCATCTTGAGAGCTCTATCCTTCTCTTTCTCAACCACCACATCTCTATTCTGAGAAATTTTTTCCTTGCTCCTCAAGGCTACAAATGCATCTACCTCCAATTTGTAGAGGCTCTTAATTCTAACACCAATATGCTTGACCTGACCTGAAGAAAAATTCTTGAGGTAGGCCTTCCTAATGTTGATTATTACATCATATCATTTGTCTTCAATCCTCAATTTTTTCATCAAAGAAAGTTTTTTGGCATCACTACTGCTTTCGAACATATCAGTAAGGGCTTTCCACATCTAGAATGGTGTATCCTTTCCATGTAACTTTGGAACAATATGATCCCTGACTCCTTCTAGGATCATCCTACTAGGTTTGGAAATTTCCTTCTTTGATTGAATTAGTTGGTGTGCATCTAATGCAGGAGGTTTAGGAACACTAGTCTTGATGTATTCAAAAAATACATTATCATTTAACACAACCTCCATATTTTCCTTCCATGCATAGAAATTTGAAGTCCTTTCTAAGGCATGCTCTGTCCTCAAACCATAGAAAGGCATTATTACCGCACTTGTAGAATCCCTTCACTAACTGGTATCCTTTTCAATGCGCTTTGAATCTGATCAAGGAACTTGGTTTCTATCTTGTTTTCAACTTTGATACCATGTATAAAATCCTAAAAACCTTGCAACTGCTAATGAGAGAAAATTTATCACAAAAGATACAATATTTCCTTACCAAAAATTTGTGGAAATAAAATAATGAATAGAAACAAAGCCGCACATAGAACAAAAAAATTATCCAAGGAACCCAACTGGGAAAAACTCCTCTTACTTGTATGAGAATCAACTGAGCAATTTGATCTATTACATATAAATTTATTCAAGCCTGAAGCTTTGTTGCAATATTGATCAACTCTCTCTCTCAAGGATTTCCCAACACTTAGGAAAATAAGGCCTGCTAGGAGCTCTTATTTCCTAGCACAAATATGCCCCTAAAAAATAAGAGAATTCCATATTTCCTAGCACAATTCTCAAGAGAAATTGATTTTCTCAATCCTCAATCCTTGCACAAAAAACCTATGTACCTAAAATAAGTACATATGTGCCTTCATTCAATCTCAATAGGAGATTCGAATTACAAACCTACTATGGATAATTTTAGCAGCTACAACTAGTTAACCTGAGAGTAAGTTGAGTTAGCAGAAAGTTAACTATCCAACTAAACTCAAATATACATCTATTCTAGAACTAGAGATCAATTAATTGACATACACTAGATTTAACTCCACGAGATAGCGAAATTTTAGCTATCAACTAGTACACAACTCATTGAAAGCCACCTAACTCGAATTAACAGACAATAAACTAGTGATATGCCACATCACACATGTTAACTAACAACTAACTCAAGTATTTGTGGGACTGAGTTCAAATTAGCATCTTTGACTAATTCACAAGTCAAATAAGTCATTCCTTGGTACAATTTCAACAAGCATTTCTTCACATTGACATACAAAGTGTGTTGTTTCAAGGTACTCAAGACCTGTTGAATGTGCTGCAAATGTTTTTCCTTGGTTCGACTAAAGATGAGGATTTCATCCAAATATACAACCACAAAATATTTTTTGAATAGTTGCAAGATATCATCCATCATCCTCATTAATGTTTCTAGAGAATTAGTCAAACCAATGTGCATGACCAACCACTCAAAAAATTCCTTCTTTGTATTTGAAGGTTTGTCTTCCATACATCAGTTTCCTCGATTAAAACCTGATACTAGCCTAACTTCATATCAATATTACTAAAGAACTTGGAACCCTTAAGCTAATCAAGAGGACATTCAATCCAAGGAATGGAGTATCTATTCTTGACAATTATTTTCTTTTGGAATCTATAACCAATGAAGAATCTCCATGTCTCACCCTTCTTCTACAACAACACATTTGGGCTATATAAAGGTGAGGATCTCACTCCAATGTGGGCCTTGGATGAGCTCATGATTTTGAAATTTTGTTTTCTCATTCTCTAAGAGAGAGAATATATAATGGTCCATTAGGTAAATAAGAATCAGGTATCACTTCAATTGAGTGTTTGACATGGCAGGGTAGATGTACCCTCATAGGTGAAGAAAAAATTATTTTTGCATCCTATAATATTTTCAACTTGTTTTTGTTCTATAGAGAGCCCCTATGTTAGGGATGTGGTGGTTTCAATGGCCTTCCTTTCACCTTTTTACTAAATGGTCATGAAGAGAACAAACTTTGCAGTATAAGAGATTACTTTTCAACATTATTTTGTTAAGATCAATGAAATCTTAGTAGTTAAAAATACCTTTGGTACCCTATAGAGTTCACCCCTTAGAGTGAAAATTATGCTACATGGATGGGACTCATAAACAACACCACATATAAGCTTATCCTAAAAAAACATCACAAAATTCAAGCAGGGCAACATCATATAGTACCTCATCTTTGAAGGGCTTAATGGCATAGGATAGGCAACACTTGTTGACAGATGAAGTTTTTGTGCTTCATCAAAAAACCCTAAATTCTCACAGGGCATGTGAGATAATGGGTCTAGGCCCAATTTTTAATTCCCTTATTGGTGTTGAGATCTATTTATTTACAAATTTATTTACAACAAAATAAAATATGAACAATATGGTACATATTTCAGAGAAAGTAAAGCATGTACAGTATAAACAATATTTAACAATGTTGTAATAAGAATATGAGCAATGATAAAATGAAATAAAGATAATTTTATGAGCAGATTTAGAGAGATACCTTGTTAACCAAAAGGCTATGCAAGTACTTAACAAATTATAAATTATAACTCATAAATAGTAAAGTAAATTTCAACATAAGTTGTTCATCAATATATATATATATATATATATATATATATATATATATATATATATATATATATATATATATATATATATATATATATATATAACTTTCAGAAAGGTATGCATTGTAAAAATGGTCAAAAATTGATTTATTTTATTGATAAAAAGCGAGTGCATCTTGTTGTTCGGCCAGTTCCTACGAGAAATTTTGACCATAACTTAATTCAAAAGTTTCTATACATAAAGGGCTTGCACATAGACACTCATATGACAAAAATAAAGTAAAATGGCACTCAAAATACTCTTGGGATCACTCTGATATGATAAATTTAGAAAAGCTCTTTGCAATAATTCATCTATTAGCATTTATATTAAAAATCATACCTTTTACAAACATAAATAAATACAAGAAAGTGAAAGATAGCCTGAACATATCACAGAAGAAAGAGATAAGTCTTCTCTTCTCCTTATCACTCCTTAACAAATTTATGCTACCACAAAAAAAATCAACCTCTTGTACTCAAAGGAATAATGGATTAGAGGGGAAAATGAAAACTATCAAATCTAGTGTATACCTCTCCTCACCGTTTTTTTTCCATCCCTTCCTTCATATTCTTCTTCCCATTTTGCAGTCTCTTAAAACAATTAGATGGAATAATTGTTTTGGTAATTATTTTATTCATTAATTTAATTTACTTGAATTATGTTTTAGGAAAAAGGGTTCTAAAGGAATTATAAATACAAAATTTTTAATGATTTTTGGTAGGTGTCCCCCCCCCCCCCCCCCCAATATGTCTCATGACCTAAACTCACAATTGTGAAATAAAGTGGCATATCATCTATATAATATGATATGAAGTAAACCTCTTGTACCTCCCATATAAAACATTCACATCATAAAAAAACACATGTATATAATAAAACATCATTCACCATATATAATCTATCATCAAGACACCTTGTGCCTTCCTATATAAACATGCATGTCCATGACATCATAAAAATCAATGTGTAAAATACTATATTAGCCAACATGTGTCACTTTCTATCTCCTCAAAACATACCACTAAAATATGTGTGTGTGTGTGTGTGTGAAAATAATGTGGTGTCACAAAATTGAATTGCGGTGAAAGTACGCTATAAAATGTGGTGAAGGTAGAAGTTTGTATGAAAACTAAACATAGAAACAAATATGAAGTCTATGTAAGCTCTAGGAATTTACTTTATCTATCATCCAATTATTTTCCCTCACTTTCCACTTCCTTTCTCCCACTTTCTATTTATAGATGTGTGTCTTTAAAAGAAGCTTCTTTCCTCTCACTTGTCCCAGAAGTAGCATTGTGGGAATGTGAGGAAGTTGTCTCTAAGGAGGAATGTGCAAGTGTTATAAGAGGATGGAGCTTGGACACAATTACATTTGTATGAGATTTGATAGGTTGATTTTGGTGTTGAGACTTGGCTTGTGAGACAGTTAAAGGCATATGTTGAGTAAATAGGAAAGGAGGCGCTGAATGTTGTGATATGGGTGGCCATCATGCATGTTTGGAAGGTTTTTCTATGGTTTTGGTTGCCATCCCAAATAGAGGTGGCTACGGCTATGGGAGGGGTTGTTGTTGCAAAATATATATGATGTTGGGGTGTGTTAGTGGCATATTTTGAAAAATATGTGGAGTGGGTTGATTGGGTTGAAGAGGTGTCTTATCTAAGTGAGTTAATTAAACTCCTCATAATCAACATTGGAAGGATGGAAAATATAATTTGTTTGTAACATTATTCCCTCCATAACACAACATTTGTCATGCCACCTTTTGTCATTATGCAAAACTCTATTGTAGATTCATCTTATTATGTATAAAGAAACCACAATATTCGTATGCAAAGTAAGCCTCATAGTGTAAGTATGCCACATCATTGGATCATGTTTTTGTAAGCATTAGGGTACATGATTAAATATGTACAGTTTAAATTTATAACATGATAGGGAGAAGCCTCATGCATATAATAATAATAAAACTACAAATGAAATAAAAATATAAAAATAGGGGGGGGAATCATAACGATAGATATCAAAATATATATGAATATATGTTGCTATTTTGTTCCAAAATTTTGCATGGAAAGGACAAAATATAGTGGAAATAAATGAAATTATATTGTTCAACATAAATATTTCCACGTATCACATGATTGTATATGGTGTTTATTTATGGTATTGAAACAATGATAGAGTCCATCATTTACACATTGGAAATAATATGAACATAGTGGAACATGTAAGTATTTCCACGGATGGTGGGTTTTGAATGGTTCATATATAACTGTGCAAGGAAAAATATTAAAATGTGGCCAAGAATACTTTAGATACCACAAATGTTTCACATATTCCAACTACATACAATACAATCCTTGCATGGGGCGTAGGGGACGCCATGTAGGCGTGGGAAGATGAACAATGTTAAAATGGTGAGTGGATGGCTTGTCTTTACGCACTTTCCTTATGTTGTCAAATGACTACATGTAACCATACTTTGTCTATTACGTAACATATTAAAAAAGAGGTAAAGGCCATATGATGAACTGTATAAATGAGACTTATTTGGGTCACTTTATATGAATCTATTTGTTGTCCTGGTCAACTATAATAAAAAATTTAAAAAAAAAAATTAACTATTGTATTTCAAAGGCTTTAGGGTGTTATAAGAAAATACAAAAAATGTTTATGTGTGGTATGGGAGGAATATGACTTGCATGCCCCTTCATCATTGATATCCTACAAATTGTTCAACAATATTAGGTGTTTCCCTTTGGGTTTATAAACAGACTATGGAAATATTGTATCTATGTTATGAATAGAGAAAATAATGGATATTTTGGATTGTAGTCAATGATAACTTTCACCAAACATTGGTCATGGCTACTTACATACTTCAAAATTGGAAAAGAGTGAGGATATTTGCCATGGTATTTTTACCTTCATGAGAGCCATGTCTCTTGTACAATTTGGAAATACTTTACCTCAAAAATACACGAATTCCAAAGAAAATAAACAATGGATAGTGCTGAAAGTTTTGAATGTGCCAATGAGTGGGGGTACTGGGGGTTTTAGATGGCTATCAGATACAGAGAATAAGGGTTCATAGTGTTGGGTTTAATTTTGAATTAGTATGTTCATTAAGAGGAGCCATGTTTACGTAATGAAAATTTACAAAAACAGGAGGAAGGAACAAGGCTTTGATTTTGGTTAATCCTTATATGTCAAATAAAGTAATTCATAGTTTATTTCTATGCATGAAGAGCCAAAACACATGAAAATTAGGGGGTAAATGACATGAATAAAGAATGTGAGAGGATTAACTCTAAAAAATCACAACAAATAGAGCATAACAGTGACAATGTTTGCTAATATACTGATCATATTTATGCTTATCAAAATCATTACAAACCATACCTTATCCAAAAGCACTTAAATAATGTGAACAGACTATTGTAACAGTTCTAAAGCTCATAGATGCGTGAGGCAATAATTCTTGGGTCCCTCCAAGTTCCTAATAGGAAAAAACTATTCACAATGCCTCCAAATTTGGTTTTGGCTTGCAAACTAACCTTTGTAGTTGGTAGCCAAGGTGGCTCCCTTTTCGAAGAACATCACATTAATTTACATAGATCACAATATCAGAGGGTTAATACCATAAGCATTGTATCATTTAATCAGGAGTTTAATGTATACCAAAAAACCATGTTAAATATATCCACATCAAAATCCAGAACATATATCGCCCTCATTGTTATAAATATTACAAAGTATAAGTTATGCGAGATGCATTGCATGACCCCTATGTTTATGACATGAATATTTTTATGACCTTTGCAATACATGACACCCCGGTGGTCATGAGGAATATTGATACTTTGTGATGTGTGTGTGTGTGTTGTATGATCTCATTAGTGCCACATGTGCCATTCCATTTTTGGATGTTGTCATATAATCAAAACATATATTTCCCATTTATTAACCTATTGCATAAGCTTTGTTATGCATTGAATTCTATAGGTGGTGATTTATAACTTGTAATATTGTATGAACTTAAGATTTATTATCTTGATGTAAGTTACAAATGATAGATGGTTTGGAAAAAAAAATGAAAACTGAATTTTGGAATTCCCATCAACAAACTCTATTATTTCCAACACTTAAGCACACTTAAGATGTGATAATTGTCATGATAAGATGTTGAAGGAAAGAATCAATTGTAAAACCATTCTAATATTACCATAGGTCATATGATATTATAGTTTGGAAATATGTGTTATGCATTTGACATTTTCAATATCACATCATGATTCTGTATAGAATAAACTTTAAACCCCTTATAGCAACATATGCACATGAAAGTAAGATATAATAGTGCACTCACCTTATTACGCCAAGGGTGAATGAACCCCGCCTACCATTTTAGTTTTAGCTTTATTTTTGAGCTTTTCATTCTTTATTTTTAGGAGGAGGATTTATAAATATTGCAATGGTTTTAATTTTTGCAAGTAGGTGTGTCAATAACACTGTTGGCTAACACATATGTCTCATACATGGCTCAACCAACCAATGTTGTATGGTTGGGTTTGTGGCACTGTCAACAACTTCAATATCTTGATATCCTCAGCTAGGATCAGGTTCTTCTAGCTCCCATTATCAACAAATAAATGTGGTGGGGTCCATTTCACCCATAGTTATGAATGGAAGAGTGATCCCCCACTTCAGTCTCTTATGACTCTTTTGGTTGGATATTTATGGTTGTGAAGGTACCACTGGGTTCTTCATTGATGGTCATTACAAAAATTTTGAAGTCTAAAATGGACCTCAAAACAACAATGTACAACCAAAATCAAATTTATAAGAACAAATAGGATCCAAGATGAATATTTCAACCATGGGGGATGATTCACCATTTTTGGAGTAAAAAAGTAAAAAGATTTTTAAAAAAACTACTTTTTCAACTTGTATTTTCAACTTATCTCCTCACAGTTTTACTCGAATTTCGAGCAGGAGCACTCGTTGGATGCAAAATTTAATTCCTCACCCAAGGATTATGGATGTTGCATAATTTCAATGGACACTTCTACATGAAAAATGCGAAATACATGAGAAAACATGATTACAATCACATTTTTCATGTATTTCTCATTTTTCCTGTAGCAAGTTCCATAAAAAAATGTGCAACATGGGTATTCATTGGATAAGGAATTAAATTATTCATCCAACAAGTGCTCTCACTCAAAATTTGAGTAAAACTGTAAGGAGATAAGTTGAAAATACGAGTTGAAAAGTAGTTGTTTTCCCCTCTAAAATTTGATGATGAAATCTAATATTATTTTATTATTTCCACTATTATTTTATAATATTCCTTAGGAGGCCCATTTTAGACCTCAAAATTCCTCTAATTCACTTTGCTTTATCGTGTTTTGAAACATAATATGATCCAAGGTCCTCTTCTTTTCCTTTAATTTCATCCAACAATGATTGTTTCACATGGTATTCATCAGTGTTATGCTAAGGGATTTTGTGGAACTCGTGCTACTTTCCAGTGTTCATTATTTGACTTCCCATTACCCTTATTTACCCATGACTTCGGTTGGTTGTATTTAGGTTGGATCTCCTTACTTTTTCACTCGTTTTGTGAGTTAGGGCCTCCTTTTCCAAGATTATTTTGCGGCGTACTTATAGACCCAAACTCCTGCTTATTCTACTACTTCAATTTCTTATCAATTTTCAAAACATATATATAAGTGGCTCCTAGTGAGAATATATCCAAAAAATCCATATTAATTTGGATGTACCTATGTAGGCCACTATGGTACATCAAAACCAAGTGCTACTTGGAGTCTCTGATACCTATATTTTAGCAAAAGGTATGGAAAATATTAGTGTACTTTCGCACAATATAGTGTCTCTCTAGCCGTAGAGTTTTCCATCTTGTGTATTGGTCATCAAATTTCCCTACAAGGTAGACTTCCTCCTTGAGAGAATCAACAAAATCAACTTAAGTGGGTATTACATTGAATATCACAAAATTTACTTCATTGTGTCTTTCCTAATAACCTTCTCACCAATATTTGACACAGGGAAGGGATTTTAGGATCACGAAGGCAATATTCTCATTGTAATTTTTTTTTTTTGATAGAATAATGTCCCTCTAACATATTTGACCATTTCTCCAAAGCATATGCATCTATTTGGAATTTGAATAAGGGGATATCAAAGTTAAATTGTACCTTGAAGGGTGTTGCACCTCCAAAATTTCTACTTATTGAAGATGCCTTAGTCGTTGTTAGTAGTCATCGAAATATATATGTGAAATTATACATCATCTCATTCATTTGTTAAACGAATGCTTCCTTTAGAAATGACTTAATAGGATCTCTTTCTCGGTCATCTCACTCTTCTTTCACCATGGGAGGTCATTTGGGTAGAGTGATCGTTCCCAAGTGAAACTAACTCAAGAGCCAATTCTTTGTACCCTAACCTCATTTAGGAAATGCACTAATACACAATACGGAGAAAATTTCTCTGATACCATTGATATGAGTTGTATAAGGAATGAAATAAAAGGAGGGAAAGGAAATGGAACAAGTGAAGTAGCAATGAGAATGAAAGTACACAAATTAGCCTCGAAGAGAGAAGAAAAAGCTACTCACCATGATTATATATTTATACTTTTGGTGGACCAAAAGTTTCTTTTTGTGGAGAGGTATGATCTAGGAGGATCTTCAATAATCAACAATTTGAATTTGGTCGCATTTTTTGATGAAAATGTATTCATGTCAAATATCTCATCGAGGTCTTTCCAACACAATTTTAACAAAGTCAAACAAACATTGCATGCAAAATTTTTATGGCCTAATAAATTTTAAATCAAATAGGGAAAATATCACAAAAAGGAACATTCTTGATGTCACCGTGTTGATTGGACATGTACAAATTTGACACGTGCCACAATCCAAACATTACACATGGAAATATTATGTGGAAAGGATGACACATGCCACACTTAGATGTTGACACATGGTAAGGATATCACATGGCACACTCAGATGCTAACATGTAGCAAGATGACGTGGTATGGATGACATGTGACAAGCTCATATGTCAATATGTGGTAATATTAGGTGGAAATGCTAACATGTGGCACACTCGATGTTGGCGCATGCCAAGATGAGGCAATGGGTTGACACATGGCACACTCAGATGCTGACATGTGATGAGATGAGGTGGAAAAGTTGACACGTAGCACACTCGTATACTGACGTGTGGCAAGGTTGACACATCGCACACTCATATGATGACATGTGGCAATATGATTGAGAAGGTTGACACATGACAAATTGACTTGGCTCAATGAAAAGTTGACACATGCCTTCCATATGGACCAACCAAAGGTTGCCACATGGACCTTCTAGAAAACCTATGTGGCTAGGTCAGGGAGGATAAAAAATTTACTCCATGAAATCTCCAACAAGAAGGATTGAAAGATAATGCACCAAATGCAAATATTGTTGTAGATAATGCATAATATTATTTATAAGATTTCTCCTTATTTTTCTAGAACTAAGAGAAGCCACAAATTTTTCATGAGAGAAATTTTGAGGTCTAAAATAAACCTCCTAAGGAATATTATAAAATAATAGAGGAAATAATAAAATTATATTAGATTACATCATCAAATTTAAGAGGGAAAATAATAATTAAAAAAAAACTAATTTTTCAACTCGTATTTTCAACTTATCTCCCTACGGTTTTACTCAAATTTCAAGCAGGAGCACTCATTGGATGTGAAATTTAATTTTTCATCAAATAAGTGTGAAAATTTCAAATACTAAAATCCTATTGCAACATTTGGAATTTATTTTTCTAATTTTTAATTAATTTAACAATTTATCTTCTACGACAAATACCAAATAAATCAGACTGCAAGCTTCACAAATAAAACCGCGGAAGAAAAAATAGCATTAGAAACTGAGAATATTATAGCACACACGAAAAAATCAACACAGTTATTTTTGGAAAAATGTCCCTGCAAAAACCTAACTTGGGAACACCGGTGCAGCAGCTGAGACTTTTTATTATTAAGCAGCAGTGAAATTCTAAGTAGAATCTGGATGCACAAACTAGAAATCCACTACAAGAAAACTTGACCACAAAAATCAATGAGAAAATTTTTGTCTCACCTAGCACTAATCCAACTCTAAAATTGGCTCTGAATGGGCTCCATGAAACTCCTGCGTTAGCCTCTGCATCAAATATGAGCAAGCACTATGATGCTTTGCCCGAAACGACAACTGATCAAGCTAGCTACCTAATCCAAACTTCGAGAATGACTCTCTGACACCTTCCAGAAATATTCCTGACCTCCAGCAACTGAATTGACCCTCTTTCTAGCTAAATCAACTTCCACTTCTCAGGCTTCGTTATTGAAGAACTATCGAGAAACTCGACCTTCGTAGCTAACTCTTTGGATCTAAAAATTTCCACTGAACTTGTTGTCTTTTCCCCTCACTATTTCTACTTCCTTCTCTAGCTTTCTGCCAACTATTATTTCTCTCTCGAAGTTGAATTGCCATATAAATCGAAACCAACAAGTGTGTTCTCCATCTACCCATCGACTTCTTCTTATATTCCTTCGTTGGAGCACCAATGGCCAAGATCAAAAATTAATCAAGGGCCAATATCGTATTGAAGTCGATTTATGTGAGTTTCTAGATGATTATCATCTTATCTCAATTAATTATGATTAACTAACCCCTTTCCCTAAGTTTAGAATTAGGAAATAATAAAAATTGGGCTAATAATATAATTGAGGCACTTCTAGGTGGAATTTCTAAAAACGATTTATGGGTTATCGAGAAATCTTGTGTTTTAGCCTCTCCACAAATATTCAAGACAATAATACCTGCGATGATTTAAAAACTAAAAATAAGTACCCATGTTGCATAGTTTCGATGGACCCTACTACACGAAAAATGAAAATACACGAAAAAATGCTTTTACAATCACGTATTTCATGTAGCAGGTTTCATAGAAACTATGAAACATGGGTACTCCTTGGATGAGGAATTTAATTATGCATCCAATGAGTGCTCCTACTTGAAATTTGAGTAAAATCATAGGGAGATAGGTTGAAAATATGGGTCTAAAAAGTAGTTTTTTTTATTTTTTATTTTTTAATCTTTTTACTTTTTTCCAAAAATGGTGAATCAACCCCCATAGTTGACATCATCATCCTAAATCCTATCGGTTCTTATAAAGTTGGTTTTGGTTGTACATTTTTATTTTGAGGCTCGTTTCTTACATCAAAATTTTCTAGTCAAAGATTTGAACCTACAACCTAGACAAAACAAGTGCAACAACTTAAGCACCACACCATGAACTTCATTTTATTTATGAAATGGAGGATATTATATTTACATTTAAATGGAAAAATCCTTTTTATTTGGAGGTTTGAATCCCAAAACATATGGGATAATATTTTACCATTAAAATCCAAAGTAATTTATCTTGACGTATAAACTATACTTTTTTGTAAAAATGGTGGGAGATACTTTTTGTAAGCTCTTTGAAGAGTATTTTATAAACTATTTGAAGAAGAATATGTCAGCAGCAGTCTCGCTTATGAATTGAAGCTTCTTATTGGAGATAGTTTTTATGAGTTCCTTATGGGAGAATAAGCCAATTCATGTGAGAATCTTAGCCCTTTGTGAAGGAGAACCAACCCCTTATTGGGAGATGTTTCAACCCTTTGTAAAGGAGAACTAGTCACTTATTCAGAGAAGAATTCAACTATTTTTTATGAAAAAAAAAACTCTTTGAAAGAGAACAAATGAAGTACATCATGGTTTGGAACAAACCCGAAGACATAACCAATGCCTAGTGAACTTTGTTATCATCTCAGTTTGCATATTTTTTTTGTGAGTTTGATTTTTTAATTTCAATTTAATGTTGAATTTAAAATATTATGCCAATTCTCACATTGATGAAGGTAAATTCATAATTATAGAATTCATTCAAAACTGGAGAAAAAATGAGTATGTTTTCATTAGGGTAAATTTGAGGTCTAAAATGGCCTCCTAAGGAAATTATAAAATAATAGTGGAAATAATAAAATAAGATTTGATTACATCATCAATTTTTAGAAGGAAAAAAGGAAAAACTATTTTTTCAACTTGCATTTTCAACTTATCTCCCTATGGCTTTACTCAAATTTCGAGCAGAAACACTCGTTGGATGCAAAATTTGATTTCCCATCCAAGGAGTACCCATGATGCATACTTTAGATGGACACTACTACATGAAAAATGAGAAATACATGAAAAACGTGATTGTAAACATTTTTTTTCATGTATTTCTCATTTTTCGTGTAGCAGGGTCCATCGAAAGTATGTAACATGGGTACTCCTTGGATTAAGAATTAAATTTTTCATCCAATGAGTACTCCCGCTCAAAATTTGAGTAAAAAGTTAGAGAGATAAGTCGAAATACGAGTTGAAAAGAAGTTTTATTATTTTATTATTTTTTAATATTTTTACTTTTTCACTCCTAAAATGGTGAATCATCCCCCATGGTTGACATCATCATCTTGAATCATTTTGGTTCTTATAAAGTATATTTTTGTTGTACATTTTTCTTAGGAGGCCCATTTTAGACCTCAAAATTCCCCTAATGATTATGCCCGATTTCAAATCAACGATATGGGTATCTTTCTAGTTATATTAATGGTTCTCTACTAGACTAGGTCATTTATCTTCCTTATTCTTGCTACTTTTTTCTCCCCCCTAATCAATCCTCCCACTACTTTTGAGGATACCCATCCTATTTTCTCTCTAGATCAAGTTCTCATGATTTCTTCTTCTCTTGATGTTTCCTTGCTCGTCCTTGGCATCGTTGAAGGGATCCTTTGTCCCTCTAATCCAAGGAAGCTCACTGCTATTAGTTAAATCATCTTGGTCTCCCCTTCCCACTCTCATCCTCTTTGTCCTCCACCTTCCCTTCCAACCAAGAATTCAAATACCTTGTAGATTTTGTTCCTCCTCTAGTCATGGTAACTCCACTAGATACCTATTGCCTCACACTAGGGTTTGAGCCAATGTTGAAGCCTTTGCTCATAGATATTAATGTTGCAATTCACAATGTGCTCAAGAATAAATTGAGATGACAAAAGATGAAGCTCAATTCAACCATTAGGACTTGTCTGAATTAGAGATAGTGGAAAATTTTTGATCTAGGTGGCTCCAGACACCCTCAGGAGACTAAGAGGGCTCAGAAATGGTCAAAATTCAAAGTGGTCAGAATGCTTTCGAACTAAGACAAGATTTTAGTGCTCATCACCCCGATTCCAATGGCGTGAACGACACTCAAATCTGAGTATGTATGAGAAAGTTATTACAGTTTGAAGTTTGTACCAAACAACAACAACAACAAAAGTCAAAGTCAACATTCTGCCATGTGGCAGGCTGTATGGATGACATGTGGTAGGCCTAGTGGGACCCACAAAGCTAATGTGGTAGCCTATTCAACAAAACATGTGGACCTACAAAAAGGTGATGTGACAGCACGATAAGTGGACACATGGCAAGTAGGTGGTAGAGGTGTCATGATGTGGACCAATGAGGGCTTGCCACATGGCCCAATCACATGGTACCAAATGGCACATAAAATTAGGCCCGAGTGGCCTTGGATGGATGGTGCAACCTCCATTTTTTTCTTATTCTCATGTTTTTCGGAGTCATTACAATATGGACATATGGATTCCATATATTATATAGTTTGAAAAAACTATATTAAAACTGAAATTAGGCTTTAAAACAATATTGGGAGTCAATGGGATTTGAACCCAAAACCTCCCAACAACACGGATCTTAATATTATTATGCCAACTAATGTGCCAACCTCACACTTTGTCTTATTCGCCCTCGTACTTTGTTATAAAATTCCATTCAAATGGTTCAAGGAAACCATGGAGAATTATGGAGAATACATGAGAGATGAGGGCATAGGGAGGTCAATGGAGCCGTGATCAAAGTGGAGGAAAAATGTGGAGGATCGGTGTGCTTTTCAACATTTAATATTTTTTATTTTTATTTTCAGGTGTGGAACCATGAGCAGCCAGAGAGGCGGAACCTTGCCTAGGGAATCTTGAGGGACATCAGAAAGATTTCGTTAGGCGCAGAACTTGCCAGAGTTAGTTTTTGAAAAATTTGTGTCGATTTTACACCTCTCAGCGACATGAATCCAATGGGAATGTCTATTTTAGCAGCATAGCTTCCCATTTTTTGTCCATTTTCTATATTGGAGTGACAGTGTCAGATTCCCAAGTGTGGAAAATCGATTTTATGCTTCTTGACACCATGAATTCGATGGTGTAGCCGAATTCAGCAGTTGAGCATCCACTTCTTCAGCCAACTTCATGGGTTGAGGTATATGCAGTATTGATATCATGTGCCTCTTTTATTATTTGTTGTGAGATGTAATATTTTGTTTAGATCCTTTCTTGATTAATGTTGCGAGATCTATGTTTCTACTTCATGTGAGATGGATTGTTATGATCCCTATATAACCTTGTTGAAGGGATCCTCATCGTCACCTTGTGCGAGATTATGTCATGTTGATAGGAGGCCTATTGTGAGTGAGAGTTCCTGTAGTGTAATGTCTCGTGGAGAGACAAGCCACTCATGATGAGGACATATATCCTTGTATGACAGAAAACATAGCCCATGTACATCATCACCATTTCCAGCACTATATGAAGTGACCTACCACCATTTTGACACCGGGCCCGGAGACATAGCCTACACTAGGTGAACTCCATTATCAACGTCTCATGTTCTTATGTTGCTGATTTTTTTCTTGTTTCCTCTTGCTTAAAGCATGTATATGTGTTATTTTAATTCTCTTTCAGTGAAATTAAAACCACATCACAAAAGGAAAAGATCATGGGTAAATCCGGTAGCTGACGGACCTGGAAAAAGTGGTATCAAAGTGGTATTATTGTTGATGTGAATTGCGAGCGTGAACAACGAGTGAACGTGAAAAAATGGGGGATGACAAAGACATGTATGAGGCCATGCTGAGGATGTCTAAAATGGTGGACATAATGTATGATGCTTATGAGAAGAGAATAGAGGAAGAGGAGAAAGAAATATCAGAGAATGATGCTTCATCCACATCTTCCAGTGCTTATGCATCTTCTTCGTTGCCTTCATCATCTTCTCATCATTCAAATGAGGAGATCAACTAGAGTCTTCGAGAAGATAATGTTGAATTAATGAGGCTACTATGAGAAGAGAAAGAAGAGAAGAAGAGACTGCAGTTTCAGTTGCGGGTCGCGGATGAGACCTTGGAGAAGTTGAAGTGCAATGAAGGCTTAAAGAGGTCATCATCACCTCTATTCGAATCAACAGTTGAGGTAAAAAATGATGATTGGTATTCAATTTCATCTTCACATGCTATTATTTCTGTTAGAAATGTGGAGATACCCATTACCAGTACTGGCATGAGAATCCTTACCAAAATGGGGTACAAAGGAGGAGGACTGGGTGTGAATGGCCAAGGCATAAATCATCCATTGGAGACTGTGCAGAGACCTCGATTCACAGGTTTGGGATACACAAAAGTATAGTTCTCGAAGGTGTTAGAAGCTTCCAATACATGGTTGCAACCAATGGGGAAAGAGAATTATGAGAACAATTCACCATCATCCTACAATGCACATTGCAGAGAAAGAGTTGAGGCAAGATCTTATCACCATTATTGCACCAGAGACCAACAAGCAAGGTATAACAAGTCTTGGTATTCTAGTGTTCATTTTGATTACAAGCATGTCGCTAACAATGAACATAAATCATGGCGTCAAAAAACATGTAGTTTTTTTGGAATACATAACCATGTATTTTCTGAGTGTTGGAAGATAATGGCAGCACAAAATAGGATGAGGCGTGAAAGGCCTTCTCCACCGCGGGAAAAGAAGGAGGTAAAGTAGGTCTAGAGGAAGAAGATCCATTGCAGTCATTACAACAGAAGTGGCCATCAAAGAGCCATGTGTTGGAGTCTCCATCCAGAGCAGCATCTCAAGGACAATGTGTCCATACATGAACCAGTTGAAACAATTGTTCGACAAGAAAATGCGCCACGGAGAGAGGACCCATTCACTTAGATAAGTGAGAGATGGTTTTTCTAGGTGTGTTAGTGTGTCATGGCCTTATTTTTTGAATCATGTGTTTTAATTTAAAATGTAAAAGTGACAATGTGTTTTCCATCACTTATGAAGCAACAATGATGTTTTGGCCTTGTATTGATAGTTGGGGTATTGATTCCATTTTAATGTAAACTTGACCACAAAGTATGAGTTATAAACTCGTGGCAAGTATGGGATGTTTGGGTCATAGTTGGTCATGTAATTGAGCATGCAATTTGTAAGAATAATGTACTACATGTTTGCAGAGGGTGTAGGTGTTGACTCATCGCTTATGGCTCCGAAGAACAAAGGTGAAGGAGAATGAAGGGTGGCCTTTCAAGAAAATTGTGGCGTAGACAAGGTACAAAGAAGATGGAGATTGTTTTCATGCTTTTGGTGGACCAAAAGCACCTTAGTGGGGAGGATTGATCCAGGTGGCTCCAGACACCCTTAGGACACCAAGAGGGTTCAGAAATGGTAAAAAAACTCAAAGTTTCCATAATGCTTTCGAACTAGGATAAGATTGTAGTGCTCGTCTCCCTTATTCCAATGGCATGAACGACACTCAAATCCAAGTCTGTATGAGAAAGTTATTGTAGTTTGAAGTTTGTACCAAACAACAAAAAAACAAGTCAAAGTCAACATTCTGCCATGTGGCAGGCCGTATGGGTGACATGTGATAGGCCTAGTGGGACCCATAAAACTAATGTTGTAGCCCAGTCAACAAAAAAGGTGGACCCACAAAAAGGTGATGTGGTAGCACCACAAGTCGACACATGGAAAGCAGGTGGTAGAGGTGGCATATGATGTGGACCAATGAGGGCTTGCCACATGGCCCAATCACATGTTGCCAAATGGCACCTCAAATTAGGCCCAAGTGGCCTTGGATGGTGCAACCTCCATTTTTTTTCTTATTCTCATGTTTTTGGGAGTCATTACAATATGGACATAAGAATTCCATGAGAGATGAGGGTACATGGAGGCGAATGGAGCCGTGAGAAAAGCAGAGGCAGAACGTGGAGGACCAACGCACTTTTCAACATTTAATATTGTTTTATTTGTAGGTGAGAAACCATGAGCGGCCAGAGAGGCGGAACCTTGCCCAAGGAATCTTGAGGAGCATCAGAAATA
Organism: Pinus albicaulis; assembly: GCA_034641835.2. Taxonomy (NCBI): domain Eukaryota; kingdom Viridiplantae; phylum Streptophyta; class Pinopsida; order Pinales; family Pinaceae; genus Pinus; species Pinus albicaulis. The sequence continues at coordinate 1,247,276,921 of CM076583.1, forward strand.
TTCCCTGAGACAAATAACTTGCTGGAGTTATTTTTTGAAAAAAATTATGTCGATTTTACACCTCTCGGCAACAAGAATCCAATGGTGATGTCTGTTTCAATAGTAGAGTTTCCTATTTTCGGCCATTTTCCAGGTTGGAGTGACGGTGTCATATTCCCAAGTGTGGACAGTCGATTTTATGCCTCTCGATGCCACGAATACGATGGTGCAACTAGATTTAGCAGTTGAGCATCCACTTCTTTAGCCAACTTCAGGGGTTGAGGTATATGAAGTATTGATATCATGTGTCTAATTTATCATTTGCTGTGAGATGTAATATGTTGTTTAGATCCTTGCTTGATGTATGTTGCGGGATCTATGTTTCTACTTCATATGATATGTATTCGCCATGGATTATTATGATCCCTATGTAACATTGTTGAAGGGATATCGTCACATTGTGTGAGATTATGTCATGTTGATAGGAGGCCTATTTTGAGTGAGAGTTCCTGTAGCAGAACGTCTCATGGAGAGACATTCCACTCATGTTGAGGGCATATATCCTTGTATGAAAAAAAACATAGTCCATGTACATCATCACCATTTCCAGCACTATATGAAGCATCCTACCCCCATTTTGACATCGAGCCCAGAGACGTAGCCTACACTGGGTGAACTTCGTTATCAACGTCTCGTTTTCTTATGTTTTTTATTTTTGTCTTGTTTCCTCTTGCTTAAAGCATGTATGTGTGTTCTTTTAATGCTCTATCAGTGCAATTCTAACCACGTCACAAAAGTAAAAGATTATGGGTAAATCTGGTAGCTGACGAACCCAGATCAATGTTGGACAATGGATTCCTGACACAAGAAACACTAGGTCTAGGCAAACACAATATATGTACATTTTTTATTTATATTGGTAAATAAAAAATTTGATGGGAAAATTCTTGGTTGAGCATAATGAGGCCTAGGAATAAATTCTCCTTTGTATTGAACCTTTGTAGCAGCAAGTTAACGAATTGGATACACACTTTTTGATTATATGCAAGAAAATTGGCAACATGGACTTCAATAGTGACAGGGAGTATGACTACCACTTAGACGAATTCTCCCACAAGCTAATGATGGTTCACTTCAAATATTTTTATGTTTTAAAAGGTCATATAAACATGCTTGCTTTTCACTTAATTTAGGTTATGTTTATTCTTCTAGTTATTTTGGATAAGTAAAAACTCAATTATATAAAATAATATTATTAGATGGATAGAATAATTTTCATGACTTTATGTTAATAGTCTAGTCTCCTTGATAAGAAACCAACAATAAAAAATATGTAACAATTTTATTATTAAAAATAAATAAATAAATATATGTATATATATAAACTTATTAAAAAGAAATTACCTTTTTTTCCCTCCAAATTAAGACTTCACAACTTTATATAAAGTTGTTTAAGAAAAAACACCTCAACCTTCATTATGTTTATGAGGAAAATAAATAAATGTATTCATATTAAGTTTTCATGATAACCAACCAAATGCAATATGTTATCATAAACATGGTTTATTTAAATTTAATAATATTGTTTTTTAAAATTATATTTATATTATTATTATTAGTATTATTTATTTTTGGCACTAAAATAACTATATACTATAAAAAAAAATTAATTTTATTAAATTTGTTTTTACATAACTCATTTCATCTTAATAATATTTTGATTTATTAATATAAATATTTAAATTAATAAAAAATACAAAAATGTCATAAAATTGTATTATTTTGTTATTATTAATTCCAAATCACCTTGAACTTTTTACTAAAATAATTTTTCAAAAAAAAAACAACTTTATTAAATTTGTATTTACACAACTCATTTCTTTTAAATAATCTTTTATTTTCATTTATTAATATAAATATTTAGTCCATAAGGTCTTGGATAGACGGTGATCGGGTGCTCTGTTAAGACACTCCTTGATGTAAAGCTATGTTAAGACACTCCTAAATGTAAAGTGAAAGATTCAATTCCCCTCCGCTATAAGGGTGATAGATTACTATATATATCAAGGAAATATTTTTTAGTTTATAAATAATTTTTATCATTTGAATAATTATATTATGTTGATTATTTGAATAAATTTAATATTGTTAAAGCCAACTGGGTTTGGTTCGACGACGAAGAGTGTGTTGTTAAGACACTCGTTTAAAAGGTCACTAGTTCTAATCCCCTGAAGGCAAAAAAAATCTAGCCATGATAAGGGTTGGTGCGGCCGAGGCCGGGTGTGATAACCTGGTGATTTTGATGGCTTAGATGCCCCTCGGTAACAGTTTCAGGCTTAGATGCCCCTCGGTCACAATTTCAGGCTTAGATGCCCCTTGGTCATAGTTTCTCGGACCATAGGTTTGGTGTGAAGTCATGTAAGGACCCACACTACCAAGCAAACAAAAAAAATGCTATTAGAATAAAAATATTATTTTATATGTTTAGTAAAAATCGGTGTTGGTAAATTTCTAAAATTTCTTAGGATAAACAATTTTGTCACCATTGTAACAAAGGGTTGAAAACTAAAACCATTTTCTCAATCTTCCTAACCTTTTAACTAAGCAAAAACTATTGTGGTCTTCTAAACACTTCCCTTAATCATTTTTAAGCACGGAAATAAACATATAAAGAATTTCAAGTAATATCTTACCTTATTAAGCTCTGATAAACCATATTTAATTAGAGAAAGAGACTACAACTCAATATAAGAGAAAAATTATAATAAGTATATTACATTAAAAAGTATTTAAATTGTTGGAAGTAATGGAGAAAGCTATACTTAGATGGTTGTTATGATGAGGATAGGTTTGAGAGTCTAATCTTAGACCTCATATCCTAATATCTAGGGAGTAGTTGAAACCATCCCATTTTTGTGAAAGCCTATATATTTGAGGCTTATTTGACTCAATAGTCAATGCTTGTATGAGTGTTTGTACACTCTCCAGGTATCTCACCTGGAGAGGCATTTAGCTAATAGTTAATAGATTCAGTTTTTAACATGGTATCAAGGCATCAGGTCAAACCGCTGAGTGGACATGTGTGTAGGGATAAGGTTTGAAGTCAATCTATTGGACTGCGGAAGAAAGCGAAGAGAGGTTGAGTGGTGATCACATGGTAGCATGGCTTCTCTTGAGCATGTTGTCGAATAGAGGTTGCATGAGGAGTGTTGCAGGAGAATACATTTGTGTGGCGTGAGCCGATGGTGTGTCTCCCTCACCGTCTGAGGCCCCCATTTCGGTGACGCCTAAGACTTAGCGTGGATCTGCTGTGAGGTCGAGGTGTGGAGGTGGATCAGACAACAATGTGCCTCTGCAAATTAAAAACGTGCATCTATTGGCGTGGATGCTTGGATCAGGAGGTTGGAAGGTAGCGTTGACTATTTTTTTTTCTCTGTGCATTGGGCATATGGTTGCAGGTTCATCCAGATGGGAAGGTGGTGACAAATGCCACATATTCCATAAGCACCTATGAATCCAAGGACACTAGCTGTTTTTTTTTTTTTTCTCCCCGCAGAGAATCACAATCCGCTGGAAAGAAACCCTCGCTCGATGTCAGTTTGGAGGTGTTAGGTCGTTGGAGGATGTGTTGCGTGGAGATAGTTGCCTGCGTGGATCACTTTGAATTCGAGCTGCAATCCTGGTGAATCTTTGTAGGTTTGTTGCATACAGATGATCTGTGAGGGTCAGATCAGATCTCGTGTTTTGTGGGGTGGTGGCCATGGTGTAGCAGCAGATCTAGTCTGCTAGAGATCTGGATCGAAGCTGCCCGTGAGGAAGGAATGCCCCAAAATGCGTGACCTGTGGGAGAGAAGCAAGCCGGTTAGTCAACGCCTTGCTTGCTATTGGACTACGATATCATTCCTAAGCGATTGCACTCGTTAATTCATACAGGGCATTTTCATGTCGCTGCCTGTCAAACATTGTGCCCGTAGATTCGAATGGTTTAACAGAAATTGCCTTGGCTTAATTTCTCTCACCGGTTGGATGATGGCCATTTGGCTGTTCTTGTAGAATTATATGTGGAGGCCCAATTCCGTAGTCCGGTTGGGTGGAAAGCATTTATTTTAAAATTATATTAATTGATTTGCTACATTATTTCATAAATGTGTCATATGAGAAATTGCTAATTACATGCATCAGAATTGGATATCAATAATGTTTCTAGCTTGTTGAGAGGTCATTTTTGTGCTCGTCGCAAGAGCCGACGGCACTGAGACCTGCGTGGCATAGAAGCCACAGTCTACAAGGTTATACTGTTGAAGAGCTGCTAAAGGGAGAAGTTTCCCGCCTACGTGGTAACGGGGTTGTTGGAGCTCGTTTGATGTTGCCTAAGCAACAAAACCCACATTCTCCATGTAAAATTTCATATCACATTCATAACCCAGAATTTTCCATCTCATACTCAGAAATTCATTCTTTTCATTAAGGTTTCATACCCTTTTAAACAATCCCAAGTTAATATTATAACCCTAAAAACTCTAAATGCGGAAGCTTTTCAAATGTTGATAATTATGGTTACTAACCATAATTACAATACCCACTTTGACAATTTATTTTATTTGAATACATCCCCTTATCCAAGGTTTCTCCTTTAATTTATTCACAAGTGGAAGCCATTTCAAATAACCTTACCATAAACCTTTCTTTGACCATGGCATTCACATATCTCAAAGCCCCATTTAACTCCAATCTCCATCCTTTACTTCTGTTTGATCCGACGGTTATAAATTTATCGCACTTCAACATCACATTGCAACTAAGTTCAAGACCTATCGCAAATCACAAAATTCATTTAACGACTGCGATATGTGATCACATCACAATATCGTCACTTCCACTTCTTTAACCTGATGCGATATGCGATGACGAATATCACATCGCATCATCGGCAATCGCAATTTTGCATTACACCTTAAAAGCTCTTCTCACCGATGCGATGTGCACTGAACTCTTATGTCGACACGTGGCTCTACTTAAATCAAGTATGGCCCACACTTAATACTCACCTTATCGGAAACTTTGGTTAATATTTAAAACTTCGCAACCACATATATTTCAAACCACATATCATAACATTCTTCACAGCTTAACTTTATGTTATAAAGTTGACATAAGCTTTAAACTTACCAATTCCATCGGTAAATAAATTTCATACATGTCGAGACTTTGTTTTAAAACATATATGGCCCACACGTTATCAACCATATCTATTCATCGCCCACCATTTGTTAAATCTGACAGTTGTCATTTCATCGCGTTCCAACTCAATGATCCGACGATCATCGCATGATGAACCTGCACACTCTTTGGTTTCCCAAATCCACGCAAAAGAAATGGTTTTGAATTACCACCCACGCTACGTGTCACACGATGAACGCTATCGGGTTCGCTCAAGCAAAAACTGCTTACCATCCAAGAGCTACGCGAAAACCATTAGTGGTTTTCAACCCACCTTTCGTCTTGCCCTTGACTCACAGTTCCACTTCCATTTATTCATGGTTCCGCATTACCATCGATTTCCAATTTCAAACCTCTGATCTTTGTTCTGATGTTCTTCACTCGGGTTTCAAAACAATATGTCAATATGATGTAACCAGTCAGAATTTCTTCTTTCGACAGGTTCTTCCAGATTCGCCACCTCTCATTAAAAGCTATGTGAAAAACACTGTTACCGATGAAATAGGTAACCGCACTGTTACCTACTTTTTTTTGGTAGCATAAAAAGCACCCGATTTTGAAAAGTGGTGATGCAGAATCACCCCTTTTTTTTTTGTGCACATTTTTGACACTCTAATATTTTTATTTATGAAGTATGAATATTTGTTTTAAAATGTTAGTGATTTTCATGCTAATTTTGAAACGTATTGATGCAACATCAACTTTTTTCTTTTAGAGCGGTGATTTTTATGTTAATTTTGAAACGTATTGATGTAGCATCAACCTTTTTTTTTAGAGTGGTGATTTTCATGCTGGTAATAAAACACAAAACTTAGATAAAAATATATATATATATATATATATATATATATATATATATATATATATATATATATATATAAATAATAAAAAAACCAATAAAAATGTTTAAAAAATTAACTCGTAAAATAAAAATATTAAACAAAAAAAATTTAAAAAAAAAAACAAAAAAACAAAAAAATTTGAAAATTATATCAAAAGAAATGACAAAATTTGAAAAAAAAACACACAATTTAAAGAAAAAAACAAAAATTAAAAAAAAACATCAAAAACATTTTTTTCTAAATTATTAAAAAAAAAACAATATATTTTAAAAAAAAAAATTAAATAGAAAAATTAAAAAATAATTAAAAAAATTACAAAATTAAAATTTAGATAAAAAATAAAATACAAAAAAGAAAATTCAATTTAAAAATTTTAATTAAAATAATAATAATAATAAGAAGAAAAAAATACAAATTTAAAAATTAAAAAAAAAAAAAAACAAAATTTAAAATTGAAAAAGAAAATTAAAATAAAAGAATTAAAAAAAAAAAAAAAACAACTATCATTTAAAAACAAAAAAAATGAAAAAAACCGCGTGCAAACAATTAAAAAACAAATATCCATAAATTAAATGTTTTTTTTTTTTTTAAAATGAAACAATTTATATTTTTTAAAAATGAAAAACTAAATAAACTAAAAGATTAAAAAAAAAAAATAAAAAAATAAAAATTTAATAAATTTAATAAACAAATTTTAAATTTTAAAAATAATTAATCTAAAATATTAAATTTAAAACATAAAAACATAAAAAATTAAAACAAATTAAATTTAAAATTAAAAAATATTAAAAAATTAAAAAAAGAAAGAAGAAGTTACGAATTAAAAAATATTAAAAATTAAAAAATAAATAATAAATTAATTAATTAATTAATTAAAAAAATTGATCGTGGTGGCGCCGTCAATCGGCCTCTCGCCCAGGTGGCGGCGGAGGCCGGTCGCTGGGCGGGTAGGGAGGCTACATGCAGCCCCCGTCCCGCCCAGCGGCCAGCCTCCGGCTGCGGCGCCGCCACTCCGAGCGCGGGAGGTCGATTTTGGGACCGCGTCTCCGCCGCCACCTGAGCGGGAGGCCGATTGGCGGCGCCACCACCATCAAAAAATTTATTTTTTATTTTTTTAAATTTGATATATTTTTCTTTTTAATTCACAAAATTCATTTTTATTTTTTTTTAAATTTAATTTTTATATTTGAAATTTAATTTGTTTTAATTTTTTTTGTTTTTTTTTTTAATTTTTTTTAAATTTTATTCATTTTTTTTTTCTAAATTTTGTTAATAATTTTTATTAAATTTTGTATTTTTGTTTTATTTAATTGATTTTTTTTTCATATTTTTATTATTATTATTAAATTTTATGTTTAGCTTTTTCATTTAATTTTTTAAAATTTAATAAGTTTTGTATTTTTTTTAATTTAATATATATATATATATATATATATATATATATATATAATTATTTTTTTAATTACATAAATTTTTTATATATTGTTTTATTTCAATTAAAATTGAGTATTTAAAATTAGATTTTTTTTTAATTAAACTTAATATATTTTTTAATTTATTTTTTATTTAATATATTTTTTTAATTTATTTTTTTCAATTTTTCAATTTTAATTAATTTTTAATTTTTTTTAACTTTTTATTTTAACAATTTTTCATTTTTTATTTTTATTTTTATTTATTTATTTATTTATTTATATTTATTTTTATATTTAAAATTTTTTTTTTTTCAAAATTTATTTGTTTATTCATTTATTTATTAAAAATTAATATTTTTTTTTAATTTAATAATATCTAATATATATATTTTTAATTTAAGTTCATATATATATATATATAAATTCAAATTTAATTTATTTTTTAAAATTTATTTATTTTTTTAATATATATTTCTTGTAAATTTAATATTTTTATTGTATTTTATTTTTATTTTTTATTTTAATTAATTTTTCATTTTTTTACTTTTAATTAAACAATGTTTTTTTTTTTTTTTTTTTAAGTTTTAAATTATTAAAATTTAACATATTTCTTTAAATTTAATTTTTTATTTTAAAGTTTAATTTATTTTTTTTAAATTTAGCAGCATTTTTTCATTTCCCCCTTAAATTTAATTTCTATATTTTATTTTTTTATAATTTCTTTCTTTTTTAACTTTTTTTTTTAATTTAATATTTTTATTTTTTATTTTTTTTTTTCTATATATTTTGAAATTTTAATCTTCAATTTTTTTTTTTTTTTTTTAAAATTAAAATTTTTATTTTGTTTTTATTTTTATTTTTTTATTCCTATATATTTTTAAATTTTAAGCTTTAAAATGTTTTTATTTTTTAAATTTATTTTTTTCTAAAATTTTAGGTTTTTTCTAATGTTTGAATTTTAAAAATTAAAAAATGTTATTTCTATTTTTAAAAATGTCAAAAATATGACACAATTTTTTTTTTTTGTTATTCCAAAGATTAACCGGGTATTGTTTTGAGGGTGTTTTTTCCATCCTTTTTTCAAGAAACAATTTTACTTTGTGTGACATAATTTCATAAAATGCTGAAATTTGACCTTCAAAAAACCAAGTGCGTTCGGAATACACTTTTTTTTGGGGTGTTTTTTCATGTTTTTTGAGTCTTTTTGGGCTAGAGTTCCTGTTTTGAGGTCAAGTTACCTATTTCATCGGTAACAGTGTTGAAACCCCTTTGGGGTTTTGTAAGACCACTCTTCTGTTCCTCTTTTTTCCAGTCCTGATCCGAATCACTATTTGATCAGGTATATTTCTAATACATATATAGCCCGATGTATCAGAATACTGAATTGAGAATTCATTTCCTCTGTTGTTGTCATCGATCCTTTCAGTGATCGATGACTGCAACCTCCTCCAGTCTTCTAAAAATTATATGCAAACCCTTTATTTCACCTCCGCTCAAGACATAATATTGCCATTATACATGTTTCGACATTTACATTAAACTTGTCAATGTGTGTGTAGAACCACCATTCAAACCCTATTGCAGAGTTTATCACACCTGTTCATCAATTCTGAACATTTCTCACACATAATTAAATAAATCAATACACACATAATTCAGAAACAATCTCTTTATATATAAAAAAATATTTACATAAATCCAGAATCCATCATGTTATGTCTTTCCTTCTTTAGGCCTGATATTCAAATCAATGGCCCTTTTTCCCAACTGCCCGTAGGCTTAACAAACAAACCCTCTGTTTGTTAAAAACCCTACTCTACCTCTACTACTGTATACTATTACTACTTTTTCTGCCTTTAAGGCTATACAATTTATACTAAAGATGATGAACCAATTTTGGTTCAGATCCTCTATTATCTCAACAAAATCCTCCAAATCCTCAAAGTCCTAAAATCTATCCATTATCCCTAAGGATCCTCTTTAATCCCATAAAATCATGAAACTAATTCTAACTTAAGATTTACAATCAATTCTCAAATCTCTCATTCCCTATGAAATCTAAACTATCCTAATTCTCTCATGTTCTCCAATTATTCGGAACATTTACAAATTTCTCTCAATATCTATTCTAAATGTCACTCAAAAAAATTAATAATTACATAAGAAACCAATAGTCTTTTGAAAACACAAGACCCCTATGTCTATTAAAATACAAATTATTTTCTGAACCTAATGCCCCTGCGTCATCGTTAGAGCACTGAGTGGAGTCAAAAAGAAATCTCGAAGCAAGATAAGCTGGACTTTAACAACATGTCTATGTTTTTAGATATTTTTTATTCTAATGATGATGATTTTCTCATGTGGACATTTGGAAGCGTTAGCATGGGTAGTAATTTTTAGTCTGAAGAAATTTCAGAAAAACAATGTGGTTCTATTGATGACCACGAGAATCAAGAGGCTTAGTCTGTTGTGCAAGATCCTAAGATTGAAGACTCACGAGTTGATCTTCAGGAAGTATGTAAAGAGGAGCAAAGTGTTGAATATCAATTGGACGAGTGACATGAAGCGGATTGCAAAGACGTGGCAGAAGAACACAAAGTTGGAGAGAATTTAAATTCTGATGATCTCATGAATATTTCTTTGTGTGCAGACGTTAGCAACAACAGCAAGGAAAAAGCAATGAAGTTTGAAGAAGAATTGAAGTTTCTTGAAGCATGGCTTGAAACACCATGTCTTTATGAAGTCAACATAGAAGTTGCATCAATGAATGATGAAGATATTATCGCTGACGTTCAGATGGTTGACACCAGAAATAGTGAGAGGGAAAATTCTCCCATCCAGCCTGCCGTAATTTTGAAAAGGGCGAGAATAACAGTTCAAGCTTTCCATCATTGGAGAAGAAATGAGGTCACTACCTCATGGAGAGGAAAGTGAAGATGAAGCCTCACCTTGGAATGAACAAGTATGGAGTCACAAGCATAAAGACCAAAATGAAAACCTTTGTTACCAAATTTTTCATGTTTTTTATTGTAAGGCTAGCTGAGACTAGACCAGCAGGCATATGTCATTTTTCAGTACCCTTTCTCCATTAAGGGGGGGTGTTGGAAGTAATGGAGAAAGCTATACTTAGATGGTTGTTATGATGAGGATAGTTTTGAGACTATAATCTTAGACCTCATATCCTAATATCTAGGGAGTGATTGAAACCATCCCGTTTGTGTGAAAGCCTATATATTTGAGGCTCATCTGACTCAATAGTCAGTGCTTGTATGAGTGTATACACTCTCGAAATATCTCACCTGGTGAGCCATTTAACTAATAGTTAATAGATTCAGTTTTTAACATAAATAATAATATTTCATACTCATGACCATAATGATAACATTTCAAAACATATAATTAATAAATTATAATGAACCCAAAGTATCAACCATTTGCTTTTTTTATTAACATGCATAATTATAATTTTACCAATAAGAAAAGGCCTAAACCCACATCAATAAAATTTACCCTTCAGCGTTAAATATTATAATATTCTACCCTTATGCCATAACGAAACCCCGCTCCATAATTAACTTTAATGTTAAAGTATTCTACCCTTATGCCATAACAAAACCCCGCTCCATAATTAACAAAGGTTAATGAAGTTTTATATAAATATTTCTTAAATTGTGCTCAACGCCTTCAAAATATCGACATTACCTTTTGACCGACTTCTCAAACCTAAGGATTAAAAAGGTGATTTCTAAAGTGTGTTATGGCCTTCCTTGTGCATATATTCTGGTTGAGTAGGGGTCATTATGGAGCAGCTCTCTCTTCATCATAGGTTACTAACAATGGTAGATTCTTCATTATAGGTAATGAACCATGGTTAGTTATTCCGTTCTTTCTTCCAAGTTCTCTAGCCCTTTTCCACGACGAATGTTTTTTCAGAAACAAACCCTGAGGAATTTGCTACATAATTGTACAGACACTCTGGGCCATAGCGAGGCTACAAACTCTCTGGTATAGGTATTTCCACACCTCAACTAAATTTATTGTTAAATATATTTGTTAGTCTTTCGGTTTAACGAAAGTTTCCTCCAGTTGTTTGCCAGTTACAGGTAGGCTCCACGGCCATGGCGTCGGCAGTAATGAAATTACCCAATAGACTACTCAATAGACTACCTTTATGTGTAGTGGGCAACTTATCGCGTAGTTTTTTTTTTCAGAAGAAAAAATAACTGGTTTTTATTTCACCAATCGTGTAGTTATATCAATGAATTTTATTGAATTTCTGTTGAGAGGGATTTTTTAATTAGATATAACAGAGTATGCTTTATAATCGTTATGAACACATTAATTATAGATTATAAAGTAGAAAATATTTTAAATAAATGTGAGATGATTTGTAATTAGATAAATATGTTTATGAATATAAGCGAAATAGTAATGAATAAAAATTATATGTATAATTTTTATATTGAGATTGAAAATATTTTTTTTTCAATTATATAAATATTAAAAATGCAATAATTTAATAAGAAAAAAAATATTTTAAAATAATTTAATTAGAAAATATGTAATAGGAAAATGAATTAATAAATTTTTAATATATTATAAAAACTGAAGATTTATGTGATAGTTTTATTTATAATATATGATTAAATATATAATATTTATTAAAATATTAATAAAGAAAAAATAATTTTAATTGAAGTTATAAATAAATATTTTAATCTTTATCTTAAATAAAATATTAAGTATTTTTGAAAAAACAATATATGGAAGATTGGTAATTGTTTGAATTTTGTAATATGAAAATAACATATGACTTTTCAAAAACATAATATTGATAACAAGAAAATATTTTATATTATTTCTAAATAAAATATTTTAATGTCTATTTTAAATAGAATATTTTGACATGTCATATATATATATATAAAATGGATTATGTGGAATAAAAGTGAATAAATATATATAGGGAGAGAGATTTCTATATTTTATTTTAAGAGATATGTTTTATTTGAAGAGACATGTCCAATTCTTTTAGTACTTAATGTTAAGATGATAAGTAAAGCTTCAAAATATATTACTAACAAAAGTTACTTCAATTTCCATTATAAATAAATAAACAAATAAATAAAAATTGCATGTTCATCTTAAACAAAAAATTTCAATAACAAAAAATTTCAATACCCACCTTCTATACATCCTAGCTTTAATATGCCCATTTTCTATGTATCAATTTTTTTCATATATGTGTGTGTGAGAGAGAATTAACTAGAAATTGTGCCACATGTTGCAAAGGATAGGTGACACCACCATGATGGGCCTCAAGAGAGGAGAAATAGTTGACCCAAAGATACCAATATGCGGCGTCAAATTGGGCAAAGAAACAAGTGTTACAAGAGGTATGTCTATCGAGTCCTTCCTATAATTCGCAAGGAAAAAAGTCAAGAAAAGTTGAGCCATTGGAGGTGGTAATGTATAATCAATTATTTGAAGAAAATCTAATATATAAACCAATTGTTTGAATAAAAGCTAATGTATAATCAATTTTTTGAAGGATTAAGAACAAAATGATGGAAATTCAACTAATGGGATTTCTACTTTTGAATTTAATATGTATTTTTCTTCAAATTGTCGTTTAACCAATTCTCATGGGAAGGCATGGTTAGATGATTTGGGATATTCCTACTATATATCTCTTCATATTGAATGGTTGATGATATACGAAGAATTCAGAATCAAAACGACTATGAAGTCTTCACTATGCTCACCAACCAGAGTCCAAAATAATTATACATGGGTAAACAAATTTAGGCCAAGTGTGATCGATAAACTCAAGTTAGATTCTATAGTTTGAATTTATATTTTATATTTTTAATAATCTTTTCCCCCGTCGCTTAAAAAAGAGAGAGGAGAAGCTACTCCATAAATGCATTTACATTTTACAAAGAAAATAGTATACATTTAATAAGAAAATGAATAACAAGAAAAACAATAAAAAAAACTCTCACGTCCAATCATAACGTGCGTAAGTTGCTCCAGAAGGATGAGATATGAGCTAATTTTAATAACTAAATTCCTACCTGCAAAATTATAAATAAATGTTTAGTGAAAAAAATAAAACATTTCATATGTCATAGCAAGCGTACTCAGTTACAAAAATAGTATAGAAAACCTAACTGAAACAATTCAACCCATTCAGAAATAAAGTTGTTATTCTTAAATTGGAGAAGAATGTTTGGGTGATCAAGTTTCTTGATCAAAGGATGGTCCATCTCGTGTGAACAAATCCTACCAACAATATCATGATGAGTAGAGACATAGTCAATAAGAGTATGAAACCAACGATACTTTTGAGGATAAGGCTGAACCCCAATTGAAGAGGTCAATATATGGTAGAGTATCAATTTCAAGCGAACATTATTTCTCTCATAAAGATAGTTATCCAATATTTGATGACTCTGATGATGATGAAGATGAACACCAGATGAATTTCTCTGGAAGTTTGAGTTTCCAAGGTACACTTGGGGGTTATAGAAAATTTGGAATAGAGGGTTCCCCGATGCAGTATTTTCGGCACTTTGGTAATCAAAAGTAGTTTGATAATGAGAGTGACGTGTATGAAAATGTTGTTAGAAGAAAAAAAATACCATGATTAAGATTTTGTAGATGAAATATAAAGAGTTCCTAGGTTCTAGCCTAGTAAGAGTTATTGGAGGTGAAGGGCATTTATTTATGCAAAGAATGCAAAGATTAAGGCCATGTACACCACATAAAACCGAAATTGATGATGAGGTGAAGCCTTTGAATGATGGATCAATTAAGCTTGAACACCATCTCAGAAAATCCATTCTAGTCTCCCAACCTGATAGCAATTCTCCTCCCAAGAGGCACTCGAATCTGGACTTGATTGAATGAAAGATACATGCTTACATAAAGAGTAATTAATGAGTGTCTTCATGACTTAATGTTCCAACTTTATTTTAATGTGAAGGGATTGAAATGAGGCCAATCTTATTTAAGGAAGGCTTATAGAAAAATGACTAAGTGAATAAGCTCTTTAAAATAGGAGTGGGCCTCATAACCCTATGACTTTACATTAGGTATGGAGCTACTAGGTTTTGATCCCTGCATTTTGATTGCAGGGATCATATTAAAATGTATAAGAAAAAGAAATTGAAGAAAGGTGATTGGAGTTGATGAAGTTTTTTTGGAAATCAATTACGAGTCCGGGGTGTAGAGATGAGCGTTCATAACCCTATTTTCTATTATAATTTGCATTATGTTGGTTTTCTTCTTTTAATATTTTTCATAATAGAGCCTTGCAACGAAATAATTTTGGTGTAATAAATACTTATCTTTTTTTGGTACTTCATTACAGATTTCGGTTTTGTCATCCTTAATTAGTTGAATTATGATTTCCAAGGGAAATATTTGATATATTTGGTTTTATACAATTGTTGAATGTAGGTGATGTTGAGCTTTCTGAGGGTGTTTGAAGCAAAGCTTAGGATTCATATATAATCTAGATAACTTGTATTGTAGTTGTATTTTTGTATATTCATGTTAATTGTCTTTAAAAATATAGTGAAACATGTATTTATGAGGTATTTATTATGTCTATGAACGATGATTATAAAAAAAAAATTGTCTGAGGTGGATGAACCAACAAAGTATGGAGTGGTTATTCTTGATGAAGAAATTGGTCGAGTTGATATATTTGTGGAAAAGCCTAAGATATTTGCTGGAAACAAGATCAATGTAGGGATTTACCTTCTGAATGCCAGTGTTCTGAATATGATTGAGCTAAGACCCACTTCAATTGAAAAAGAGGTGTTCCCAAAAATAACCAGTGAGAAGAAACTATATGCCATGATATTGATCAGATTTTGGATGGATATAGGGCAACCCAAGGATTATATTTCAAGACTAAGGTTTTATTATGATTCTTTGAGAATAAATTTACTCAATGAATTTTCATTTGGTGCTCACATCATTGGAAAGGTGATAGTGGATGAGACTGCATCACCAATCCAGAAATTGTCATGTGATTGTTCAAATAAATCAATAAGGAAGCATTCCTTGGTTGATTTATTTAGTGTTTCCATTTTTATATGATCAGGTTGTAGTGGAGAAGATTATTTTTTTTCTCTCATGTTTACCTTCAAATTCTTAGGATACTTTAGAGGTTGCATGATCTCTGGTTTTGTATTTCATATTTGGTAATCAATGCCATGTAAGTTGTTTGTTATTTCCTATGATAGATAGCTCGAGAAATCCTATTAGTGAATGAAATTGATTTTATTTTATAAATGAAATCTTATCCATTTTAAGAAAAGTTTTCAGTTTTGTAAGATGACTTTTTTGAAATTGTTATTTTTATTTGAATATGCCTGAATTTGAATTCAAAGAGAAATATACAGGGAAATATAGTTAGGAAATTTTATCTTTATATTTCTTGTATAAATTGTTTTTTAATTGATAAAGTACTCAAGGGATTTATGAAGGTTGAAATTTATAACTTAGGTCTCCAAGAGGAATGGAATGCATGTGATGTCTCTTAATGTTTTTATTGCAACATAGCTTAGTTTTAAGTTTGATTGGATGGGTATATTACTCTTATGTGATAATAGTTTTAGTTGGTAGTAATATTTATATAATGATGTCAAATGTTTTCCATTTTATAATAGCACCAAGACAAAAAAAATTGGTTTATATACTATCATAAATAAACACAATAATATTCTCATATTTTAGTCTGGATATTTTAATGATTTAGTATGCATGCCAAACACCAGCCTATAACCAAGTGATTCAACACCTAACTGAGTTATGCCAAAATTATAATTAACATAAATTGAATGCATCAAGAGTTAGCAATAT
Source organism: Pinus albicaulis (assembly GCA_034641835.2). NCBI lineage: Eukaryota > Viridiplantae > Streptophyta > Pinopsida > Pinales > Pinaceae > Pinus > Pinus albicaulis. The sequence continues at coordinate 1,247,293,254 of CM076583.1, forward strand.
TCCTATAATCATGATCTTACCCTACATGGACATCTCTATGTACCTTGAAGACCAAATAAAATACAAAGGTATAAAATCTAGAAACATAGCTTTGGCATCTTTAGATCTATACACATCTTCTTTGTGCCAAAGGTTCTTTAAAAAATATGGTCTATTAGGTAATTTGAGCAAAGAGTGGTACCTACTCTACCAAAATCATCAACAAAGTACGTTGAAACTCATCCTGTGAAGTTCATGCCATGTAGGTGAGGAAGGAAACAAAAAGGATGCAATTCCGGTGAGCTACTTAAAAGTCCCCCAACCTCGCTAGTGAACCTATGCCTATGAAAATATTTATCATTGTAAATCACATATAACCAAATGTATCAAATCATATCTAATTCAGTTATAGATATATCTAAAATTGAGCTATACATGTGTTCCTAATTGCCTGCCCATAAACATAGCAATTACTTCATTACCTTACATGTTAGATTTATACAGCGTGCATTATGTAGACCTTAGTATGGACAACAATGCAGAAAATCATTTTATGTATATAGTTTTACTATCCAGAAGATCCAACGAAGATAACAACCCAATGAGTACCAAGATTTTCATCTTCTCCATCTTTGGATAACATAATATTGTTATCAAATGGAATCCAGATGCATCAACAACCCCATGGAATCCCACAAAGAAAAATAAGAGAAAAATACACTCAATGAACATGGCAAAATCCTTCTTAGCTTCCCTTTCCTTCAAAGGATTCAAACTATATTTTGCATTTTGGAGAGAACTTGAGCATTAAATTTATAGAAATTTCCTCCCTAGTATGCTAAATTCCTTCATATAATTGACAATAATGACAAAATCAAGAACGGTTGAGCCATTGGAGGTGGCAATGTATAATCAATTGTTTGAATTAAAGCTAATGTATAATCAATTGTTTAAAGGATTAAGAACAAAATTATGGAAAAAAAACTACTGGTATTTCTAATTTTGAAGTCAATATGTATCTCTCTTCACCGCGTCTATTAACCAATTCCCATGGGCAGGCATAGTTAGATGATTTGGGATATTCCTACCATATAACTCTTCATATTGAATTCTTGATGGTCTATGAAGAATTCAAAATCAAAACGGTTGTGAAGTCTTCACTATACCCTCCAACTGGACTCCAAAACACCTATACATATGTAACCCGCCAAGTGTGATTAAATGCCTCCATGATAAACTAAAGCTACATTTTATAGTTTAAACTTATATTTTATAGTTATAACAATCTCCACCTCCATTGGACAAAAATGAGAGAGGAGAACATATTCCATAAATGCATTTATTTTTTAAAAAGAAAATAGTATACATTTAATAAAGAAACGAATAATAATAAAAACAATAAAAAAAATCTCCCTAGCCTAATCATAAGGTGAGGAAGTTTCTCTATAAGGATGAGATCTTAGATAAATAATTAACTAAATTCCTAACAGCAATATTACAACTAAATGTTTAGTAAAAAAATAAAATATTTCACATATTATATAATATCAGAGATGTTGTGATTTGAATGGTCTTATCAATGAGATTACTTAATGTGAAGGTTGGTGCTAAAATGAAAATAATCCTATCAGAATCATTATTGATAATGGGATGAACATCAAGAAAAACCAAAAGTGTTTCATTGATACTAAGACGCCTATTATCTATATTTTTTTTAAATTTACTAAATTGTATTTAAAATTTTGTTTATAATTTTATATTAAGAAAATGATATAATGACCTAGGCTCATAGGGTTTGGAATCATGTTTCAGTATACATTTTAAACATTTATATATGATTTTTAAAGGATATACATTTTGAACATTTATATATGGGCTTTAAATGATAAAACGATCAATGATTATAGTGGTTAAGAATATATGTTAGGGTATTTAAAGAGAAAGAAAACTATATGTATGATCTGTAACCTATTTATGAATCAGAGATGAGAAATTGATCAGAATCGACCTTGTAGTGGCTCTTTTTGAAGCATCTTCACATTTACTTCGATTCGCTCAAGAAACCCAACAATGATTTAAATGGTTCCAGGAACATAAATTTGACAGCGGATGTTCCTCTCATATAGGCCCGTTCCTTGATGCCTTTTTGTGATACCTAGATAATCGCCTTCTTATCATAGGGAGCATTATATATAAAGGATCATCACTTCCTTCCATATGTAGTAAGTGCTTTCGTCAAAAAAATCTTTATGCCATTGATATATGGTAAGATGGTTATAACCATGGCTAGTGATATTCATGAGTTTAATGGGTCATTGCTATGGAATAAGGAATCTTATCGCATGGCTAAACTTTGCCATGAATTTTGGATAAATAAATATACTGACATAGCCAATTTAATGAGGTTGATTAACATCATCGGTTGGGTTCTTTCATGATCTGAAAATGAAAGTATTTGTAATGTTGTGCAAAGTATCCATTTCCATTAAATTAAGTGTGCAAAGTGTTTATCATGTCTTGAAAATTAAACAAAGTGTTTTTGGTAACTATTTTTGAGTTTATGTGTGATGGAATGTTAATTAAAATTATTGTTTAACATCTTGAATCCAAAATACACAGAAGCATAACTTCACCATAACAACAAAGCAACATGATGAGGCAGTTCACCCCTCCTAGGCTACATCTGTCGGGTCCAAGGCTCCCAATGGGCATGTCCTTGCTCTATTAAGTTGCTCAAATTGGTATTACAGTGAGAAAAAGGCCCAAATAGTCAAAACCAGTTGTGAAATTGAATACAAAAGACAGAAATAAGCTAAGAATGGCTTTTATTTCACCTCAAACAGTGAAGTGTAGCCCAATGCAGCTCCATTTCCCTCATGGCCCTGATGGATCTCCAAGCTTCCTCGAAGCAAAAATGGCTGAAAAACACCTCTGTTGGCTCTGCCACCTATCCCAATGGCTCCAAAATGCTCATAATACCCAAAATTGACCAAATTTCATCCCAATTGGCTCAATATTGGAGAAGTTATGATAAAAACAAGATTTTGCCCAATGTCAAGTAAAAATCCCACCAAAAATGGATTAACTGGAGTTAACCCCGCTAAAAATGGCCAAAAATCCGAATTTAGCGGAAGCACTCTAGAATGGCGGAACATTAAACGTTCAGAATGGTCAGAACAAACCGCCCAACTAACTGACATTCCTGGCATTTAGTTATATGTTATGCGATGTCACATGAGCTATTAAGGCTAACTGTTAGTCGTCACCCAAAATTCCACCAATTTTTAGAGCCTTAGCTCCTGGTAGCCAGTACATGGTCACGTAGACGTTTGATGTGGGGGCTGGCCCCCTTCTGCCGCCGACCAAACGGAATTGAAACTTTAAATTATACGTGGAACCAATGGATGTTAAGAACTAAACTTGTGGTCCATTGGTAAGCGCTTGTGCTAGCGGCGATGAGGTCCAGGGTTCAAACCTCACAGACTCATAAAAATTTTAACATGCCATACCAATTCTTTTCATGACCTGGGGCCATGTGGCAGCCTCTGGGCCTGCCACGTGGCAGCCTTCGATTCGCTGAAATCCATAACACGTCAAACCATTGACCAGTCACTGAATGCCACTTGTCCTCCAACCATTCATCTAGATGGAATATTCTGGGGAATATTCTCAAAATATTCTTTGGAATATTTTTTTTATATTTTCAAAGTCAAAGTCAACCTTGGTCAAACTAGATTTTTGAAGGATGATGAAAACTTCAAACCTGCATAACTTTCACATACGATGTCGGATTTAAGTGTCGTTCATGGCACCAGAATCGCAGTGACGAGGCCTATCCGGTCATTCAGGTTTCAACCAATTCTGAGCAATTCCATTTTGAGCATTTTTTAAACTTAGGACATGATCACTTGATCACACCTCCCAAATGGGAAGCTTTAAACCCCAAAAGCTCTTTGATTTATAGAAATTGAAGATGAGGAGACTGATTCTCCACTCTTCCAACCTTGAACCACTAAAATGTTCATGACTTCATCAAATTGAGCTTCTCATAAAAATATAAATTCCTCCTTGAATCCGCTGACCAACCGTTGCTAAACTTGACTAAGTCATAATGAAAATTTTTGAAATTTGCTTACCAGTAATTATAATTTGTAGAATACATACTGTTTCTACAATGGTCTACCTTCGAAGAAAACTGAAATTGAGATTCACCTTTCCAACTATCCTTATGGCGAATTTTTTCCAAATGAGCCATGTACTTGTGTCGATTCCCGACCAAGTTTTATCGCCATACCAATCTGCCATTATGAAACCAACAATGACCCATGCTGAAATTTATGCCCTCTTTGCTTGCATGATTTACCCTCCCTTGGATTTTTGCACCACTTTCCACCGACACCTTGTTCTCTGCACCGATCGAAAACAAAGGCACTTTCTACAACATCTTGTCATCTTGTTCCAAAGACGACTTGTTTTCAGACTGAAACATTTCATCATTTACATCAGCAATAACATGAAAAGGATTATGTACAAAATATTTTTGCTTAACCATCAACAAAGTCAAATTTTGACTTGCATTGACAAGCCTTTTCAATTTCCCTGCATGGACTAAAGAAGATTCTAACTTCTTCCGATGTGCTCTCACAATAAACTCCTTTCCATCCTTGAATAGATGATACTTGTTCTCATGGAAATGGAAGATCACTTTTCTGTCATATAAATACGGACTACCCAACACAACACCTGTAATGTCAAGCGAAACCACATCCAGTTCAACCAAATCAACATAATGAACTTTTATGACGAAGCGCAACATGCACTTCCTTGAAACTTATAAATTATCATCCTTGCAAATCCAACCAAGTGGATATGGCTTTGGATGAGGTATGGTCTCAAGTTTCAACTTATTGACTAAGTCTTCTGAGATGATATTTGCTTGAGACCCACTATCAAATAGTGTCTCTATCTTTGTGTGTTTGGCTATTATCCTCACATGAAACAACTATATCCTCCTCTCTTCATTTTGAGCTTCTATGTGACAGTTTAGAATGCTAGAATTGGGATTTGTTTCATTTACAATCTCTTTCCCCTTTATGTTCTTTAGTATCATGCCTATTCTTTTAGTTTCATCACCTGATTCAGACCCTAAATCTTGTTCAACAGTTGCAACAATTTTTCCCTTTTCTTTGGCCTTATCTTTGTTTTTAAATTTGTCTGGTTTCAGCTCCGGATGAAGTTTCCAGCAATGGTCTTCATCGTGGCTTGTTTTGGAACAGTCTTTCCTACAGTTTGCATTTATTTTCCTCCCTTTGCCTTTAAATTCACTATCCATGTTCCCATCAAAATATTGTTTACCTCTAGCCTCTAAATGCATAGCTTGCACACAAAACATAAGGATAGTATATATAAGGTAATTGTGTAAACCACCTATATATTTCAGCAAGGTATCTTAACTATGCAAATCAATTCCAAGTATTAAATCCCTTCTTCTAAAATCTTGAGTGTAATCTTGAACACTTTGTCCTTTAAGTTGTCTAAAACTTTTCCAATTCATGATAGCCTTCTGTAAATGAGCTAATGGATAAAATTGTTGCTTAATTTCAGAAATAAATTCAGCCCATGATAAAGTAATATTACCGTGTTTTTTAATTTCACCCTTGGTCTTGGCTTCCCACCATACCAATGCTACTCCTTCCATTCTTAAAGAGGCTAACTGAATCTTGGTGTAGTCTTCATGAAGGTTTTGTATCCTCAAGTAAACTTTAAAAACTGTCTTGTGCTTAAAAACTGTCTTATCCAATTGTAAGTTTCCTACGAATGGACTTCACCTTTAAAAAATAGGCAACTCAAATTTGATATCAAGCTTTAAAAATGGACTTTTACCAGTAGTTTTACACTTGTGAGATTGATTCACCAAAGTTGAGGATAATGATGTAGAGGAAGAGGATGAAGATGGGGATGGTGGATCACCATTTCCTCCATGTCCTTTATTTGACTTGTCATCACTTTTCTTTCCTCCTGAAGAAACCTCTCCTTCTTTATGATGTTTAGACCCTTCTCCAACAAGCCTATCATTCATTTTTTGGTAGAATATCCTCACCATCTCTGTCTTATCCAAGAAAGCCTTTTGAAACACCCGTTCCTCTTCTTTGGGATCCATATCTTCAGGAGATTCTCCCTCTCTTGAAGACATGCTTGAAGTTACTTCTATGGATCTTGGAGGTGGCTCTCTGACCCTTCTTGATTGTGGATTACTTTGTACACTAACCAAATTTCCTTCACCTCTCTTGAGTTTAAGTCTAGTAAGCATCCAAACTTGCAAACAATAAACTATATCTTTGCACAAAACAAATGCAGAGTAAAACTTTAACTCCTAAGGCTCAAATCCTTAGTTCTCGATACCATCTGATCTAAAAATGTAAGTATTTGTAATGCTTTTCAAAGTATCCATTTCCATTAAATTAAGTGTGCAAAGTGTTTATCATGTCTTGCAAATTAAAGATAGTGTTTTTGGTAATTGTTTTTAAGTTTATGTGTGAGGGAATGTTAATTAAAATTACTATTTAATATCTTGAATAAAGTACACACAAGATCATAACTTCACACATAACAACACAAAGAACACATGATGAGGCAACATGATGAGACAGTTCACCCCTCCTGGGCTACATTTGTCGGGTCCAAGGCTCCCAATGGGCATGTCATTACTCTATTAAGTTGCTCAAATTGGTTTTATAGTGAGAAATAAGTCTAAACAGGCTAAAAAAGATATGAAATTGAATTCAGAAGACAAAAATAAGCTAAGAATGGCTTTTATTTCACCTCAAACAGTGAAGTGTAGCCCAATACAGCTCCATTTCCCTCATGGCCATGATGGCTCTCCAAGATTCCCTGAAGCAAAAATGGCTGAAAAACACTTCTATTGGCTCTGCAACCTATCCCAACCTCTCTAGAATGCTCATAATATCCAAAATTGACCAAAATTTCATCCCAATTGGCTCAATATTGGAGAAGTTATGATAAAAACAAGATTTTGCCCAATGTCAAGTAAAAATCCCACCAAAAATGGATTAACTGGAGTTAACCCCGCTAAAAATGGCCAAAAATCCGAATTTAGCGGAAGCACTCTAGAATGGCGGAACATTAAACGTTCAGAATGGTCAGAACAAACCGCCCAACTAACTGACATTCCTGGCATTTAGTTATATGTTATGCGATGTCACATGAGCTATTAAGGCTAACTGTTAGTCGTCACCCAAAATTCCACCAATTTTTAGAGCCTTAGCTCCTGGTAGCCAGTACATGGTCACGTAGACGTTTGATGTGGGGGCTGGCCCCCTTCTGCCGCCGACCAAACGGACTTGAAACTTTAAATTATACGTGGAACCAATGGATGTTAAGAACTAAACTTGTGGTCCATTGGTAATGTTAGCCACCTATAAACTTTGTTATATCAAAAGGTGGCTAAGACTTTTTTTGAGCCTTCAAGGAACAAATTTTATTACTAAAAAGTGTTGGCTCTTGAAGACTCTTGAAGGCCTCATGCCTCTCCTCTGCCCAAACCTTCACTACTATTCCCATTTTATACTTAGAAATCCTACTGATTCCCAAGAAAGAATACTGCTGCAAGCACCATTTCCCTTTTTCCCTTCTCCCAAAACTAACCTCCATTTTCTTCCCCTTTTCTCCATAAAAACTCCCTTGTTTTCATGATTTCTTTTCTTCCTTTCATGAAAATCACTTTTACAAGGTTAAAAACTCACTCTTTAACCGTACCGAAACCCCCAAACCCATCTAAAATCATGAAAAAACCCATTTTTTGTATTAACTCACAAGCCCTTCGCGTAATGTGCGCCTAGCCATACTATATATATCCAAATTCGAAATATTAAAACCATATGTTATTTCCAAATTTTGGGTTTTTAATTATTTTCTAATTTTTTCCACCGGTTCAAATTTTAAATCGTTCCACACCGTCGATCTGATCTGAAGATGGGACGACGCGGAGCCTGTCACCCCGGTGGTCCCCGCCATCCACTAACCCATTCCAAAAACCGCGCGGTATTCATCACACCGCCTTTAGGCAACATCGGTTTTTTTCCGATCGCCAGCGATTCCACTCATCGCATGACACGCGTCCTGGGCACTGTTCATAAAACCATCATCCATCGCGCGTTAACGTTCGGATGTGGACCCCGCGCGGTATTGGCATTCACCGTTCAATCTGGAGCCGCCCATCCGACGACTATCGCTCACTGAAGATGCCCGACAGATAACCAGGCTACGGTGCGGCATTCAATTAATCTCTACCGTCGATCTGATCTGTAGATCGACGGCCCACATTTCACCGCCCTGATTCGATCACCCAGTCAACGTTTTCCGCTTTGACTCTCCGTTTCCGCTCTCGACCGTCGATCTCTGCACGATCGACAGCTCTGATTTAAACAAATCTTCCGCCTTCTCTATCACTTCTCCCGATCAATCCTGACCTTTGGATGATGCCATCCAACGACCACGCTTCCTCCACATGCCTTCTGCAGCAATAAACCTATATATGCAGGATTTTTTAATATTTGTTTGTATTTTGCAGGGTTTAAATGGTTTTCTCGCCATTTTTGAAGAAAATTCGAAGGCAGAAGATGACGATCTTCCTGCCTTCAATTCACTAAAGAAAATCATCACAGGGTGTTACAAACACGTTTTCATCAATTGTTCATGAAGCATTGATGCCACATAACCCTGCGCAGCCCTGTACATCAACAAAAACCATGAATCGGGCGCAGTCAGAGAGTATCAGTGACGAAGACCAAAATTTATCAGGACAGAGGATGGAAGACATATTTCCAGGGATCACGGCTAAGAATGTTTATAAAAAGCCTAATCCCCGATTTAAAACACAGTTTAAAGAAGATCTTAAAGGGTTTTATCAACAGGAGCGCTTCCACCACCACATCTAAGGCAAATTGATTCCTCCCAGCTACTAAAATGCCACCTGTACCTCAAAGTATTCAATCAGAGGCCGATTTTATTGATCAGGATTAGATATTTGTCTCAAAACACAGCCAAAGAGGAGCCTCTGCCAAGGAAATTAATGAAAAACATCTGCAGAGTTACTTCGACACCACACAGAGCCTCAAAGGTTAACAAAAGCTCCGGCCGAGCTTAATCTTTATGTAAAAACATCTAGTACAAAAGACACCTATTGTAAATTTCTTCATTGAGCCCCTCAAAGGCCAAGAAGCCATTAAGTATGTATTAATTGTAATTGAGATCTTTTATCAGATCTCACCTCCTCATCCTTCTATATATACTACTGCAGAAGATGAGTGAGGGGTTGGTTGCAGAACTTTGATATACACTTGAGCTTAATTTTCTGATTGTAAATAGTGTTCACTAGCTCTTGGAGCTCTGCTTGTGATAGATAGGTTAGGCTGAGATGTGTAGATGGTTGCTAAACTAAAGCACTGGACTTAAAGCTGTAACTGGTTTGGAGCATCAATACAAGTTGATTTATGGGATCCTGGTCTATGTTGACGGTGATGTTTCTCTAATTGTAACTTGTTATTTTGTTTCTGTTTTCACTGTGTTTCATATTCTCTTATAAAGAACAGCATGCATAGATTTAGGACCTATTGTACATCAATAACCTTCTCTGACTGAAAATATTTATCTGAATGTTTTCTTCTAAACTTTGTTTTTTAGGAATGATTTAATTCAGTTCAAGCATAGGAATGTTGGCGTTCCCTCGTCTTATTGTCTTAGCTGAATGTTATTCTTAAATTTTATTTTCAGTATATGTTTTGTGAAGATGAACTGAGGAAGATATGGTGAGCCCTGGTCCCAGTTTTATCCCCACAACTATCTGGATGTTTCCCTTGGAATGTGTTAAAAGCTGGCTAGTTTCAAAGTACTTACCAGATCTTAGGCCATTCTGTGTTACCTTTGTGTTTGTCTTGAAAGTAACCAAGTAAAGCAGAGCTAGGAGAGGATTTGTGGTGAGCCCGGCCCGCTAGTTTCTTCTCCAAAAGTTGCCTTCAAGTTTCCCTTTGTTTTAAAGTGTTTTCTATTGAAAGTGTATCAAAGGCTGGCTAGTTTAAAAGTACTTACCAGATCCTAGTTTACTTTTATGTTTTTCTTGAGTCTATGTCAAAGGCTGGCTAGTTTAGAAGTACTTACCAGATCCTGGGCTGCTCTTTGTTCTGCATCTGTCTATTTCTCCTTCTTATTGTATCATTTCATTCCATAAATAAAACTTCAAAGAGATCCTTAGACATAGATGAATTGCCCCATGGACTACTCTTTCCTCTTGCTATTCCAATTAAACCCTATTATGACTCCATAGTCCAATGGACTAAAACCTGCAATTATCTATATTTTTGGCCGAAGCTTACTCTCATTACTTGCAACTTCTCACCTTTGAAACTCTTTGCATTTAGTAATTTCCACCTCAAACAGTAATCATGCTCAACCATCCAAAAACAAAACAGACCCTTGGCCTTCATAACTAGCCTAATATCATTACCCCAAACTTCAAAGACAAATCCATCTTTGCACTTATTGGAGAGATCCCTCTTCGGATTCAGGAGGGCTAGATCCTAGAATCCCAAAGTGGTTGAAATAATGTTGCTTCTGCAGTTTAAATTACAGATTCCTAATAGGTAAGTGCTTGTGCTAGCGGCGATGAGGTCTGAGGTTCAAACCTCGCGGACTCATAAAAATTTTAACTTGCCATACCAATTCTTTCCACGGCTTGGGGGCCATGTGGCAACCTCCGGCCTGCCACGTGGCAGTCTCCGATTGGCTGGAATCCATATTGATCAGTCACTAAATGCCACTTGTCCTCTAACGATTTGTCCAGATGGAATATTACATGGAATATTCAATGGAATATTCCTTGAATATTCTTTGGAATATTCTTTTTTTAATATTTTCAAAGTCAAAGTCAACCTTGGTCAAACTAGATTTTTGAAGGATACTGAAAACTTCAAACTTGCATAACTTTCACATACGATGTTGAATTTGAGTGTCGTTCACGGCACCAGAATCACAGAGACGAGGCCTATCCGTTCGTTCAGGTTTCAACCAATTCTGAGCAATTCCATTTTGAGAATTTGTTTTAACTTAGGACATGATCACCTGATCAGTTCAGCCTTGGCTAAACAATAAGCAAGCCCACGGGAAGCCATGTAGAATAAAAATCAAGTTCAGATGGGTGGGAGAGATTTATTGTGATGAGGGGACAATTATTATTATGTTTTGAATCTATTTATATGATTATTATTAAAGTTGTTGGGAAGGTGGTAAATAAGTGCATGAAGCACTTGCAAAGATCTATGGATTCCTCCTCCTTATTGCTCCTTCTTATTGAGAGACAAAATAGAATTACAATGCAATATTTTGTGAATAATTCTTATGGGCATGCCTAACATGTGGATTAGATTTTTGTTTTTAAATTTTTTTTATGCTTAAAAAATCTAGTTTGCTTCTATGCCCCTTAGAGCTACTAAAGGATATGTATTCATGTAAACTGTTGTGCAACCACCATTTTTGTATAGTTGTTTGTCCCTATGCTATTCCCTTAAGACGTTTCCTTTGCAACATTTGATGCAATTGCTAGTATCAAATTTATCTTTACATAATTCATTTCATCTATTGATTTATTAATACAAATATTTAAAGTAATAAAAAATACAAAAATATGATAAAATTATAATATTATTGTTATTATTTATTCGAGATTACCTAAACTTTTTGCTAAAACAACACCTCCATGAAAAAAAACAACTTTATCAAATTTGTCTTTACACAACTCATTTATTTTAAACAAACGTTTCTTTTCAGTTATTAATATAAATATTTAAATTGAGAAAAAATACAAAGAAATATTTTTAGTCTATAAATTAATTTTATCATTTGAGTAGTTATATCACAGGGGCGTCACTCAATTAACCTATGGCATAGCACGTGCGTTCGTGGCATGCTAAACAATACCCTTAGTTTGACTACATATTGGAAAATACCTCTAAAAATCACTTTATTTAACCCCCTACCAATACTAACCCATTGCATTTTCCCAATTTAAAAACCCCATACTTTCACTAGATATTGTAGATATCCATTTTTTCATTAACATTTTTTTATACCCCTTTATATTTATATCCTTAACATAATGACATGATGCCTCTCTTATCATCCCACATGCATTCTATAATTCACCTTTCTTCTTGTGATATACATAGGAGATGCATATTAGTATTCCCACAATGCAATTACTCAATCCACACTCAAGCACATCCCACTATGATTTGTTGCATTTAATGGTCTAAGGCATACAAAGATCAACCATGTTTTAGGAAGATTGATTATGTGCATGTCTATAAAATGACATAGAAATTGATCTATATGATGATGAAAAATCAATTGATCAATCTTTATGAATATGTTTGCACCAAATAAGGTGTTCAATCACAAGTCTAGACCCTCTTCCCTTTGAAAGCTTCTTGTTCAAAAATCCAACTACAACCTCATGTACTCAAACTAGTGTCTTATTAAGGTGGAACAACAAAAGTTACAGTTTCAGAGAGTTATATAGAGAGGAAAAGGCAAGGTGAGGATGAGAGTTATGAGACCCTCCCTTTGCTTTAATGAAAAAAAACTAAAAACATTGTTCTTTGTTGTTTTTAATTTAAATGTTTTAATGAGAGCCCCATGGTATATTTTATTAAGACATCATTTGGAAACGACCCATGTGGATGGCATTAATGGTTTTTTAAGCTTGGTGATGTGATTTAAAGAGCTCTTACCGCTAGATTTCTTGTTTTCAGGATTATCAAAAAGATTTTGTAAGCATTGTAGACAGTTTCCCCCAAGTTCAAATGGATGGTATTATGTGGCTATGTTTTGTGAACCTTCCCAACATCAACATGCTAGGTAGGTCTACCCCCAAGTTTTTCAGTAAGCATCTTTCAAAGATGGGATTTCACATTTGGAGGGATCGGTGGTGTCACAACACTATCTTGGTTGGATTGGAGAAGATTTAATAAGCCCAATATTCACTAGCTTAAGACAAGAATGTGTTTTCAAAATGATACCAGAAATTTCAAGGCCCATTTGGAAGCACTGGAGATGTAGTCATAATTACTGTAACAACTATACTCAACAACCTCAAGATTAATCTTCAGTCGTAATTACTGTAACAACTATATTCAACAACCTCAAGATGAATCTTCAATAGTGTTCACAAAAGGGGATCATTGTCACCATGTCACGAAGAAGATTGTTGCTATACAGATGTCAAGGTTATTGTGACAAAAGAAAGATCTGTCATGTTGTCATTAAACATTAGTATACAAATGTGAAACAGGGTCAATCACGGACACATAGGTCACCGTCTATAGATTACTTCCCTTGACAGTCTCATTATTATCTATCCACAAGATTATTATAAATGTCATTTTCAAATCAAGGTTCTCTTATGTCACCAAAGGTGTCAAGACATCGTGACGATATTAAATGCTCAATCACCATGCTCAACCATACTGCCTCAAGAATCAAATCTTGCAGCAACCAACTGAAATTTATTTTGTTAATAAGCTTTAGAACATGCTATCTATGATACACAGATATACTCAAGACTTATTTGCATCTAGCTAGACAACTCAATACATCAAAATCCTAGACAATTTTATACTTTAAGGCTTGGTCATTAACGCGCAAGCACATAGACTTCCATTAGTTCTTTTCAGTTCCACAGAAGCCCTTGCTTTTGAACCTATTCCAATTTAATCATGTCTAATTTTAATTTTTGATTAACTAGCAATAGAAAAACAATACATAAAAAATACATGTCACTTCCAAGTATTCAATACATGTCACTTTCCAAGTATTCATAAATGGTAAACCGGGTAGACCATCAATATTGATTAGAGTGCATAACCCCAAAGGAATCCAAGTATTCATAAATGGTAAACCAGGTAGACCATCAATATTGATTACAGTGCATAACCCCAAATGAATCACAGGAGTTGAACTCGTGACATCCCACTTCAAAGGAATCACAGGAGTTGAACTCGTGACATCCCACTTCTGAGAAGTTCAATGTCTGACTCCAAGGCCAATCAAGCCAATCCTCGGGGCTCAAAAATAATATAATAAAAAATATTTGTATTTGGTAACAATGCGTGATACCTATCATCTAGCTTAGAAAGGATATAGGTTGGTAACAATTGAAGTAGACTTACAAATTAGCTAATTTAGACAGTTTCATTGTGGGCAAAATCAAGAATCTCATTCTAGATTATGATTCAAGTTGGGAATCAAACCCTACTCAAGGTTGAAATTTGCCAAAACCCTTTCCAGTACTAATTTAAATATGTAGACTATATATTGGCACTCCCCAGCGGACATTATCAAGCAGTACATCGGTAGCTCCAGAGTGATTGATATAGATGTGGATGCTTCTTCTCCCTCTACTTTTTACATCTATCCCTAATGACAAGTAATGGGCACTCCCATAGTATGTTGTAATTGGTGTACTTTTGAGCCCCATTGACCTATCTTTTTGTTGCCCACTGCCATTAATAAAACTAGTCTTATCTTATCTTCTGTCGTCCGTTAATAAGAAATGGTACTGTAATATAAAAACAATACTAAATAGCTAGGACTAACTCTCACCAATTTAGATCCTCATCTAGGAGTGAGCACTTAGTGCCTATACTTTCTTTTCTATATTTTAGGCCAATGTACATCGAGGAATTACACTGTACAATACAAGTATTCAAGAGACATATGCTATCAATTCCATCTCAGCAACACCAATCTCAGTTACATACCATGAACCACGTAATCCAAATGTACATCAAGAAATTAAACTGTACAAAACCACTATTCGAGCGACACCTCCCATCAGTTCCATTTCAGCAAAAACAATCTCAATTATTTACCCTGAACCTTGGATACAGGAACATACTACACAAAAAACTTAATTTCATGGACCCAATTCCAAAATCCATAATGCCCTATATCCAAAAAAACTTGAAACTAGAAATTCGGACTACTATTAAGGTAGAAACATGGACATAAAAACCATAATTAACAAATCAGACAAACCCTCCCTTTACAAAAACCATATGGTGTCATGCAAAGGAACAACTTGACCACTACAACAGGCAGAAGCTCAGGCTGACCTCCCCAAAAGTAAAGATCTTTAATTTCTCCTTTTAAATTAAATTGGTTTGCAGAGGTGGATGAAACAAACTTCTATGATTTTTATCCTTGTTTTATTAGACTTACTGATGCAGTTAGTTTGCCCTTCCCAGTTGAAAATTAAGCAAGTAACTTACAATTGTGACTTGCATAGTCTTGTATTTTTAATCAGTTCTATCCCTTTTTGAAATAAATAGTTTTAAATAAATATATATTGTTATGGCATAGTTTACAGTTTTTTATAAATTCAATGCAATGAAGCAAAATGCTAAAGCTATACTGACTATACTAAATGATTTCTTGCATATATGATAACATTTCACATTTTGATTTTTAGCAGGGGCTTGGTGAATTGTTTGAGGTCATTTGAACATCATTTTTCTTGCTTTTGCTAGTTCCAGAAGCTCAGGTTAGCGAGCTGAATAAAATTATCCCTTTACTCACGAGTCACTGTAGAGCACCGATAAACATGGTACTAAAAGATGGACTAGTGGTCAAACCATTGGATATGGTGTTCTTAAATCTTAATTTACAGAGTTGGACACCATATATCCTGTAGAAAAGAGATATCTGCATACAGTAGTACCAAATTCCAATTGAACTATGAAATCCTTAATTATTTATTTTAGATAATTTATTTATGTAGAGAACTTAGAGTTGCTTACTTTTTTTGAAAGACACAAGATGAGTGCCCTCATATGTTTAGTTAATATTCTTGTGGAAAATGAAGACGTGGTATGGGAAATTTGGAATTCTTCATACTCTGAATTCTTCAACCTAAGGGGATTGGAGTATATCAGGTATTTACCAGCTAAGGATAGAGTTAACATATTCATTCTGGGAAATACCTTTGGACCATAAAAAAAATAGGACCAAAAAATGCCTTCTCAATCATGAAGTTATCTCATTCTATCCCCGAGTTGCTTACATTTTCTGAAAGACACAAGATGAGTGCCCTCATATGTTTAGTTAATATTATTATGGACAATGAAGACATGGTATGGGAAATTTGGAAACATTTCTTCATAATGTGAAATGTCCCTCTACAGTTCATCAACCTAGGTAGACTGGAGTATATCAGGTATTTATCAGCGAAGGATGGAGTTAACATGTTCATTCTGGGAAATACCTTTGGACCATCAGAAAATAGGACCAAAAAAATGCTTTCTGAATCATCAGGTTATCTCATTCTATCTTTTTCTCAGGGACAATTTAAATATACTATCTTTATTAGTCTAATATTTATATTTATATATGGTCTAATCTTTATCTATGCTTGGAATTTTTCTCAGGGATCAATTCCTGCATAGATTAGATTAGTATTGAACCACGATATCTATCATCATCTATTTAATTAGTTATTTTTTTTTAAGCTTCAGCGAAGTAATGAACTCAGAGTTGCTTAAATTTTTTGAAAGACGCAGGATGAATGCTCTTATTTTGTTACAATTCTCATGGATAATGAAGATGTTGTACATGAAAAGTAATTTGAAAACATTTATTGATAATGTGAAATGCCCTTGCACTCTCTGTAAACCTAAGTAGACTGGAAGGGTTAGTTATTTACAAGCTAATGATGGAGTTTAACAAGTTCATATTGGGAATTGCCACCAGACCGTTTGATAGAAACTAGGACTGGAAAATGTCTTCTCATTTATGAAGTTATCTCACTTTACTTTTTCCTCAGGGATAATATACTTGGTTTACTAGTCTAATCTTTGCATTTATATACGGTCATGCTAATGCCATATTAAGTTCGATGAAGACCTTGTACATTTCCCGTTTATGATTTACTAATGACTCAAAAAGTTCAAGATAAAATGAGATTTGGGATTCATAAAAATCAAGTTGCAAGGTTGTTACACATTCATTCTCAAGCATTTTATTGAGATGAATTTGCTTTGGAATTTGAGGTTTTATCATGGTGAACTAGATTTTAGAAATAGACACATCCTTTGAGAATACATTTCATATCAGTAGAGAAAATAGAAGCTATACACATTCAATGTCATTTATATATTGACATTTGTTTAGGTGTAGTTGCAACAGAATGATTATATAATGTGACACAAGACACATCTTTGGGTTTTAGAAATTTCATGATATCTGCTGACAGCTTACATATATACTCCATAACAAACAGTGTGTGGCATAGAGATGGCTAGAAACATGCCTAAAGGCCAAAATTATCTCAAACAGCTTCTATTCTAAAGCAATCTACAGAGTTGTGTGCACTGTGTATGTACTGAATTATAAATTTCACGAAGGTTGTGAGAAAGATAATACCCGAAGGCATATGGAGTGGAAGGAAATCACAAGCAAATTGTCTCAAAATATTTTGTTGCTATTTGTTTTCACATGTAGCAAATGGAAAACATGCAAAAACAAATAACACATCTTTGAATTAGAAGTGAAAACATAATTGGTAGTACATATGTTGTCTTGGAGAAAAGGGAAAGGAAGAAGGGAAAAAAGGCAAAAGTAGAAGGGAAGCAATCTACAGAGGTATGTATAACTCAACAGACTCCACAAAGGCTATTTTTGAAAACAACAAAAGGAAGAAGGAAAAAAGGACAAAAGTAGAAGGTAAACAAAAAATACACATCTTTGTAGGATACACGAAGAGTCCAAAGTGTACGCTCTTTGAATATATATATATATGCTCTTGATTTCCTTCCACTCAATGTGCCATCTGGTGTGATGTTTCTCACAGCTTTTGTGGAGTCTTTGTTGAGTTATGCATGCCTGTGTAGATTGCTTTAGCCTAGTTTAAGATATTTTTCCCTTGCCCATGATCTTCATCAAAGGTTTAGCACAATACAGATGTTGTCTTTGATGAAGATCATGGGCAAGGGAAAATTATCTCAAACAACATCTTTAACTAGGCTAAAGCAATCTACACAGGCATGTATAAGTCAAAGGCTCCACAAAGTTTGTGAGAAACATCACACCAAAGGGCACATGGAGTGGAAGGAAATCACAAGAAAATTGTCTCGGAGTCTTTGTTATGATGTGGTTGTATGCTCGTGGCAAAATAAAATTAGGCAAAAGCTAGAAGACAAAAGCAAAATACACATTTTTGTAGGGCACAGTGAAGAGTCCAAGGTGTATAGGCTATTTGAATGAGGAAGTAAAAATAATTCTTTGATAAATATTAAATATAATCTGCAAGAAGTATCAGACTATATTGTTGTACCATGGCTTGTATTAAAAGATAATGTAAGAAAGGTCACAGAAGTAAAGGAAAGCAATCTAAAACATGAAAATATGACCAAACAAACATTAGGTGATGCTGAGGAAGCTAGTGCCAACAAGAAAAATAGTAACAAATCAGACCAAAGTTCAAGAAAATTCCAAAGTCGTATCTACATAAAGAATGATGATGGATTCAAAGTTCCAAGAACTACCTACAACTAGTGAAGAAGTCTGGAAGTCAATTAGCCTACAACAGTCAATTGTATATCCAGTAAGTGTTGCTTTTGAGTATTGACTCACACGAGTCTAACTCATTTGAAGAAGCGAACATAAAGCAAGAGTTGCAAAAAGAAATTCCAGAGGATTATACTGAGATACAGATAAATCAGACTTGGGAGCCTGTGTAGACTTTGAAGAAACTTTGCACTTGTTAGATGAATACAATTAGTTAGGCATAGGTGTGAGATTTATTAAGTGGATGTCAAAAGTGCCTTCTAGAATACAATTTTTGCAGAGGAAATGTATATGCATTATAGCTCATATGGACTGAGGCAGGCTCATAGAGCCTTGTATGCAAGCATTGATGACCATTCAAGGATAATTATTTTGGAAACCTGTCAGATTGTCAAAAGCAAAGTGAAGGATGAAATATTGATTGCATCTTATATGTTGATGGCATCATTTCAGTGAATCCAACTTCCAAGAATGATGGAAGTGATAAAATATGAGCTTCCTGCATAAAGCTTTTGAAATGATAGCTCCAATGTATTTAGATTTTCCAAGCTAAGTATGTAAGGAAGATATTGAAATTTGAAACATATTTGACATTGCTGATGATAAATCTGCAACAACTCCTATTGAAATGGATATGAAGTTATTGATTCTTAAAGACTCAAAGCTAGTGGATGCAACACTACACAGTAAATTGGCAGAAGTCTTATTTATCTTATCACTATTTGATCGGATTCAAACTGTATTGTTGGTGGCATGATATCATGATTTATGGCTTTCCTCAATAGCTATTCATTGGAATTCAACAACATGGTTTTAAGTATGTGCACAAATATGATACTAAGCTGCTTGATCTCACACCCATTTATAAAAGATTTTGTGTTTCATGCCAAGACTAAGACGGTCATCATCCCTTATATCAAAGAGCAAGAACAAACCATGAATATTGACTTGATCTATTTCAGGTCTTAAATGCATAGTATTAAAAATCATCTTCACAACATGACTCATCTTCAGGCGTTTCTCAGGGGACACGAACACACAGACCATTGAGATTTGAAGCATGCCCACCATTTCCTCCTCGATGTTCTTGTACCTCATGAGCTCTAAATCAAATACCCTAGCTGTCCATTCTTCCCTCACAACAGACTGTACCCACTTGGGAAGATCTATGCTTTCATCCAGTGCATGTAGCTGAACAAGGGCTTCCCCAGTAAGAATCTCTAGGAGTACCACTCCAAAACTATATACATCTGCTTTCTGAGATATCTTTCTTGTCTCGGCCTGTTCTGGAGCCCTGTATCCCGTAGCTCTTGATGCAGCAGATGCAGGACTAATAAGCACAACAAGACCAAAGTCTGAGATACAAGCATTTCCACTCTTATCAAAAAAAAAATTGGAAGAATTGATATTCCCGTGATATTCCCATGGGCTAGCTTGGGAGATTTACATGAGTGGTGAATGAAGGTCAAAATACAGGTTGCACCCAACTCTATCTTCATTCTAGTTGTCCAGTCAAGAGGAGTTCTCTCAGGACCGTGATTTCCTGCAACAACGCAACAAAGAAATGAATCTAAAATTGGTAAAAGAGAATCAATTTCCAGGCACAGTTCTATGATCCGAACTTACATCGGAGTTGCATTTGATGGCTTGATATAGGGCCAAAGATAAAAAGACAAACCGAATATGTGATAACATTCAATATTCAAAATGGCATCAGACCCATTTTCCAATGAAAGAAGAACAAACAATCATCTTCATGAAATATTTTCAATTATGAAAACCAACTTCCATTTATTTATACCGAGAACATATAATAATCAATAAGGCAACGGGGGAATACAACTAAAAAGGAAAAAAGAAGCACGATGAACATACCATGCAGAAGGGAGTATAGACTTCCATTTGCCTTATAATCATAAACAAGTAACTTCTCATCCCTTGCATAGTAATAAGCCTTTAAGCTCACTAGATTTAAATGCCATAGCCTTCCTAAGAGTTCCATATGTTGTTCGAAATCTCTTCTCCCTGGACCATGCACATCCTTCAACCTCTTCACAGCAACAACGTTAACATCTTCCAACACAACTTTATATGCAATTCCAAAGCTACCCTTCCCAAGCATTTCAGCGGAAGCACGGAGAAGATCCTCCAACTCAAATTGTCGAGTTCCCTCAAAGAAAACCATTTTACCCCTTTCTGCAGCACTTGATTGCTGGGGACACGGGCTTGAAGAATAAACAATATTTTGTGTTTCTAATCTCCTTCCATGCTTCTCATCCATCATTTTCCAAGAGTACTTTCTCCATTAATAATAAAGTAAAACACGGGAAATTAGCAATAACAATGCAAAATCTCCAACCACAATGATAATAAAAACACCCCTGCTTAATTTTTTATGCTTTTCTTTGTACTTTGTGCCATCTCAGGCTTTGAACCTGGAGTTGAGGGCACAATACTTGGATCCTGCATCACAGGGCTGGAATTCACAATGCCTCTTGGAGTGGTAGGACTACTGATTATTCTCTTACAACTTGGCAAGGGATTGCCACAAAGAAATAAATTCCTTTAAAATTCTAAATAAGGAAACTTGGACAAAGATCCAGGGATGGCCCCTGTGAGCTGATTGCCAGAAACATTAAAGTCTTGAAGACTGGTCATGTTCAAGGTTGTGATAGTACCAGAAAATAGATTGGCTTCCAGTCTCAGAGTGAGCAAATGGCTAAGCAAATTCAAAGAAAATGGTATCTCACCAGTTAAATTATTGTTTGAAACATCCAATCTCCAGAGCTGATCTAACAGTGAAACAGATGAAGGCAGTGGACCACAGAATTGGTTGTACGAGAGAAACAATAATTTAATGCTTCTCCACTTTGATAAGTTAGGTAGGGTGCCATTTAACGAATTCCCATTCCTAAGAGTTCCATATGTTGTTCGAAATATCTTCTCCCTGGACCATGCACATCCTTCAACCTCTTCACAGCAACAACGTTAGCATCTTCCAACACAAATTTATATGCAGTTCCAAAGCTACCCTTCCCAAGAATTTTAGCAGAAGCACGAAGAAGATCCTCCAACTCAAATTGTCGAGTTCCCTCAAAGAAAATCAGTTTACTCCTATCTGCAACACTTTATTGTTGGGGATATGGGCTTGAAGAATAAACAATATTTTGTGTTTCTAATCTCCTTCCATGCTTCTCATCCATCATTTTCCGAGAGTACTTTCTCCATTAATAACAAAGTAAAACATAGGCAATTAGCAATAACAATGCAAAATATCCAACCACAATGACAATAAAAACACCCCTGCTTAATTTTTTTATGCTTTTATTTGTACTTCGTGCCATCTCAGGCTTTGAACTTGGAGTTGAGGGCACAATACTTGGATCCTGTGTCACCAATTCACAATGCCTCCTGGAGTGGTAGGATTATTGATTATGCTCTTAAAACTTGGCAAGGGATTGCCACAAAGAAATAAATTCCTTTAAAATACCGAATAAGGAAACTTGGACAAAGATCCAGGGATGGCCCCTGTGAGCTGATTAACAGAAACATTAAAGTCTTGAAGACTGGTCATGTTCAAGGCTGTGATAGTACCAAAAAATAGATTGGTTTCTAGTCTCAGAGTGAGCAAATGACTAAGCAAATTCAAAGAAAATGGTATCTCACCAGTTAAATTATTGTTTGAAACATCCAATCTCCAGAGTTGATCTAACAGTGAAACAGATGAAGGCAGTGGACCACAGAATTGGTTGTACGAGAGAAACAATAATTTAATGCTTCTCCACTTTGATAAGTTGGGTAGGGTGCCATTTAACGAATTCCCCTTGAGGCTTAAGACGATAAACTGGTCTAAATCAGTTAAGGATTCTATGAGACCAGTGAGGTCAAGGCTCTACAGTAAAAGCCGAATAACCCTATTGTTTAGACAGATGACACCGATCCATTTTCCTGTGCATGGTTCCTTGGTTTTCCAAGAGCAAAGTTTTTTTGTTTGAATCAGTTGAAGCCTTGAATACCATCAATGCATCATAGTCACTTTTTTGACTGGGCAGTTCACAATTTTGAATGGGCTTATTCCCTCGTTTGAAATGGATACATTCTTCAAAGACTATTACACTTAAGAAAGTGCATATCATTTTGTGGCACCTGACCTGTGCATGTAATAGGTAGACCTGTTTACTTGAACTCACGTATGATATTTATCCAACATGTTTGGAAAAAATATCACCTATTGCATCAACTAAAATTGTTTACTCGATTAGCATGGTCACACGTGAACGAGGTCTTAACATTAGCCATTGTGTCCCACAATCATATGTTGTGCTGGAGGTGAGGCATCCTGCACATATGGACTCAACAATCAACATCTTTGTAACCAGACTGTGTGGACCTACCAGGGTAAGCGACTAATGAGGACTTCCCAAACCATGGTGCGACTGTGGGTGCTTAATAAGCATGGAGCTATGATAGAACTATGAGCCTCAACAACTCAATAAAAAGTTGTGGAAATGGTGTTCAGCAATCTAAAAATCCTGGATCAGTATCAAGTTTAGGTGTTTTCCTTGCAGTGATAATGACACCAATTCAAACCTATTGTTGCTAGCAAGGATAGTGTTATAAAGTTGTTAGCTAAATGAATTACAGTAGCGATAATGGGGCAAGATAGGTAGACTTTGATAGCTTTCAGGCTTTGTCATTGTAGTGTAGGATGAGAAATGGAATTAGAATGAGCATTTAGATAATTAACTCATTCTATAAGAAGAAAGTAACACAACATAATTGCCCTTACAAAACAGAGCATAAATTGATTTATGAATTATGTTTATAACTCTTTAGAACAATCAATGAAAGCATAAGATATGAAATGGAACTGAGAAGACATTCGAAGAAATGAAACACGAAGGAGATACAATGCTATAAAGCCATACCACATGAATCCCAAAATTCTTACTGCAACTGCCTCTGTATTATCAAAAAAAAATCTCCAAGTACAATAGCTCTCCTGTGATATATCCAATATCCAACCCCCCTCTATTACAAAAACATTTCTTTTTTATAGGCCAAATTACAAGGGCCTATTTTTCCAAAACAATAAATGTATTTTTGCAAAAATAAAAATAAAAATGATATCAAGGTGGCCAAAATATAAATACTTGCAAAAAGACTCTGATGGCACATTTTTTGAGCTAAAAACTTTGATTTATATGTCCAATTTGAAAAATAGGAAATCCAACTACCACAAAAACATTCAAAATCAAATGCACTTCATGTGTTAGCCATTGCTCTGGTGTAAATTTGCTGACTTGAGTGAACAGAAACCATCATGATTGAACCCCGTGCCATTAGATCCTTGATATCCTTTCTAGCAAGCGAACCATTAATCTAAAAATTCAAGGAAAACATTAACATTAGTGAGAAGAACCACATATGTTTCTTCAAAACATATTCATAAAAAAGGAACCAATTCTTCTTGCTTTTCGTGATTAAATGGACCAACTTCAAAAGAACCACAGTAGAAGGCATCCAACATAAGTGTTGAGGTAAGGGATGCCCTTATATTCAAAATGTATATATGTGTTGAGGTAAGGGGTACATATAGTTATATAGGTATGTAATTATATTGTTTTTATGGAAGAAATACCAAATTAATGTTTGAATGAAACATAACTACAAAAAGATAAATGGCTAGTGAAAGAAACTTACACCAAAAAGTAGGTAGCAAAAAAAGGTTGAGTTATCTCGAACATTCACCATTTGAAGTATTCACTATACCTAAAGCCAAAAAGTACAAAATTAACATCAGATTCATACAAACAAATCAACAAAAATATAACAAAAAACTATTTATAAATAATCCAACATATGGAAATACATAAGGAAAGTGAAAGTAGAATGTTTTGAAAATTAACCTTGTTCAAATTTTTCACAAAATATGAAAAAACTTTGTAATCACTTTCTTCTAATTTGTATGTATCATTCTTAGCATTGTACGATAAGTTTGCGATTGCTATAACAGATTCAAGTTGTACAAAAGCATGATCAGTCAAATCATACTTATACACGTGTTGCCCCTTTATTCTACTATACCAACATAATTGAAGCTCAATGCCTTCTAATCTATCCAAAAGGTCGATGTCATTATGGTAATCAAACACCCTATTACCATCCTTCTTCCTTATTCTTTGAACCCTTCCAATGTACCACATTCCACAAGAAACACCTTGTTTTGTACTTCGAGGAACACCTTTTCTTGCAGTATGTTCAGTGGGAGGAATTGATTTGTTTTCAAACAACACCCCACAATCTGATCCAATTCCAAAGCCAATTGAAACACCCTTTTGTAGAGTATTCCCATCTTGCCTAAAGTAGACCCCACTTCTCACTTTTGTCAACCTATCTTTGGATAATGTTGGATTTCCATTCAACTGACTAACCAAACATGCTTTGAACATATCCTTACCATCAAGATTCACCACTGGTTTTATAGTTTTGCTTACATTTTCATCAATGGAATCTAAAATTTCATCCAACTCGTGTCTCCACTCACTTTCCATTATTTGCAATTCACTTTCATTGTGTACCAATGAAGATGAAGATTGAAATATAGAGTTGGAACATCTCGGTGGAGAATCATCAACTACTTCATCCACAATTTGGAATGTTGGATAATCTTTATCCTCTGTCCATGGTTTAACCCACCAAGAACATTGAGTGTAATTTTCTGGTTTCATTCCAAGAGTTGATAAAATGTCTTGTGCATCCTTCAATCCATTCTTAAGGGCTTCTACAATTTTAGCATCTGTGGATATTGAATCATATTGCGACAATATGTCAATGTTTTGTATTGTTTCTTGGTGCAATTTATTCCAAATGTTTTCTTTTTTCTTATGGGATTTATTAAAATGAAGCCCTTGGGAATTTGATTCTTCTTCAACAACTCTATTAAGGGTTCCAATAGCATGAAGCAAGTCAGTGAAATCATAGGCCCTCTCCACTCCAACCATCCCACCAACTTTGCTAAAGAAGTTCTCACATACATCTGACCCAGTCAAGTGCAAAACACATGGCAAGTTAGAGTATTGATCTCGAAACAATCTCATCAACAAAACTGCAAAATTACAAGAAATTCTCACATCTTGATATGCCTCTCTGCTAATGAAATTTATGTTGACATTAGTATGAGATTGTTTTTGTACCCAACATAACCATAATGTGAAGAAATGATGAACTCGTGAAGCATTTCGCACTCTTTCCCAGAGGCTCAAACTATGAGACATAAAGATTTCAATGTAGTCAGCAACAATCATTAGGTAAGTCTCTGTAGCTAGTGTCCTCTCTAACTTTCCACTTGGTGTACTTCTCAACTCTTTCAAACACCTCTGAACATGCCTTGAAGCAATTCGTTGTGCGGAACCCCAATTTTTTCGATCCATCCTCTCTATATCTTCACACTTAAGCTTGTGATCGTCCACTTTAAAAGTGTGATAAACCATTCTGACATGGCCAAAACTTATGTACTCATTTCCTAAAACCAATTCTCGTCGACCGCTAAACAAAGGATTCACTAGCTTTTTGCCGTTGTGGATGTAATCTTGGTTATGCAATCCTGTTACATTGCAACCATTGTACAACCCAGTTAGCCTCCACCCTTCCCAAGGAATCTGATATCGAAGACCTGATGTTGAAGAATAATCCTTCAACATAAGTTGTCTTCTTCTGCTATCTCCATCCGAGGAATGACCAACAATAGGTCCCAAATTGTTTTCTACGTGTTTCTTCCACATAAATTCTACCTTTTCCCATTGTTGATAAACAAAATTTGCATTGAATTTATTGCATGTTGGATGAACAACCACAACCAAATGAGGAAGCCTCGCATCTCCCCCACCAACTGTCACCAAGAAATGTGATTGGCATTGATATTCTTCTTTCAAACCACAAAACCCCACCAGTGTATCGCTTTTTTCTACCCACCTAACATATTTTTTCACAATTGTTTCATCTTCTGCAAGGCATACAGGAATTGGTCCATATATACCATGTTTGGCTTTATAAGAAGCATAAATTTTTCCAACTGCCTAAAAAATGTGTTCGTGCTCCCCTGGAATATATGTCAATGACTTTCTAACTTGCCTTAAAGTTGTAGATATTGAAGGACCATCCATATTCAAGCTAATAAAGTTATTTAATCTAGGACCTCCCCATAACTTGATCATCTCATAAAGGGATTTTGTGGATGTACTATACCTTCTCCCTGCTTTTTCATGAATCAAGTTATGAAATATATCCTTGACAAATTCCCAAACTGCATCTTTACCTTGTAATTTTCCTTACTTATGTGCCTCACAAACATCCTTACAAAACCTAAAGACATCCTTCCTTTCTGCCGATTCAAACAACTTTTCCTTTAGAGATCTCATTCTAATAGAGAGTGTAGCAACCTTTGTCCTCTCCCACCAAAGAGCTCGCATTGTTGATCTATGATTATCATTTGTAACCCTTGCAGCATTCTTCAATTCATTTTGAGTCAAATAGTCCAATCTTCTACCTTTTCCTGTATCTCGTTCACTTCTTTTATTGGTGCACCTTGATTCATGATATAATCGCATCCTGAAGTCATTACATTCTGGAACCAACTTACAAAATCTACATGTTAATGAATCAAAAGGGGTCCCTGTTTCAGAACCCCTCTGGCAATGAATATGCCTATATGTACCATCAATACAACATTCAATACCCTCATAACATAGCATGATCTTGGTATGCTTCTCTATGGCCCATAATTTTCCACCCCTTTGATCATCCATTAGGACCTTTGTTTCCAATATCTCCCCATTTCTATCAATATAAGGATACCAATACCCCCAACATTGTAGTAACAAGGGAGACAATTGAGCTATAATAAGATGACAACACAATAAATAAATAAATAGATAATTAGAAGTACAATAAATAAAATAATATACAAATTCATATTCAAGTTTAGTCTAAACTATTAATTAACCACTAATTAACACACCTGAAGTAGGAGTTGCACTTGTAGAACCCCTATGTAATACTGATGGTGATGATGGCACTAAGAACCTAGTCAAACTTTGTTGGGACTTATCATTGGTAGGCTTCTTAGGTCTCCCAACTATGCCACTCCTCAGCCCAATCTCCTGATGTGAAGCCTCATTTGTAGTAGTAGTAGTATGCTTCTTTGATTTCATGTGTTCATTTAGAGAACTGACAATATTACCACTTTTCGGAACTAAACAAAACCATTTATTGCATCGTGTACATTCGACTCTCACTTTTTTCATGTCCTTATAGTCTGCAAGTGTTGCTTCCACCACCTTGAACAAATTAGGCTCTTGTGTCTTGTTGAAATCATCTAGAAGTTTGATTGCTTGATCAATATGAAATCGATCTCCAACCACCGTTGTTTGTTGTACTTTGTTACATGAAGGAATTTAACTACCACTTGGCATTGAAAGGCATTGTTGATGGGATGTTGTTTTCATATGATGGTTTTTGAAGTTGCGCATTGTTCGCGCTACCAAGGATACATCACCTATTCCATAATCAATGCCACAAATTTCACAATGGATCTTTATTTTAGATTCTCCCTTTTCTGAATATACTTTGAGAGTAAGTTTCTCATTGACAAACTCTTCCATTAAACTTTTCACTTTTTTTTCCCAAGATGCCAATACACAAGGATCAACAATTGTGGCTTCTTCCACTGACAAAGGCATATTTTCAACTCTTGGTTGTTTATGCATAGGTTCCTCCACATTCTCTTCAATGTTTTCAAAGATTGGTATTGCTTCCACTGCATTTGAACCCCTTGTTTCCACATCAAATGTGCCTAGTTTCCTCTTGATGCCTAAAAGTGTTGTATAAACTTTCCATTTCTTCTCTTGCTTTGGATTTAGAGCTACTCCATCCTGGATAAAATCAAAAGGGTATTCAACGATTCCATCATCCACAATTTCATCACGGATTTCAGCAAATGTACAACCTTCTCGACACCTGACAATGCCAATGACAGGTTTCTCTTCATCGATAGTAATTTTATAAGACAAGTCCATCTGTTTTTTCACATAAATAAATGAAAAAGTAAGTAAAATTTCACAAACATATTGGTTTATTATGAAAAAAAGAGCAAGGAAGCAAGGTATGCACTTTCAATTCAAATCTCCAAAAAACATGAATAACTCTTACTATTGTGATGAAACACTTTGATTCAAAATGTACTATCGATGGATTCCTCAAATGGAACTAAAACCAGAAATAAAACAGAGTACTAAAACAGATTTGAGAGTTGATTTATTGAGTCAAACATTGACAAACTTATAAGCAAGCTTAGGCCCTAAATCTGCCTCAATTTTGGCCTTATTTACATCATTTTTTGTGTCCTAAAGAGGTCAAAACCGTGTAAAAACCAAACCATCATAGATTTTATTGTTCGTTGGTATGAAATGGATTCTAAAGTTTTGAATTCTTCGAGACTCTGCTCATCTAGGTCTTGGCTCTTAGTTTCCCAATTCTGATTTTTCTTTGATATATAAAGAAATTCTTCGTATTTTACTGATTGAGAATAAAAGAAATAGAAAGGCAAGATACAAAGATTAAGTGCTCATTTATGCATGCAGTGACCTGATGTAAATTGTTAAGTTGAATCAACTTTTACATTCCTCGATAATCCTTACTCTTGCATACCATATTGACTTGGCACAACCACTTTGTACTGACAATGGATATACTATCTTTAGTCCTTCCGACATACTTTTGTGGTTTATTCTTGGACATTAATAAAATGTATTATCTCTCTTATCTATATCACATTTATAATAGTAAGTTTGATCGTCTGAATCAATACCTAATATAGCACAATGAAAATACCTAACATAGCACAATGCAAATGATTGCATATAAAAAGATTCATTACCTAATCCAACATGATCCAAATTATTGGATATAAGAAGGTCTATTACATGTTTATCCTTTAGTATGTTGTGTCCTCTAAGCAAATAATCAAAACTTTAATGTCAAATCTTGTGGTGTGCAAGTCATTATGTACATAACTTGAAATTATGAAGTAATAATTACAACATCTTATCACCACTACGACGGTATGACATTAAATTCTGAGACTTACGTCCAAATCAAATTATTCCTCTATTTCCTGGCATATGAGATGTTATATATCTATGTCATATAAATCTCCAAAGGAGTGAGTTTGAATGCACCTTAGACACTCCTTAATGTAAACTCTAACCTTTGTTGGCTCAATGATCATGTGCATTACAACTTTGTCCATGTGTTAGAAAATCTAATAGTTGTTCTTTAGCAAAGCACAGAACAGGTTCCATAACATTTAGCATTGTACAGAAAATTGAATGAGTAGCCAAGCATATTAAATGCACACTGTTAATAGAAATATAGCATTCAATGTCAAAACACTGGAAGTATAAAAAGATACTTCAGCTGTTACAAAAGTTTTTGAATTCAATAATAATAGTGACGACACAGTTCAGTGGTTAGTGTACATATTCAACATTTTCTGAATGTTGAGCATATTCACATTTCATTAAAAAATTACCTGCCATGAAAGCACTCGTTCTATTTGAAGCAGAAATTTTGAAAGCTTACAATGCACAATAAAGTATATCCTAATATAGGTAGTGATTTTGACACATAATTTGGACAGAGGCAATTTCTTAATTAACAATAGTTTCATATTTTCCAAGGATATAGTTTGGGCAGCATCAATATATAAATGATAGTTTTGTAATTTTGAAGTATATTATTCATGTTTTGAATGTGTTTATGATATTTAATAAATATGGATGAATTTTTTCATAACGTTACCGTAATAAAATATTTCAATGCCCAAAGAATTATTGTCAATATTGTTGGGCATTAGGCTAGTTCCATGCCAACAATTGTCCTATTTGAATCCCCCTAAATAACGCATTCTGGTATACACTGACAGGTTTACTAGGGATGCCATCCACAAATGTGGACAAGCATCCCTAAGGTTTCCCCACAAGGTTATCCTTGAAAAGAAAAGGAAGGCTAGTTGCTTTTCCTAAGGACAGAAAGATTGAAGGACAACACAGTGTTGTTAAGGGCTCGATGATATTGCAGGTAAAATGCACTCTGCAAGGATAGTTTACAGGAAGACAGGCTTGTTAGTTGTCATTAAGATCACATCCTACATATCCTTTCCAACTTGGAAACGAAGGGGAGATACTAGCTCTCCTTGTTTTAGGACAGTGGATCCTGTGTGACCACTTAGTGACTCCTAGATATCACAATCTTCATATGCATTTTGCTGTTTAGAAAAGTTGTAACCTAGAAAGATCACTCTGCAAGGATATTTTACAGGGAAACAGGCATGTAGTTGGCATTATGATCACATCCTACATATCCTTTCCAACTTCAAAACGAAGGGGAGATACTAGACTTGTTAACTTGTATCTACTCATCCTTGCCTCAATTAGAACTGAAACTCTCACTCGTTTTAACTAAATTTATAACTACCAATCGATTTGTAGTCAAACTGAAGGAATATTCATAACTGGTCCTCCAACTCTACGCATGGATTCTTCAACTCCATGAACTCGTCCATGGTCAAAGGAAAGACAAACTTGGTCTTTCTGGCTAAGACACAAGACAGAGAATAACTTCTCTCACTACACTATTCAACATTTTCTGAATGCTGAGCATATTCACATTTCATTAAAAAATTACCTGCCATGAAAGCACTCGTTCTATTTGAAGCAGAAATTTTGAAAGCTTACAATGCACAATAAAGTATATCCTAATATAGGTAGCGATTTTGAAGCATATAATTTGGACAGAGGCAATTTCTTAATTAACAATAGTTTCATATTTTCCAAAGGATATAATTTGGGCAGCATCAATATATAAATAATAGTTTTGTAATTTTGAAGTATATTATTCATGTTTTGAATGTGTTTATGATATTTAATAAATATGGATTGAATTTTTTCATAACGTTATCGTAATAAAATATTTCAATGCCCAAAGAATTATTGTCAATATTGTTTAGCATTAGGCTAGTTCCATGCCAACAGTTGTCCTATTTGAATCCCACTAAATACGCATTCTGGTATACACTGACAGGTTTACTAGGGATGCCATACACAAATGTGGACAAGCATCCCTAAGATTTCCCCACAAGGTTATCCTTGAAAAGAAAAAGAAGGCTAGTTGCTTTTCCTAAGGACAGAAAGATTGAAGGACAACACAGTGTTGTTAAGGGCTCGATGATATTGCAGGTAAAATTCACTCTGCAAGGATAGTTTACAGGAAGACAGGCATGTTAGTTGTCATTAAGATCACATCCTACATATCCTTTCCAACTTGGAAACGAAGGGGAGATACTAGCTCTCCTTGTTTTAGGACAGTGGATCCTGTGTGACCACTTAGTGACTCCTAGATATCACAATCTTCATATGCATTTTGCTGTTTAGAAAAGTTGTAACCTAGAAAGATCACTCTGCAAGGATATTTTACAGGGAAACAGGCATGTAGTTGGCATTATGATCACATCCTACATATCCTTTCCAACTTCAAAATGAAGGGGAGATACTAGACTTGTTAACTTGTCTCTACTCATCCTTGCCTCAATTAGAATTGAAACTCCCACTCGTTTTAACTAAATTTATAACTGCCAATCGATTTGTAGTCAAACTGAAGGAATCCTCATAACTGGTCCTCCAACTCTACGCATGGATTCTCCAACTCCATGAACTTGTCCATGGTCAAAGGAAAGACAAACTTGGTCTTTCTGGCTAAGACACAAGCCAAAGAATAACTTCTCTCACTACACTATTCAACATTTTTTGAATGCTGAGCATATTCACATTTCATTAAAAATTTACCTACCATGAAAGCACTCGTTCTATTTGAAGCAGAAATTTTGAAAGCTTACAATGCACAATAAAGTATATCCTAATATAGGTAGTGATTTTGACGCATATATTTTGGACAGAGGCAATTTCTTAATTAACAATAGTTTCATATTTTCCAAAGGATATAATTTGGGCAGCATCAATATATAAATGATAGTTTTGTAATTTTGAAGTATATTATTCATGTTTTGAATGTGTTTATGATATTTAATAAATATGGATTGAATTTTTTCATAACATTACCGTAATAAAATATTTCAATGCCCAAAGAATTATTGTCAATATTGTTGGGCATTAGGCTAGTTCCATGCCAACAGTTGTCCTATTTGAATCCCCCTAAATAACACATGCTGGTATACACTGACAGGTTTACTAGGGATGCCATCCACAAATGTGGACAAGCATCCCTAAGGTTTCCCCACAAGGTTATCCTTGAAAAGAAAAAGAAGGCTAGTTGCTTTTCCTAAGGACAGAAATATTGAAGGACAACACAGTGTCGTTAAGGACTCGATGATATTGTAGGTAAAATGCACTCTGCAAGGATAGTTTACAGGAAGACAGGCATGTTAGTTGTCATTAAGATCACATCCTACATATCCTTTCCAACTTGGAAAGTAAGGGGAGATACTAGCTCTCCTTTTTTTAGGATGGTGGATCCTGTGTGACCACTCCGTGACTCCTAGATATCACAATATTCATATGCATTTTGCTGTTTGGAAAAGAAGTAACCTAGAAAGATCACTCGGCAAGGATATTTTACAGGGAAACATGCATGTTAGTTGGCATTATGATCACATCCTACATATCCTTTCCAACTTCAAAACGAAGGGGAGATACTAGCTCTCCTTGTTTTAAGATGGTGGATCCTGTGTGACCACTCCGTGACTCCTAGATATCACAATCTTCATATGCATTTTGTTGTTTAGAAAATATGTAACCTAGAAAGATCGGAGATTACTGCAATTTAATATTGAAAAGAAGATTTGAGAATTGCATAGCTCAGTTGCAGATATGTTAAAATCACCAATTTTAGGTTACTGGTGATAGAGATGCAATAATAAAGGGGCACTGCAAGGTTTGGTTGTGGGCCCTCAAGTTGTACATCTCTTGGGTCAATTTTGAAAGGACTTTGAAGGAGAAACCTCAGTTTTGCTTCATCCTAGAACTCTATCTATCATGGAGAACAATAGTACTAAAAACTTACAGAATAAGCCAGTGATGAAGGTATTAACTATTTTTTTAACAGATGTTAAATTGATTACATGCAGTGTTTTAATATAATTTCACATCGTGTGATTGAGAGATTTGACATATACTCTATTCTATACCCTGCAGTCTACAAAAATAAATTTTGACAATTGTTTACAGCAGACACAATTGGTAGCTGCAAGATCAAGAGGCACCGTCCTCTCTGCAAATGATGCTTCAGCAGCCAACAATATATTGTCTGATCATGTTGCAAAAATTTGGGAGATTGTTGTGACTATTGTTAATAATAGTAGAGAAATGAAGGACAACCAGCTTGAAGAAGGAGAAATCCCCTTCGGCTAGGACCACGAATCTAACTGTGACCCCGATGTTGCATTTTCCTACATTGTAAGTGCCCACGATGTTCTTTTCTAACTGCACTACAAAGTGATGAAAAGGGCCATAGTTTAGTTGTTGCATTCCATTCAAAGGTTGCATGCTAAAATCACAATGCCTGCATTAATAATAAACAGTCGAATACAAGTCTTGGAATAGTTCCCAAGTCTTTAAATACCATCTTCATATCTAACATCTATGTCAATGGTTTTGTTGTTGCTCAATCTGAAAGTACAAGTTCTCTTCTTGCTAGACCTGAGATATTGTTTTTTTAGGGTTGATGCAGGATGCTAAACTACAGAATGTTCTGGGTCACTGTCAAAAGGAATTCGAGGGTGAAATTTTAGCTGAGAATTTGGGTGAGTAGAAGGATGTGGCATCAGTAATGTGTTGGTTGAATAACAATTCCTCTTTGCCATTTTCCCTCCATGTTGGCAACATTGTAGTGTTCATGTAGAAACATAGACAATGGCCAACAAATATATACACCATTTTGAAATGAGATAATGGCTGTTATTTTTGGTCCTTTTAAAACTATCTTTGGGTTTTCTGTCACAATTATTTGGCATACAAACTAGACTACCAGTGTATTCTTAAGATAACACATTTTCTTCTTAAACAACAATTTATTTATCTAAATTGACAAGTTGCTTGTTATATCCTTGTAACTCAGAAGTTTCTTTCAGTGACTAAATTCAGTACTAGGCATGTAATCCTAGTCCTTGTTCTAAATGATAACCAGGTTTATGATCTTCCATGGAAAATCATTATGGATTTCAGTGCAATAGAAGAATGAATTCATGCCTTAAGCACATTCATTTCTTTCAACTGAGTTGTTTGAATGCAATTTTGTACTTGATAATGCAAATGAAGTTAGAACAAATAATCAGATGGTACCAACGAAGATTAAGGGAAAAAAAAAACCATATCCTTAATCTTAAATATCTGAAAAAAACCTGCTATGAATTGTGACTATGGACATTCTTCAGATCGTTTAAGGCAGAAACTAATCACCTGTTTCTACAGTTCTTGGCACGAGATGGTTCTTGGCACGAGATCGCAAGTGGCTCTAATTCTAAGTCGATCTACTCGAATGCTCAATAGATCTCTTGTTGAGTCATTCTCTTCCTCTTGTTGAGTCGATCTTCAGGTTGAAAAAATCTCCTCCCACTCTCCTCCACGCGATTTCGTATGGATTTCCCTAACCCACTCAGGGACCAACCCCCTCTCACAGACCAACCCTCTCCTCTGCGCAATATTTCCCTAAACCTCTCACAGACCAACCCTCTCCTCTACGCGATATTTCCTTAACACTCTCACATACCAGTTGAAGCAATCGCAACTGAGAACTCAGAATCGTGTTTACCTCCCTAACCCCCCTCCTCCAATCCAAGCCAGTCCTCTACCCGATATTTCCCAGCTAGGGCCAACGTCAAGTCTAGATTGAATCTTTCTCCCTGTGATGGTGAAATGGTTCATGAATGTCTACTCCTGATGGTGAAATGGCTCATGAATGTCTGCTTTGCTCCTGATGTTTGATGGGAACCCTAGACCAGTCGAACCAAAACTCCAAGCAAAACTCAAAATTGCATCTACCTCTCCTCCCGTGCTCCTCCGTGCTCTTTGCCTTCCGTCTGCTCCTGGTGGTGAAATGGCTCATGAATGTCTGCTCTGCTCCGAACCCTACACCAGTCGAACGAAAACTCCAACCAAAACTCAAAATCGCATTTACCTCTCCTCCCATGCTCCTCCGCGCTTTTTGCCTTCCCACCTTCCCACGACCTTCCTAACCCCACTTGGCCAAAAAAATTTAAAAAAATACCTCAAAATATTTATATTTTTATATAATAAATAAAAAACCCCCTCCCCTCTAGTTATAGAGGCAATATAATGTTTTTTGATTTTTTGATTTTTTTTACCCCAATATGAACGCACGTGATATATTATTGGTTTGTCAGTGACGCCCCCGTGAGTTCTATTATGTTTATTATTTGAATGACTATATGGTAAAGAATAAAATAAATATTATTAAAATAAAAATA
Source organism: Pinus albicaulis (assembly GCA_034641835.2). Taxonomy (NCBI): domain Eukaryota; kingdom Viridiplantae; phylum Streptophyta; class Pinopsida; order Pinales; family Pinaceae; genus Pinus; species Pinus albicaulis. The sequence continues at coordinate 1,247,329,423 of CM076583.1, forward strand.
TTTTTTTATGGGTATAGTGAAACTGGGTGTTGGTAAATTTCTAAACTTTTTTGGGATAAAATATTGTCACCTTTATAACCAAAGGTTAAAAATGAAAATCATTTTCTCTTAGATTGGCATCATATGCTCAAATTAAAATCTAAATTTCAAAATATTTTCCACATTATCAACCTTCCTAACCTTTTAATTAAGCAAAAACTATTGTGGTATTCAAAACACTTCTCTTAATACTTTATAAGCGTGGAAATAAACATATAAAGAATTCCAAGTAATATCTCACCTTCTTAAGATCTGATAAACCACATTTAATTAACATGAAAAAAACTACAACTCAATATAAGAAAAATATTGTAGTGTCCATAAATAGATGTAAACATCTATAAATAAAATCAACATTAAAAAATATAAAAATTATATATATATATATATATTAAAATTAGTTTAAATAATAATATTCATATTCTTAACTACAAGATTTCAAAACATATAATTTATAAATTATAACGATCCAAGGTACAAATTTAATAAATTTCTTTTTCCACACACATAATTATAGTTTTACCAATAAGAAAAGGCTACACCTCACAACAATGAAATTTACCCATAAACTTTAAATAGTATAATATTCTACCCTTATGCCATAACAAAACCCCGCTAATTAACAAAGGTTAATGAAGTTTTATATAAATATTTCTTAAATTGCGCTCAACACCTTCAAAATATCGACATTACCAATATCGACATTACCTTTAGACTAACTTCTCAAACCTAATGATTAGAAAGGTAATTTCTAAAGTGTGTTATGACCTTCCTTGTGCATGTGTTCTAGGTGAGTAGGGCTCATTATGGAGCAACTCTCTCTGCATTATAGATTATTAACAATGGTTAGTTCTTCATTATAGGTTATTAACAATAGTTAGTTATTACATTTTTTCTTACAATTTCTCAGCCCTTTTTCGAGTTGAATGTTTTTCTCATAAACAAACACTGAGGAATTTGCCACTTAATTGTACAGACACTATGGGCCATAGCGAGGCTACAAACTCTCTGGTATAGCGATTTCCACTCCTCAACTAAATTTATTGTTAAATATATTTGTTAGTTTTTTGGTTTAACGAAAGTTTCCTTTGGTGGTTGTCAATTTCTTCAAAGGAAAAAACTAATGGTTTATATATAGTACCATCACAGTAAAAATTTTTATTTCGTTCAGTTACGTCATATGCAATGATAGATTGTATTCCATCTTATACATTATCCTATATTGTTTCTTCAAAAAATACAATGTATCAATCCCATAAAGCTGGGTAGCCTGCAAAAAACATCAAAAGATGATATCTGATATCCAAAAACAGAGATACGGTTCTTCGTTCTTTAAAACTTGTTGCCAAGGTGCTTATTATTTTTTACCTTCATTGTAAAATCCTCTGACCCTATGCAGCATTTCGAGGATGCCCTGCTTGATTTTCAGTTCTCCGAGCACTTTGTAAAATTCTATGGATTTGCGCTGCCCATCTTGTGCTTTGCTAAAGAAGAAAAGATATGAGTAACCCGACGATTTCCCCTCCTACTGAAACAAGAAGAATGGACCAGTAACAGAAAAACCATTCCTGTGGTAAAAGATCTCCCTTCATCAAAACCTACATAAAGAAAGAAAATTAGAAGAAAATGACAGTTCCTTGTGCTCCTTGTCCACTGGCATCATACAACTCATAATGCATTTCCCCGTAACGTCTGGAAAGACCCTTCTTTGATAAACGATTAGCCTCAGAGTTCTTTTCTCTATAGATATGGGAGAAAGATATGCATGTGAACATGTTGCGTAGCCTCTTTATCCTATCCAACCATCCCTCTAGATTGGTTGGTGTCAGCTGGGATCATTTGTTAAGATGGTCAATAAGGACCTGTGAACCCCCATAAATATAAATGATATCCATAGAAAGATGATGTGCAAACCACATTAATCCCCAAAGGGCTAGAATCTTTGCCCTCATATTGGTTCTATTACCACCCGCCCAATGGTTTTTATAATGGCAAGAAGGACTAAGCATCAACCATGCTCCGCAACCACATTTTAAGTTTTGTGCTGCCCCATCAAAAAAACCTTCCGGATAGAGGATCTGATGAGGCCGGTTCCTTATTGAAAGATCTCGAGGGCCTTTTTTCTTTATCCTCGTGTCCTCCCAAAACTGTAAAAATCTGATTACCAACCTTTTTCAGATAGCTTGGGGTATCCTCAAATAGCCACCTGTTTCCACTTAGCCACATTTTCCAGTGGTATATGATTAGCATAATCCTAAAATACTTTCCATGAATACTCCACCAATCATAACAATTTTCAGCACTAAGAAAGTTAGAAACAGATAAGTTCATGTGATTGCAAATTATGTGCAATACTTTCTTTACAAAATTGCAATCATAAAAAATAATGGAAATTTTCCTCACTAGCCTACATACAATGTCGACAGATCCCTGGTCCCACCATACCTCTCTTTTTTAAGTTTTTCCAAGTTAGATTATTTTCTTTCCACACTAACCAAAAAAATATGATCATCTTAGATTGAATTTTTAGTTTCCGGAGTCCCCAAAACCAGCAAGCCGATTGCACTCCCAACTTCCTCTTCATCATGTTTTTATACGTTTCTTGTATCACCACTTGTCCTCTTATTAACGTTCCTCTCCATTCAATTATGTCCCCTTCTCTTTCTTTTATCATTCCCAGGCATTTTAGAAAATCACAGTATGCTCTCCATTTACCCCTCAAGGTATCTGATATTCCCAACATTCCAGCAATCTGCCATTGAGGAATGTCCTCATGCCATTTGAAGATCTAACTAAGGAAAAGTAGGCCTCTCTGATGAAGTAAAAGGGTTAACTCCCTGCTGATAGAACTGTTGGCCGATGAGATATCGAATCCAGAATCACCAATTAACATCCGACCTCCATTTCCAAAACACCATCTTAGATTTTCCTTAAAGATGGGCCAAATTTTGGTAAAACCTTTCCAGATTGGTGAACCCTTACTTTGTTGGTTGCTATCTTCAATATATAAATCCTCTAATGTCATGTTTTTGAATTATTTAAAGGCCATTATTTCCTTCCATATCCCCGGTGTTTTAAGGCATCTCCAGATTGATTTCAGCAAAAGAGCTTGACTAAAATTGGCCATATCCAATATCCCCCATCCTCCTAAATCTTTGGGTCTTGCAATCAGCTCCCAGTTTGCCAAATGATAGGATCCTTTTCCTCACCCACCATTCCAAATTAAATTCTCCATTTGACTGCAGATGATCTTAAAAATTATTATCGGAAGAAGGTATAGGTGTGCCCAATATACTGTTAGTTGTTGTAATACTTCTTGGATAAGGACTAGCCTCCCACCCTTAGATAACCATTTATTGGACCAAACCAAAATATTTTTTTCATAACGTTCCAATAGCTAGTTCCAATATGAACTCAAATATTTTGTGGCTTTCAATTGAAAACTGAGGTAAGAGATACTTGTGTCTAAATGGGAGAGCCAAAAATTAAACAGATGACCAATATACTCCAAATTTTCAGCAGAACCGTCTGAATGATATAAGCAAGATTTACCGGAGTTTGCTTCCATACTTGATGCCATGTAGAATCTCTAAAATATTTTTTTTTAATCTAGCCATCACTGTTTGATCAGAAGCCCAAAAATAAGGATATCGTCAACAAATAAGTTGTGCAAGATATCCCTCTGACAGGTGATTCGGATTCCATTGAAAATTCCTTGATTCACTGCTTGTTTAATGTTGAATCTTAATGTGTCCTCAACGGGGATGAAGAGAAGGGGCGATAGGGCGCAGCCCTGCCTTAAACCCCTCCCAGGTTGAAAAAATTCAGTTGTCGAACCATTAATAATTACAGCCATTGAGGAAGACTCAATGCATCCCATGATCGAATCTATCGAAGCACTAACCAAGCCAATATTATGTAAGATCAGTCTCAGAAAATTCCAATCGATTCTATCGAATTCTTTACTTAAATATACCTTCATCACCCCTGCTTCAATTTTCTGAGATTTTATGGAATGAAAAATCTCCTGTGTAACTGCAACTACATCATGGATTCTCCTGCCTGGTAAAAATCCTGATTTTTCCGGAGTTATATAGTGCGACAAAACAATTTTCATCCTTTCTGCAATGATTTTTGAAACAATCTTATACAGATAATTGCATAAAGAGATTTTCCGGTAGTCTTCAAAATTTCTGGGATCTTTTCTCTTAGGGGTAAGGGCCAAAAAATTTGAATTAATGCCACCATTGAACTTACTATAAAACCAAATTTCCTCAACCAAATCCGTGATGTCATTTACGAAAATGTCTAGAAAATGTATGAAAAAGTCTGGGGTTCACCCATCCGGACCGAGACTGTTATCTACTGGAAAAGACTTTAAAACCCATTCAATTTCCTCCTTCTTCACCGGGCTCTAAAAGCTTTCATTTTAGGCATCACCATACATTCGAGGGAACAAGTCCAGAGCTTTTACTTGTTCCTCATAAAAAATTTCAGACTTGCCACGAAAAATTCCACTACCGCTGATTGAATACCCTTTGTGGATTGAACAGAAGTGTCATTTGTCATTATCTTCCATATGGTATTTACTTTCTTCCTACCATTTTCTACCTTATGAAAATACCTGTTGTTGTTATCCCCCTCCTTGACCCAAATAGCTCAGCTTTTGAGACACTAGTATCTCTCTTGAAATAGCACTATTCTCCTCCTTTCCGATTCTATGGATTTTAATCGTGACCAGAGAAAATGATAAGTGTTTTCTTCCTCTGTTTTAATAAGAATCTGAGAATTCTCCGCCGACAGCCTCTTTAAATCCTTAAGCATTATATATTTTTGTTCCTTTTCCCATCCCTTCACCTTAAATTTTAATTTGCGTAGAGAAGTGGAGATGAAATTCATTGCCGAGATTCCTTGTCCCCTGGGGGCTTCAAGAAAATGATTTCTGACCATGTGGTTGAAAGATTCATTTTCAAGCCAAGCCCGATTAAACTTAAAAGTAAAGCCTCCTTTAAAGTTTTAAAAATTCCACCTAATTGTCAATGGGCAGTGATCAGAAATCGTGACATCTTCCGCCTTGACCTTCAGGTTCCCCATCCATGGCAAGATAGAAGTATTAACAAGCACTCTGTCAAGTATCTTTCCAATCAAATCAATCCCCGTGCACCCGTTGAACCACGTTGGACCCTCACGCTCCAAGGAAAAGTCAAAGAGGTTGGAACGGTCAAGCAATGATCGCATAAAAATTTCCATGGGATCCCTTCTGCCACTCACTCCCCATGCCTCACTCTCCCTGAGAGTACAATTGAATTCACCTGCTATAATCAAACATTCAAGAGACATGAAGCCACAAAACTCCATTCGCTTCCAAAAACCGAGCCTACCACTGTAAGGAGCATACAAATTAATTAGGTGTATCCTCTGGTTCATCCCCCTGATGAAACTCGTCATAATGATTCCACCAAAGAAACCATAGGCTTTCAAAGAGATCAGACGAGGGTCCCATATAACTGCCAAACCCCCAGAGTGACCCACAACATTCGAAGAAACCAAATGCCAATTTGGACACAAGGATCGACAGAACATCTGGGTCTTGTCATCTGAAGCCATTTTTTCTTGTAAAAAAAATTAAATCAGGTCTTAAAGAGTAAATAAAATCCTACAGGGAGACCACCTTATCTCTACCCCCCAGCCCTCTGATGTTCAATGAGCACAAGATCATGGTGGACCGGTTGAAGAAGGGGTCAAGGCTCTAAGGACCAGGTCAAGAGAAAAGGTTACAGGGACATCACGTAAATTGAGACGAATCTCTAAGCAAGGAATATTTTCTCGGGCCTCTGGGTCGCCCTTTCGCTTTACAGATAGTGACATTCGAAATTGAATATGGGCTTAGAGTGATGACTAGAGACGAAGGTTGGCCTGTATCAATATTCAAAGGGATCATGAGAGATTCCAGATTCCGCAAGATGAATTCAACTTCACTATTGATTGAGTTCTATGGGGACAATGACTCATCCCCCCTAGAACCGATGACTGCTCCAAAGGAGAGCTTCCCAGAGCAGGATACCTTTTAGGAGGAGGGGAATCTGAGATAAGGAGAAATTGGGTCTGGTCTAGAATGTCAGCACGGTGAGGAGATGAAATTACAGGGTTAGAATCTGCGGGAACAACCACAGGGGAGCCGACAACAAAAAATCTTTGGTCACCATTGACAACCTTTGACAAGGGTTCCATGGACGCGGTTGGCAAAGTAGAAAAGGATAACTCGACCCCAGCAAGTTCTAGACTACCCAATCTCACATTCCGTTCAGAATTAGAAAAACAAGAATGATCGGAGCGTGCAAAATTACCCGAAACAATGGCATTGCCCAGCTGGGAAGTTTGTCTCTGGTTGTTGACCTGTGCAGAAGGACCCTTTGAAGCCTCGGAAGCTAGTTTGGATTTGAAATTTTCCTAGAAGAGATTACAGTGGCGCATCAGATGCCTCGTCCCCCAGCATAAGTGACATCTAAATGGCTTCTGCTAATAGTTAATAACTTGATGATGCACCACTCCATCCCATTCCAAATCGACCTCCGCTGGTAGCCCCCCCACAAATGACACTTCCATAAGTAACCAAGCAACCCTTTTATCATATTTAGCAAAACATTTTGGATCGACGAATCTGCATGTCCCTATGTTTTCTCCAATTTCCGATAGGACTTTGATAGTCTAGAACTCCAGTGGAAGGCCCGACATCTTAACCCAGACAAGGTGATGAAGCGGTGTGTTTCGGGTGGGGTGAAACCCAACATGCCAGCGATGGAGGGCTAAAACATATCTCCCATTAACCCATGTCCGCCTGAAAATCTCCTCGACATCCTCAGCTTTCGTGAAATGAAAGCTATACCAACCCCCGTGTAATCTACAAACCAGCAGACGATAACTGATAAGACTGCACCAGGTCTCCATGAGTTAAGGCATGAATTCCACATTGCTGAATTTCTCGAAATTGCATTTACCAACTAATGCCCTGTCAATCAAAATCTCCACCCTATCCCACATAACATCCCTACCAAAGCTCAGCAATCTAACTCCCAACCTTTGCTTGAAAGGTTTATTAGGGCGCAGTGCCTTCAATCGTTGTTCGGTTACAAGAGGATGCTCAAACAAGTTCCTTGTTGACGCCTGATGGTCACCACTCCATTGAGATATGTTGCAAGTAACAGATATACCAAAATGGGTCGCCAAGTGTCTTTTTGATTTTGCGTCTTGTTCCACCACCTCCAAAGCATGCATGAAGGCATTGTCGAGGACCCCCTCCTCGAAATCCTCCAAGCAGTTTGACATGTCAGCCATCGTGACGGTTCATTAAAGGCAAAAGAAGACATAAATAGTTTCAGACTGTCAAGTGGGACGGAAGATAAACCCAGATCGCCGATTTTCCCAATGAAATCTCCCCCTTAGGACGACGATGTTACGATGAAAGGTTTTATGTCAGAGAATAGACAACATACACCCATATGCCAATGCAAAAAGTTCAAAAGGAGATCCCGAGGTCACCAACTTCCTAACCTATTAAATATCCTAATAAGGATAATCCATAAAAGAAAATTACCAAGAGATAAAACTGTGTACTTTCCATCGTTGCATGCAGAAGGAAGTGTACCATACCAGAAGATTTGAATTCTCCGATCATCGGGGCTTCCACATACCAGAATAACCAGAGAAAGTGCCCAAGGTCGATTCCCAAGCGGTGAACATCCCAGAACCAAATGACAGGATCAACCTATGCATCAAACAACTAACCCAGAATTATTCCAAAGCCGAAGGGCAACAGTAGCAAACACAACTACCAATGTTCCACCAGCGGTCACATAGATTGACTTGTAAAAACTTCCAAGGCATACTACAACAACAAAGAGTCTAATAGATGGACCAGATACGATAACCCTGACAACTGGTCCACTAGAATATCCCCACTGCCAAAACAACCCCTAAAGTAAAAATACTCTGAAATCATCTCACATTGGTAAAACCTGCAAGATACACATGTTGTGAAAATGCTCAACCTTCCCCAATATGAAAATTTTAAAACAGGGTCGCATACCAGATGGAAATCTCTTCAAACACTTTACAACATTCCATATTCAATATCTTAACACAGTCCTCATCACTGTGCACTGTGGAAGCTCCTCGTTTCTTCATTTCACACTCATAGTAGCAACTGGTGCAGCACGTAGTAGCAACGACATCTTTAGGCATTGTTGGAAATTTTTCTATCTGATAACCTATTGCAACCTTGCGCAGTACCTGTGGTTGAATATCATTTTTCCTTCTGAGGTCGGCTTGCAGGTAAGGAGATGAACTGAATTAATCATGCACCAGAGGAGCATAACAGCCACCACTAAGAAGCTCACCCTAGAATCTACAAGTCCTCGGTGTGACATGCTCTCTAGCGGCGAGCATATGACATCGTGAAGTGATAAGAAATAACCAGCATTGTGAAGCGATAAGATCGTTTGAAAAGTGTAGGCTTCCTCATCTGATGGTTCCATTCAAATACCTCCAACCTTCTCAGGTAAGGGAAAAGATTTGTCCCTTGGTCCTCAAAATAAATTGTAACATCAAAATATATATGGCCACTACCATGTATATATCATGGTCAGTTTTCAATTTCATTTGGGGAATTTCTGAATGCACTATACACTAAGATGAGATTCAAAGAATTTGAATAAGTTACGCGCTTACACAGTATAGAAGGATGTAATGACCCATTTTGGTATACATGGAAGTATAGAGGGATGTAATGACCCATTCACCTATTATCTCGAGTAGGATAGTTACTCTTATGATTAGGAATTATACAACATTATTATTAATGTAGTTATTTTGCATAATAATGGTATTGTTTCGCATTTAATATTTGTTTTGGAAAAAATAGTGTCGCTAGGTTAGGATAGTTACTCTTATGATTAGGAATATACAACATTATTATTAATGTAGTTATTTTGCATAATAATGTTATTGTTTCGAATTTAATACTTGTTTTGGAAAAAATAGTGTCGCTATGTTTTAGTCTGATTGTAGGGGCTTATAGGGGCTACGGAACAAGGGAGACTGGTTCTATCTGCTGAGCGTCGCCTGCTAGGAATGAGATGGCACCTTCTCGTTGGGTTGGGCCATTTGCAGGGTCATCCAAAGAGGCTCAAAGAAAAAAGAACTTGAATCACACAAAAAAACAGAAGAGAGTTGGGAAATAACTAAACTGTCGGGATTGTTGCTTTCTCAGCCAAACACAGGGACCCAATGCTTTCAATAAAATTGTAGGTTACGACTATGAGCTCCCTGTGGGCCTAGCCATAGAGCACGCGGGCTTTATGCGGACTCTGGTGCGGTTCTTTCTCGAGGCCTTCCCTAGGCAGGCTCGTATTTGTCAGTGCTGCAGAAGATGGTCGAAAGTGCCTCTGGGCAGACAATTTCTTGTTATCTCCTTGTTTTTCCTCGGGAGCTTCCAACGAAGGTTTTATGTCTGAGTAAAATGCTCTGCTTCAGGTCTGGTATGGGCGGAAGTCGAGAACCGTGATTTTGTGGATTAGTTTTGGGGGTTCATTTTGGGATACCTGCAGTCTCTATCTATGGTTTTTTGGCACTTTCGAGGACCATGGTTTTTCTGGCTTCCTCTTAGAGGCTCTATCTCTAGTTACTCTGGGCAAAAACACAGCTATCAAACCCAAAAGAGATATCACCGTTGTGGGAATCTAGAAATGACAAAGCATGGAGAAGCCACATTGGAACCAAACAAGCTGCAACAGGTAACTCCCATATGTTTTCAAATTTTTATCAGGCCCCCTGTGCGAAAAAGTAAATTATTTTGGGTGCTTGAGACAGATAGAATCCTCGACCTAAAACAGAACATTATGGCACACGTGAGATATCTCGTACAGATGCAATCTTTGCTCTGTGGCGGTAAATTGCTTCAAGACTGCCGGACAATGAAGGACCATTCCATTGTTCCAGGACCGTCTACCATCACCTTAAATTTGCGCCTGAGGGGGGGTGTTGTGGATCAAGGAAAAGAAACAACAGTAGCGGGTGAAAGGGGAAATAGATCCGCAAAACAAGAAGGCAACAACAACAGTCCCTCCTACAAGAACATTTTGTAGGGGAAAAAATTTACCACAGTATTACCAGAACAAGCTAAAAACACCCAAAGGCCCTACATTGTAGAGGAGTTGAACCAAACACCAACTCTAAAAATAGACAACCTGGAAATAGAAGAACATAGCACTACTTATGAAGCACATGAGATTATATGTCGCTTTAATAGTTTCTGGCCAAAACCAATCGAACTTTTCCACTAGATATTCACAAACTGCAAGATTCATCTCTACTCCAAAGGTTTTTTCATTGTAAAATTTCTAGACTTGGAGGTCAAAGAGATTATCCTCCAAGAAGGTCCATGGTTTTGGGGCTCCACAAGCCTCTTCATTACCCCTTGGTTCCCCAAATTTAAATGGTGATCACTGGATCACTAGAATGCCGCTATGGATCAGGTTGCGCAACCTTCCACTACATTTTTAGAATGACCATGTTCTAGAAGGAATTGGGGACATGATTGGGGAATACATCAAAACAGATATCAAATGAATGGAGGAAAGGATCTACACTTTTGCACGAATCTATGTGGAAGTAGATCTTAGCAAAGGATTATCGGAAAAACATACTATTGATCCACAAAAAACAAAACTGGACACAACATCTAGATTATGCAAATACTGCATTTATATGCAAAATTTGTAGGCAGATGGGGCACTTGCAAAAAATATGCCCCGATGCCAAGAAAGAACACATAAAAAAGAAGAAGGGAGGGAAACATGGCAATACCCCCCTCCTAGGCCGGAGGAGGTAGCTGAAGAAGAAGAGGAAGAGGTCACCCCTATGGAGAACAATCAGTCAACAAAAGAACCAGAGGTACAAGAAAACGTTACTCATGATCCCTTTGACCTTCATACCCCCTCAGATCCGCCTGTCACGAACCCAGAAGGGCCAGATATTTGCAAGACAAAAATACATCATACATCAGATAACTCTGACTCGTATAGGGACATTGGCTCTTATGTTGCTGAAAATCAGATTGTCCTTGTTTCTGTCGAGCCAACTCAAGGTGAATGGCGCAAAGTTGAGAAGAAAAAAGGGAGGAAAACGTGAGCCTTGGGGGCTCTCCCTCCTTGCTAGTGGCCTGGCTTGCATTAGGTGATGTTTGGCTATTGTTTTCTTTTCTACACAGCTTCTTGTTTGGGCACATGATCTTGTTCATGCACCATGTATATTGCCTTGGTATGTTTTTTCTGGCCTGGGAGGCCTGCCTCCATTTTGGGCTTGGTTAACATAAGGAATGTTGTGGCTATAAATTTTTACTTTTCTAATTATAAAGTTCGATAATTTTCTTCTGGAAAAAATACTTATTTTGATTGTGTTAAATTAGAATATAGTTTCTACTATAATAATTTATTCAAGTTCATTTTCCATAATTTAATTTACAACATTCAATTTTATAATAACTGGTATCTGTTGTTTCTTTCTCTTTATAATTTTTCTTACCGATCTAGATTTTTTTTGGGCAGGACCTAACCCCAAGACCTACCCTTAATTATTCTACATTTTTTTTTTAAATCACAACTGTTTCTTGGCTGTGGTTAGCTAACTTGGTTCAAAGTTTTTCTTTGAAATTAACTCCTCAAATAACAATTACAATTGAGAGATACACATCAAAATTTCTTCACCAAAATACATGAACATCTAATCATTAGATAGAAATAAATAATACACAACAAACCAAAATACTTATCTTTTCCTCAATCTGGACCAACCACAAAATCACCAAGAAAGGAAGTGCTCCACCCAACGGATGAGTACTGTGTCTACACAACAAAACTCCCCCTGAGCCAGTTTCTTCTGAGAAAAATTACTTCACAGTGATCCAACCAATTTATTCCCAGAACAATTACTTGACAGTGACCTAGTCAGGTCTGTCCAAAGGCATCAAGACCTTTCCAGACCTGGCATCAAGACCTTTCCAGGATAGCCTAGGAACTTAGACTCACAATTATGTCTTAAGGATCCCACTAGCCACCCATCAGCTTAGGATCACATTGGCCAGCCATAGACCTTTCCAGACCTTTCCAAACCATCCCATGAACTCAAGGTCACAATTATGTCTCAAGGATCGCTCAAGGATACCACGATACTCTAGGATACCCCAATGTCCTGCCAACCTTCAACAATGTGCTATTTCAAGTTCCAAAGCTTGAAGCTTCAACTCCTCTCTTGGACCTCCACCTCAAGTTTTCTTCCTCTTGCCCTCAACTGAGATTATTTATCTCTAAGGAGTATCTATAGGGAGAGGAAATAATTGTCTTAAGTCTCTTGTAAATGAAACTCTCTTTTAGTGTTTTTTTCCCATAATTTTATGGTTGTCCATAGCTTATATTATTTATATTAAAAATAAATAAATAAATAAATATCAATTACATAAAATAGCATTTATATTTTACCATCCACCTAGGCCTTTACCAAGTCATTTCCAGTAAAACAAAATATTTACAACTTTTAAGAAGAGGTGTTACATAAATATATAACTTAATAAATTTAATTAATAAACTATAATTAAATAAGACACATTTTACCATATAAATTAAACTAATGAATTTAATTAATAAACATAGAATTAAAAAAATCGCATACACACACTTTTGACCTTATAAATAAAATAATGATTCATATTCATCAACATATCCAAATACATCACCGATAATGAGTGTTAGGGAATTGAACCTGTAATGAGTGCCATAACAGCCTGCCTCATCACCGTTTAACCAAGACCCCATAAACAAATATAAATAATATTATTAAAAACTAACATTGATCTCTCCAACCCCCCGATCGGGGTGTACACCTGTCCGACAGCGTTTAATAAGTGATGATAGTTGGCGGTTGCTCGTCCTCCAACAATTACGGTTCATAATGGCGCATTGGCATCTCAGCTCACGGCAGTATGTGAAAGATCACCCTTTAATGATTTTGCAGGATGGACAATCTGTGCTGTCAGACTGCCGACGGAATGTTTTTGTTATGGTAAGTGGGTTGCCTCCCTCCCTTCATTTGTTCAAGCATTGCTCCTTGCATGCAAGCATTTGGAGGCAGCAGCGGAGGAAGCCGGGCATCGTTCAATCTGTCAGCTACTCAACCTTGTGGGGGTATGTATATGGTTTTCTTCTTGCTCTCACGGTTGCAGTTGCTATGGTTTTGTTCTGGTTGGTGAATACTATGGCGGATTTGTTTCTGTTAATGGTCTTTAGTTCTGTTACTCCTAAGTTGAAGTCGATTAAACCATGCTTCTGCGACCCCTACAAATTGATAGCCAAACCAATTTTTTGTGTTGTAAATCCTGTTTGTTCTAGCACTAGAGTTAGGTTAGTCCCGTCAGGCACCTTGCAGGTGGCGAGGTGGCATTTTGCGGGTAGGGTATGGAGCTCTTGGCGTCGGGCAGTAGTTGTGGTTTCTTACAGTGGTAGTTGTCGGGTTGGTGAATGTAGTTGGTGTCAATTTCATGCACAATGGGACAATTTCAGCCGTTTATGCTTTCGGTCTCTCCTGTATCTTCTGTGTTGGGGTTTTACTAGGGTGAAGTCCCAAATGTGTCCCGCTCCTCCTACGTGCCCTGTCATCACCCTTGTTCCTGCTAATTCCGCGAGCTCAACCATAATTTCCCGCATGCGGTTAGTCCTGCTATAGTTCCTCCAGCCCATCTTCGATCAGAGTTTTTGTCTTTGAATTTGGGTTACAGGGTCCTCGGTCTTTTGCTCTTCGGGCAGTCAAACCGTCCTTATGTACTATTGTAGTAGTCAGGTCCTGTGGTTAGTAGTTCCCTGCTTGTCAGGTAGACGCACCATTGATGTTCATTGGGTAAGTGTCGGGTGGTCCTATGATGTTGTTCACTCCCTCATCGTTTTCTCCTACCTGTTTGTGTTGTTGCATAGGCTTTTGTCCACTATGGGGAAGCGTCGGTCCAATTCTCAGCCTGCAAAAGGGAAACAGCAGGCCCAGTTTGAGCAGGCTCCAAAGAAGAGAGGTCGAAAATCCAATTTAGAGATTATTGAGAACCTAGCTACAAACTATGTCATGGGAAATTCATCCACGGTTCGCCAGGCTGGGAACGAGACATTCAGACTGACCCTAAAGATAATGAAGCGGAAGCATAAATCTTGGACTTCATAACCGACCCTAGCAACACTCGGGGTCGTCTCACGGTATTCCAACAGACTATCCATACGTACTGGATAGTTAAGTGCCTTCTAGCAAAGGCTATACAGAGTTTCCCCCCTGGCCAAGCTCAGCAAGACTCAACAAAGATTGAACTCCGCCTTTTGGACATGCTGCAGGATATGCAGAACCAGCTGCAACATATCAAGATCACTCAGTATCAGGCAACTGACCGTATTAGAATATTGGATGATCGAGTAGGCCGTATGGAGAAGCAACTTCAACAGCTACAGCAAGTGGATATGCCAGGGTCTACAGTGAAATACCCAGCTCTAGTTTCTTCCTCTGATGGCGTGTGGTTTCCTTTATAATGTTTTTTTATGAAAATTTCAGTCTTACATGAACTTATTTTATATTATCAGTATGTAGATACTTATGCAATAGAACAAATAGCTCATGCGGGTTATAGACGGATGAAACTATTTCAATTTTGGTTTTCTTTTCATGCATTAAGATGACCAATAGACTTGGTTTCCTATGGGTAGGTTGAGGCCACAGACTGGATTTTATAATTTTGTAACCTGCTTTACAAATATAAATAGAAAATAGTGAGGCCCTACTATATTTACAAAAAAAAAACATTGATCTATCTTAACCCTAGAAGTAAGTGCCATCCTTCTTTCAAGTTTCAAACTTAAAAAATATTTGCATCTTAAAAAATGTGTTCTCTTGAAGCTTAGTAAATCTTGACTTAACATAAATGTATATTAGATTTAATGAACATTAATCATCATCATTATAATCTTTCTTTTTTTATTTATTTTTTTCCTTTTAATTTTATTTAACTACTAGTAAATCTCTAAAAGTGAACCCAACAACAATTTATGGATTCAGTGATTTCAACAATTTCACAGATTTTGATTTAAATATACTTTATTTCAACAATTTCACAAATTTCAAATTAAACAATTAAATTACACAAGACCATCATCATTATAATCTTAATATCACAACGACACATCAATATTTTCTTACAATCAACCATTAATATTATTTTAAAATTATTAAATATTAATTTAATAGAAATTAAATCATCTAAAATCAACTATCAACCTGATCAGCTTCCCATAAACTAGATTTATAACCGATATTCCTTACAATATCTTCCTTGGTGAGAAAGACTCATATTCTATACCTTCCTGAAGTACACATATCCTGGCTTTGACCCAACCACCTCATATTTGACACAACATTAATCAAAATTAACTTCTTTTCAAATCTGACGGATGGTGTCATGGTTCATGAATTTGCCGAGTCTTATGCTAGAAACTGGTCAAGGTATTACTATCATGTTGTTATCCTATTTTTTTTTAATATTTTTTTTATTATATTTAATAATTTGAAATTCTGTGATGTTGTTAATTTTTTTTTTACATTTTATTTATTATATTTAATGTTGTTGTTTAATTAGATTTTTTTTTTCCCAAAAATTATAGAAATTTTGGTAAGATTTTAAAAAAATCAAATAGATTTTTATAAATTTATATTATAGCTATTAAACTTCAATATTTTAGGTGCTTTAAATTTTTTTTGATGATGTTAAATCTATTTCTACTATCAAAAATATGATTTAAACACTGGTACTACAAAAAATTTTAAATTTATTTTACCTAAATTCCAATCACTTTTACCCCTCCGAATTGGTGATCAATTCCTTATTTAATAATTTGAAACTCAGTCAAGGTAATATTGTTATCCTATTTTTTAACATTTTATTTATTATATTTAATAATTTAAAATTGGGTCGTTGAACAACACGTGCAGAAATTTCGAGTTCAACCTCTGCCTCGGCCATCAATTTGTCCGATCATCTTCGACCTTTCGTTGGTCCAACCTTTTCGTTTGATAAAAGATTCCTCATAATCTCTAAATAATATATGAAACTTTGAGTGAGCAAGCTGATCACTGACCTCTTTGTGAGCATTGATGTTACTTCTCTTTACTAGCATTTATATTAATTAAATTTTAAAAATTATTTGAAATTAATGAATTTGGATTTTTTGAAATTATGGAAATCAATAATTTATTAATGTAATATTACTATTGATTTAGTTAAAGCTTCAATTTTAAATAATTTTTTAATGAACAACTTGAAACATAATTATAGTTTTTTTTAATTGTATTTATGTTATTTTTATTTTTACCAATTCAATATTTATAAGAAATAATGGGGAAAACAAAAATTAAAAGATTTTTTTTTTTAAATCAATGTGCTTTGTGGATATCACTTTTTTGATGATTGAACTTAGTAAATATGTTTCAATACAAGAAAACAATTTTGTTTTTCTTGATATTTGGTAGTGATTTGACTTCTACCAATAACGTGGTATGTAATAATGTGTAGACAAGGATGTAATGATTATGATTTAGTAAAGGATTTATTGGGTCAACAAGGATACATTTTATTTGTTGAATGGTTTTAATGAAATTTTGGGGTTATAAGGGCATTTTATCTATTTGTGGTGGTTTGATCACTTTTTAGGGTTCTTCGCGTTTATTGAAATATTCCCTCCTGTGTTTTTTGAGGGTTCGCTAATAAAATTTTGAGAGTTGTTTTTTTAATTTTTTCTATTGGACTCATTATGACATGTGTGAAATAGATCATAGATTTCATCTTCTCTTAGGAAATGGCAGAGCACTTGATCAAGTCTTATCTTGAACAAAGATCTTTGAATCTAGTTATATGGAGCACTTTTCTTTCTGATTTCATAGTGTTCTCCATGAGATAAACACTGTAAAAAATATTTATAAACAAGGTAATTTGTAATTTTTATAAACCATGAGTTGTAAAGACAATAAAAATATGTGTTCTATAGGAAAAGTGTCATCCACAAGTGTTCTTCCAAGTTGTTCTCCAACAATTAAGAACTCTACAATAACACTCTTTGTGATTCTTATCAAGTACAATGGGACCAATCTAGTGCAACAAAAATAATCACTAATAATAGGTTTGTTCATGAGATACCTTATTGCAATATTATTTGCATGAACTAAGATTAGATATGGTATTATATATTGTCAAAAATTGTTAATGGTATAAACAAGAATAAGAAACTCTTTTTCAAATATTCTATAATTTTATTCCACTCTAGCATGTTTGTTGGAGATTAAATAGATAGCGCACATTTCAAGAACCTCATGTTGTCCTAAAACAACATTTAGGGAAAAACCCAAAATAATTTGATATTAAACAACTAATTATAGCTCCGTGTTTATAGGTTTAGATAAACATCTCTAGAAATAAAAAATAACAATGAAAACTCTAAACATAAGAAGTTAAAATTGTAAAGGACACTCTTACAACAACTCTCATGCTTAACTTATATACAAGAATAGTCCGTCTTATATATAACATAAGAATCAAAGCTCTTTGCCAAATGGTGGCTTCTCCTCATTAAAAATTTCAACATAAGTATGTGAAAGATCCTAGAGCCAAATACCCCTTCTACTTTGAGTTTCTAGAATTTATAGCCATTTGCAAAATAATTACTATCTCTTGGACTTTGGCCAAGTGGAAGTTTCAATTTTATTCAAGACATTATCCTTCTCATTTTCTTGACCTTCCAAATTATATAATTTTTAGTTTCACATATTTA
Organism: Pinus albicaulis; assembly: GCA_034641835.2. NCBI lineage: Eukaryota > Viridiplantae > Streptophyta > Pinopsida > Pinales > Pinaceae > Pinus > Pinus albicaulis. The sequence continues at coordinate 1,247,347,359 of CM076583.1, forward strand.
TCCCTTTTCTCCGACAAGTATTTTATTATATTTTACTTTACATTAATTTAGATGTCACCTTTAATCATGGTGCATGTGTAGGTACTTCATTCTTTTATTCACATTATAATTTACATCCATATTTGAATGTTCTCTTTTCTCATCATAATATGACTCCATAGATTACATTTGTGAAGAAACTACTATATATTGATGGGTCCTTACCATGATGTCTAACATATGTATTTTTGTTATTCACTTTTTCTCATAATGTCTTTGTATTAAAACATATAATCTCTTTTGTAGTGCTACTACCTAGATTTCATCACCTCAAAATATATACATTATAAATATAGGCCTTATCTCATAATCCTCAATGCACACCGGATCATCATTTTGGTTTGTGGTGAATTGATATTTTTTATGCTCCAAAATTCAATGCTTCATATGCAATCTCGGGATTTTCCTAGCTTAGAACTCCCTTGTTCACCTGTGAATTCCTTGGGATCACAATTTGTTCTCACTATCAATTTCATTATATTGAGAGAATTTTGTGTCTGAATTGGTGGTGTGTTATGCCACATTGTAGTTGAAAATTTTTCCTTATATTGGGTCTTCTTGAATAAGATTAGTGGATAGAATGATAGTTTGGTAGAAATGCTAGTATCTATTGGAATTAAGTTATTTCTAGTGTGAAGCTTGTGGATTAATGGTTCAAGTTGAGTGTGCTACACTCTACTTCTGGTTATAGTGAAACTAATGAAAATTAATCAAGTTGGGGAGTGTAAGGAGGTGAGGTAGATTAGCTTTAGTGTTTGATCCTATAATTACAAATGGCTTATAGTGGTGTGGGTTTTTTTCTAATTTGCGATTTGGTAGAATTAAGCAAGTTATCATATGTTAGGAAGGGTATATGTCATGGAGCCAAGTGGTAATTTCCTCTATAGTAGATCAAGTGTAGACTTAAGAGGAAGAGAAGATAGTGAAATCACCCTTTTGATAGAAATTGTGTAGTAACAAAAACAACAAATTGAAAAAATATAAGATGAGTATCTCACTCTTTAGAATATGGTTATTGACATGGATAGCATTCATGCTATGAAATTCTAAATTTCTCGACTTTTTATAGGTTTTTTAGGAGACAAGGAGAGTGAAGCATTCTAACATCAATCGAAAGATGTGGAGATGGAACCTATGGAGCATAAATTTTCCAAAATTTAATTGCAGTTTAAATTACATGGGATAAATAAAAAGGATGACGAGGCACTCTCTCTAGTTTGTTTTTTATTAGGTGACTATGTTAGGGTGTAACCATATTGTAGAAGTTAGGAAAATCGTTTTGAGAATGAATATGTAGACATAGACTGTCAAGCACAAATTTTGAATCAACTCAAGGCATTTTTGAAGTGCCATACATACATACATACATATATATATATATAGGGTCACGACCAAGGTAGACACCAAATTGGTGTATGAGACCCATTTGTTTCTGCGATAAGGGACCAATCTTTGTGTAAATATTTTATTTCTAAATTCTACAGAGGAGTAAATACACTACTCCCTTTGGATTTGAACATGTGATATTTTATGAAGAAATATGTGTTTTTAACCCTTAACACATTCAAACTGTGTTATGAAGTAATTAATATAATGTCAAATGAATAAACTTAATTAGATACTCTTGAATGATCTCCTTTATTAATTTTATCACCAGATTACTAGGAAAATTACAATTTTCTTGAAGAATAACAATCGTGTCGTTTTGTTCTAAAAGAGTATTGATTGCCACTACAATTTTAGAATTGACTTGATGATTATTTTCATGGATTTTAGAGGTAACAAAATACATAGATGACTTTTTTATTGGATTTGTACCTCATTGCCTCAGTGGAAACTTTTAATATCCTAATGTTCTCTATAATCCTTTGAGGAAACACCAAGTTTGGAGTGCCTGACTATATTCAGATACTTGTGATCACATATTTAGACACTTGTGATCACAGATACTTGTGATCACATATTTAGACAATTGTGATCACATGGTCTAGCAGGAGCATGAAAGGTGGTTAGGGATACAATCCTAGATGAAGTAAATCTAGTTACTCTAGTATCAATTTATTAACTATTAACATATTGCTAGTCATAATCTCTTATCTAGTAGTATATCAAAATAGGGATCGAAACAAGCAACACCCAATTCCCAAATTCTTTAACACTCATTCAAAGCATACATTATCTTAGGTATTCCAAAGCTACAAAATAAGAGAGGATTGAATTTAAAATGCAAAATAAGGATAAAGGATAAACAAATTGGCAACTCAAGAAAAGTGCTAATATGTCCTCTATAATTTAGGCTAATAACAACGAGAGGTCCAAGAACCCTTCCTACACATAATTATCTCAAAGGGAAATGCACTCATATAAAATAAATGAATCTAGAAAAAAATAAAAATAAAAATAAAAAATATCAAGACTAAATGAACCCAGAAAAGAAAAAAAAAACAAATATAAACAGTATCAAATAAACAAAAATCAAGAATATTTTCATTGTGCACTGTGTTTGTTTCCAAAATTTTCATAAATAATTCTCCATTAACATTAAGTTATTCCCATGTCAACTCAAAAAATCACAAACAAATTATTCAAATACATGTGAAAACATAACTTTAGACATATAGTAGGAAGATGAACTTCTCATCACATAAATTGCTTGGCCTTAATGTGAACCATGCGAAGGATTAATTGCTTGGCATTGAATTTCAAGTCTCGATGTTGCTAACCATGTGAAGGATTAATTCATTTGCCACTGATGATTAAATGATATGATGGTAGTTAATTTAATACTTTTAACATTGAGAAACTCACTTTTCATAGTAAGGTAATGTTAGTAAATCAATTAATTTCACAATTTTTTTTCCAATAATATATGATTGAATGAGATTTTGGAAAAATACCATACTTCTTACTGACCAATTTGAAAAACAAATTATCAACTTGATTAAACTTTATAGTTCATAATTACCAACTTTACATGCACAAATTTATTTTAGGACCCCTAAAAACCCACCCATACCTACCACCTTTAATTTAAAATAAAAGTAAACACGATAATCAAATACATTTGAAACCATTATTTTTTTTTGAGAAAAAATAAATAACTTTCTTAATAAAATTTTAATTCTATTTTTAAATCATTTATCCATCTAATCATTATTTATTTAAAATCTATAAACTATTAATACAAATATTTTTAATATTTAAATCGTAAAAACAATCCTTTTCAACTTTTCAATTAAACAACATATAAACCAATTAAATATTTGTTTTTAAATTTAATAAACCAATATTAATCAGAATAATCATTAATAAAATAATCCTGATCCACAAATTAACAAAACATTATTGTCTACATTTTACGATCATCCGTACGTACGGTCAAGTGAAAATCTTCGTCTATGTGATTGTCCACCATTTTCATTTAATATAATATGGATATATGTGGGTCAGGGTTGTCCTTCTCATCAAAATAGCCTTTATTCAATAATTGAATCCATTCATCACCTGGGCGGCCGCCAGTCTGAACCAAAAAACGAACATATGCGTTAAATGACTTGACTTTGACTTTGACAATTAAGTTTAAACCACACGTTCCAAATTAGCAATTGTGATTGACCATTTCCTGTACAAAATTGTCCCAAAAAAGATCCTATAAATTTCAAACAAACTTTGAACAAAGAGCTCAAGCAATTGCGTCTGACCATTTCCTGTCCAAAATTCTCGCCAAAAAGATCCCATAGATTTCAAACAAACTTTGCACAAAGAGCTTAAGGCCCAAGCTGCGCCTGGTTATAATCGCTTCCACTGAATGGCATTGAACAGAATAAACGCAGAAGTTGAGTACACAGAAATGAGTGTTTTGGATTTACTCGACGATCTCGAACCCTCCTTCTTCTTGACACGGAATTGGCGGCCTCATACGACCACAAATTGCAGTTCTGAAGAAGAAAACTTCATCCGGACCGCACTCACGCCCGATTTGGTCGATGAATGCAGACGGGAAACGGAGAGTCCGGAAACACCGATACCGGCCGTTAAGTCCTGCCGTCCCTCGCTCTCCGTCTCCGTCACTCGACATCATTCTTTAGAGTGTCAGAAAATTCCTGTCGACTGGGGACTAAAGAATTCCGTGACTCCGTCTGCGAGCCCTTCTTTATCTGCTGCGTGGACTAAGCTCCCGTTAGATGAAAACGATTCGGAAGACATGGTTTTGTACGGGATGCTAAAGGAAGCCGCCAGCAAAGGATGGATGCCCCGAACGCCAGAGGAAGAACCGGTGACGGAGATCAAGAAGGAAGCGGATTTTCCCGTCAAAAGAGAGGCGGATGTCCGTCAAGAAACAGAAGCCACGCCGCCGCCGCCGCCGCTAAAGAATGTGCGGAGGCATTACAGAGGCGTGAGGCGGCGGCCGTGGGGCAAATTTGCGGCGGAGATAAGGGACTCTACGCGGCAGGGAGGTAGAATTTGGCTTGGCACCTTCAGTAACGGTGAGGAAGCTGCGTTGGCATATGACCGCGCCGCTTACAAGATGAGGGGCTCTAGGGCATTGCTTAATTTCCCTCTGGAGGTTGGCAACCTGGAGGACAGTAGTACATGTATAAACACGACGTCGTCCTCAGAAAAGGTGGAGAGTGAATGGTGTGGGAAGAGGGAACGTGAGGAAGTGATGAGTGGTAGTGAAGTGCAGTGGTATAGACAATGCCAACCGAGATTGGCAGATAGCAACAATATGGTTGAAGAGGTTGTCTGTGGGAAGATGGCAACACCGCCACTCACACCCAGTGGCATCGACATGACCTTCACTGGTTTCTTATACAGTAGACACTTAACGGTGAATTGAGATATTTTCTGCGTTTCCTCTTTGGAAAATTTTGTATCATTCTGTTGATATGTATCTAAAGTTTATATCATTCATTTCTACACCCTGTTGTTTAATTGGCAAACGCTTACCATAAAATATAGATGCTAATTTACATTATAATATAAATTTAAATTTAAAACGATAAAACATAAATGATACTTTATTTTTTTTTAAATTATACAAATATTTTATGTGGATATTAAATTTCATTTTACAAATCTATCATTAATGAAAATAATTATATTCATTATTATTTTAATTAATTAAAATTTTAGAAATTAATAATTGAGTTTAGAAACTCTTTTTACAACCTAGTATGAGGGGATGTGTAAGTTTGTCTATCGATAAGTCTTTTTTTAAAATTAAAATTTATATTCAAAATAGAAAAATAATGTCTGATACAAGACATTTGATATTACAGTGGGATATTTGCTCTCTTCCGGAGACTTGCCAATGCATCACAAACAATAAAAATCAATTAAAACTTTTACATTCAAACCACAATGAGAACTCCAGCTCAACTCATTTAGTCTTTTGGCTTGCTGTGCATTTGTCTTTTCTTTGACTGTGTCTGTCTTTTCTGTGACTGTGTTTTATCTCTTTTCAGCTCTGTTTTCTCTTCTGTCCTCTACTCTGGTGTAACTGTTGCATATGTGTAACTGTGCTTTTTATACCAGCTGACTGTAAATCTGGACAAATTCCAACGCTCTGTACATAGTACATGTCTTGTTGATGTGGCGAGTTCCGCAAGCGGAACATACGTTCATCACAATGGTTTTATATTAATAATCACCCTCCCATTAAGCCGAGGCATATATATAACCCACGGACCACGCGACACTTTTTAATACAATCGCAACAACTTTACGTTAACAATCGCCCTCCACCTTAAGCCTTTGGTCTTATATTACAATCAAATAAATCGAATGACAACCTCTAATATATGAAAGGGTCGGGCCCCACATCCGACGACGAACAACACGTTGCAACGACGATCAGCGGATCAAACAAAAAACGTGTAATGTAACATTTGCGGTGTGCAATGTTGCGATGGTGCGATATTGCGATTTCACAATGTTGCGATGGTGCGATGTTGCGATGTTGCGATGGCGCGATGTTGCGATGTTATGGTTGCGATGGGTGCGATTAGGAAAGTGTCCCACCATATAAGGCTTTGTTACCTTTGTTTCTTTGTTTACAAAGCGCTCCATATAAATATATATGTATGCTTTGTTGCTCCAATCTTTAGTGTATCTTCCAGCGGGGGAGTTGATTCTCTGAATTTGTTTGTATATATATATACTTGCCGCTTGGGGTTACGATTCCCGGAATATTGTTTATGGATATATACTTTGTCGGAATAACGATTCTCGAAAATTTTCTACTCCGCCTCTACCTCTGCCTTTTGTGATAACGGCTATGTCTCTGCCTCTGCCTCTGATAACAGCTCTGCCTCTATATTTGCTACCTCTGCCTTTACTGTTGTGATAACGGCTCTGCCTCTGCCTCTACTTCTGATAACAGTTCTGCCTCTATTATATTTGCTTCCTTTGCCTCTGCCTGTCTCCTTTACTTCCTTCATTTGCTTCTTTGCTGCCTCCATTGTTTGTCTTTGTCTCCTTGTAACTGTTCCTGTCTCTGCATCCGCTACCTTCTTTGCCATCAATGACAACATTTCCAACATTCTTTTCAAATGTGACGGATGGTGTCATGGTTCATGAATTTTCCGAGTCTTATGCTAGAAACCGGTCAAGGTATTACTATCATGTTGTTATCCTATTTTTTTTTTAATTATTATATTTAATAATTTGAAATTTTGTGATGTCGTTATTTTTTTTGCATTTTATTTATTATATTCAATGTCGTAGTTTAATTAGATTTTTTTTTTTTAATTTTGGTAAGATTTTAAGAAAATCAGATAGATTTTTATAAATTCATGATATAGTTATTAAATTTCAATATCTTAGATGTTTTAGAAATTTTTAATGATACTAAATCTATTTCCACTATTAAAAATATGATGAAAAATATGATTTAAACACTAACACTGCAAAAATTTTTAAATTTATTTTACCCAAATTCCAATCACTTTTACGCCTCCGAACAATTCCTCGGTGAACAACTCCTTATTTAATAATTTGAAACTCAGTCAAGGTAATGTTGTTATCCTATTTTTTAACATTTTATTTATTATATTTAATAATTTAAAATTGGGTCGTTGAACAACACGTGCAGAAATTTCGAGTTCAACCTCTGCCTCGGCCATCAATTTGTCCGATCATCTTCGACCTTTCGTTGGTCCAACCTTTTCGTTTGATAAAAGATTCCTCATAATCTCTAAATAATATATGAAACTTTGAGTGAGCGAGCTGATCACTCACCTCTTTGTGAGCATTGATGTTACTTCTCTTTACTAGCATTTATATTAATTAAATTTTAAAAATTATTTAAAATTAATGAATTTGGATTTTTTTGAAATTATGGAAATCAATAATTTATTAATGTAATATTATTATTGATTTAATCAAAGCTTCAATTTTAAATATTTTGTTAATGAACAAATTGAAACACAATTATAGTTGTTTTTTTTAATTGTATTTATGTTATTTTTATTTTTACCAATTTAATATTTATAAGAAATAATGGGGAAAACAAAAATTAAAAGATTTTCTTTTAAGGATATCACTTATTTGATGATTGAATTTAGTAAAGATGTTTCAATACAAGAAAACAACTTTGTTTTTCTTGATATTTGGTAGTGATTTGACTTCTACCATTTCAATAACGTGGTATGTAATAATGTGTAGACATGGATGTAGTGATTATGATTTAGTAAAGGATTTATTGGGTCAACAAAGTATACATTTTATTTGTTGAATGGTTTTAACGAAATTTGGGGTTATAAGGGCATTTTATCTATTTGTGGTGGTTTTATCATTTTTTAGGGTTCTTCGCCTTTATTGAAATATTCCCTCTTGTATTTTTTAAGGGTTAGCTAATAAAATTTTGAGAGTTGTTTTTTTAATGTTTTCTATTAGACTCATTATGACATGTGTGAAATAGATCATATATTTCATCTTCTCTTAGGAAATGGCACAGCACAAGTCTTATCTTGAACAAAGATCTTTGAATCTAATCATACGAAGCACTTTTCTTTCTGATTCCATAGTGTTCTCCATGGGATAAACACTGTAAAAAATATTTATAAACAAGGCAATTTGCAATTTTTATAAACCATGAGTTTGTAAAGACAATAAAAATATGTGTTCTATAGGAAAAGTGTCATCCACAAGTGTTCTTCCAAGTTGTTCTCCAACAATTAAGAACTCTACAACAACACTCTTTGTGATGCTTATCAAGTACAATGGGACCAAACTAGTGCAACAAAAATAATCACTAATAATAGGTTTGTTCATGAGATACCTTATTGCAATATTATTTGCATGAACTAAGATTAGATATGGTATTATATATTGTCAAAAATTGTTAATGGTATAAAAAAGAATAAGAAACTATTTTTCAGATAGTCTATAATTTTATTCCACTCTAGCATGTTTGTTGGAGATGAAATAGATAGGGCACATTTCAAGAACCTCATCTTGTCCTAAAAACAACATTTAGGGAAAAACCTAAAATAGTTTGATATTAAACAACTAATTATAGCTCGATGTTTATAGGTTTAGATAAACATCTCTAGAAAACAAAAATAACAATGAAAACTCTAAACATAAGAAGTTAAAAGTGTAAAGGACATTCTTACAACAACTCTCATGCTTAACATATATACAAGAATAGTCCATCTTATATATAACATAAGAATCAAAGCTCTTTGCCAAATGGTGGCTTCTCCTCATTAAAAATTTCAACATAAGTATGTGAAAGCTCCTAGAGCCAAAGACCCCTTCTACTTTGAGTTTCTAGAATTTATAGCAATTTGCAAAATTATTACTATTTCTTGGACTTTGGCCAAGTGGAAGTTTCAATTTTATTCAAGACACTGTCTCTCTCATTTTCTTGACCTTCCAAATTATATAATTTTTAGTTTCACATATTTATCCCTTTTCTCCGACAAATATTTTATTATAGTTTACTTTACATTAATTTAGATGTCACCTTTAATCATGGCGCATGTGTAGGTACTTCATTCTTTTATTCACATTATAATTTACATCCATATTTGAATGTTCTCTTTTCTCATCACAATATGACTCCATAGATTACATTTGTGAAGAAACTACTATATATTGAAGGGTCATTACCATGATGTCTAACATATGTATTTTTGTTATTCATTTTTTCTCATAATGTCTTTGTATTAAAACATATAATCTCTTTTATAGTGCTACTACCTAGATTTCATCACCTCAAAATATATACATTATAAATATAGGCCTTATCTCATAATCCTCAATGCACAACGGATCATCATTTTGGTTTGTAGTGAATTGATATTTTTTATGCTCCAAAATTCAATGCTTCATATGCAATCTCAGGATTTTACTAGCTTAGAAGTCCCTTGTTCACTTGTGAATTCCTTGGGATCACAACTCGTTCTCACTATCAATTTCATTATATTGAGAGAATTTTGTGTCTGAATTGGTGGTGTGTTATGCCACATTATAGTTGAAATTTTTTCCTTATATTGGGTCTTCTTGAATAAGATTGGTGGATAGAATGATAGTTTGGTAGAAATTCTAGTATCTATTGGAATTAAGTTATTTCTAGTGTGAAGCTTTTGGATTAATGGTTCAAGTTGAGTGTACTACACTCTACTTCTGGTTATAGTGAAACTAATGAAAATTCGTCAATTTGGGGAATGTAAGGAGGTAAGGTAGATTAGCTTTAGTGTTTGATCCTATAATTACAAATGGCTTATAGTGGTGTGGGTTTTTGTCTAATTTGTGATTTGGTAGAATTAAGCAAGTTATCATATGTTAGGAAGGGTATATGTCATGGAGTCAAGTGGTAATTTCCTCTATAGTAGATGAAGTGTAGACTTAAGAGGTAGAGAAGATAGTGAAATCACCCTTTTGATAGAAATTGTGTAGTAACAAAAACAACAAATTGCAAAATTATAAGATGAGTATCTCACTCTTTAGAATATGGTTATTGACATGGATGACATTCATGCTATGAAATTCTAAATTGCTCTACTTTTTATAGGTTTTTTAGGAGACAAGGAGAGTGAAGCATTCTAACATCAATCGAAAGATGTGGAGATGGAACCTATGGAGCATAAATTTTCCAACATTTAATTGCAGTTGAAATTACATGGGATGAATAAAAAGGATAACGAGGCACTCTCTCTAGTTTTTTTTTATTATTAGGTGACTATGTTAGGGTGTAACCCTATTGTAGAAATTAGGAAAATTGTTTTGAGAATGAATATGTAGACAGAGACTGTCAAGCACAGGTTTTGAATCAACTTAAGGCATTTTTGAAGTATATATATATATATAAAATAAGGTCACGACCAAGGTAGACACCAAATTGGTGTATGAGACCCATTTGTTTCTGCGATAAGGGACCAACCTTTGCGTAAAGATTTTATTTCTAAAGTCTATAGAGGAGTAAATACTCTACTGCCTTTGGATTTGAACATGTGATATTTTATGAAGAAATATGTGTTTTTAACCCTTAAGCACATTCAAACTGTAATATGAAGTAATTAATATAATGTCAAATGAATAAATTTAATTACATACTCTTGAATTATCTCCTTTATTAAGTTTATCGCCATATTACTAGGAAAATTACAATTTTCTTGAAGAATAACAATCTTGTCCTTTTGTTCTAAAAGAGTATTGATTTCCACTACAATTTTAGAATTGACTTGATGATTATTTTCATGGATTTTAGAGGTAACAAAATACATAGATGACTTTTTTATTAGATTTGTACCTCATTGCCTCAGTGGAAACTTTTAATATCCTAATGTTCTATATAATCCTTTGAGGAAACACCAAGTCTTGAGTGCTTGACTATATTCAGATACTTGTGATCACATATTTAGACACTTGTGATCACATGGTCTAGCAGCAGCATGAAAGGTGGTTAGGGATACAATCCTAGATGAATTAAATCTAGTTACTCTAGTATCAATTTATTAACTACTAACATATTACTAGTCATAATCTCGTATCCAGTAGTATATCAAAATAGGGATCGAAACAAGCAGCACCCAATTCCCAAATTCTTTAACACGCATTCAAAGCATAGATTATCTTAGGTATTCCAAAGCTACAAAATAAGAGAGGATTGAATTTAAAATGCAAAATAAGGGTAAAGGATAAACAAATTGGCAACTCAAGGAAAGTGCTACTTTGTCCTGTATAATTTAGGCTAATAAAAACCAAGAGCTCCAAGAACCCTTCCTACACATAATTATCTCAAAGGGAAATGCACTCGTATAGACTAAATGAACCCAGAAAAAAAAGGAACAAATATAAAAGCTATTAAATAAACAAAAATCAAGAATTTTGTCATTGTGCGCTGTGTTTGTTTCCAAACTTTTCATAAATGATTCTCCATTAGCATTAAGTTATTCCCACGTCAACTCAAAAAATCACAAACAAATTATTCAAATACATGTGAAAACATAAATTTAGGCATATAGTCAGAGGATGAACTTCTCATCACATAAATTGCTTGGCATTGAGTTTCAAGCCTCAATATTGCTAACCATGTGAAGGATTAATTTATTGCCACTGATGATTAAAAGATATGATGGTGGTTAACTTAATACTTTTAACATTGAGAAACTCACTTTTCATAGTAAAGTAATGTTAGTAAATCAATTAATTTCACAATTTTTTTCCAACAATATATGGTAGAATAAGATTTTGGAAAAATACCATACTTCTTATTAACCAATGTGAAAAAAAATGATAACTTGATTAGACTTTATAGTTCATAATTACCAACTTTACATGCACAAATTTATTTTACTGTTTTTTGAAAATAAGTTAAGACCCCTCAAAACCCATCCCATACCTGCCACCTTACCTTAAATTAAACACGATAATTAAATACATTTGAAACCATTATTTTTTTGAAAAAATAATTAACTTTCTTAATAAAGTTTTAATTCTATTTTTAAATCATTTATCTTACCCATACATCTAATCATTATTTATTTAAAATCTATAAACTATTAATACAAATATTTTTAATAATCATTATTTATTTAAAATCTATAAACTATTAATACAAATATTTTTAATATTTAAATCGTAAAAATAATCCTTTTCAACTTTTCAATTAAACAACATATAAACCAATTAAATATTTGTTTTTAAATTTAATAAACCAACATTAATCAGAATAATCATTAATACAATAACCCTGATGCACAAATTAACAAAACATTATTGTCTACATTTTACGATCATCCGTACGTACGGTCAAGTGAAAATCTTCGACTCCTCGGAACGTGATTGTCCACCATTTTCATTTAATATAATATGGATATATGTGGGTCAGGGTTGTCCTTCTCATCAAAATAGCCTTTATTCAATAATTGAATCTATTCATCACCTGGGCGGCCAGTCTGAACCAAAAAACGAACATCTGCGTTAAATGACTTGACTTTGACTTTGACAATTAAGTTTAAACCACACGTTCCAAATTAGCAATTGTGATTGACCATTTCCTGTACAAAATTGTCCCAAAAAAGATCCTATAAATTTCAAACAAACTTTGAACAAAGAGCTCAAGCAATTGCGTCTGACCATTTGCTGTCCAAAATTTCGCCAAAAAGATCCCATAAATTTCAAACAAACTTTGCACAAAGAGCTCAACCTGCGCCTGGTTTTAATCGCTTCCACTGAATGGCATTGAACATAATAAACCCAGTAGTTGAGTACACAGAAATGAGTGTTTTGGATTTACTCGACGATCTCGAACCCTCCTTCTTCTTGACACGGAATTGGCGGCCTCATACAACGACAAATTGCAGTTCTGAAGAAGAAAACTTCATCCAGACCGCACTCACGCCCGAATTGGTCGATGACTGCAGACAGGAAATGGAGAGGCCGGAAACACCGATACCGGCCGTTAAGTCCTGCCGTCCCTCGCTCTCCGTCTCCGTTACTCGACATCATTCTTTAGAGTGTCAGAAAATTCCTGTCGACTGGGGACTAAAGAATTCCGTGACTCCGTCTGCGAGCCCTTCTTTATCTGCTGCGTGGACTAAGCTCCCGTTAGATGAAAACGATTCGGAAGACATGGTTTTGTACGGGATGCTAAAGGAAGCCGCCAGCAAAGGATGGATGCCCCGAACGCCAGAGGAAGAACCGGTGACGGAGATCAAGAAGGAAGCGGATTTTCCCGTCAAAAGAGAGGCGGATGTCCGTCAAGAAACAGAAGCCACGCCGCCGCCGCCGCCGCTAAAGAATGTGCGGAGGCATTACAGAGGCGTGAGGCGGCGGCCGTGGGGCAAATTTGCGGCGGAGATAAGGGACTCTACGCGACAGGGAGGTAGAATTTGGCTTGGCACCTTCAGTACCGGTGAGGAAGCTGCGTTGGCATATGACCGCGCCGCTTACAAGATGAGGGGCTCTAGGGCATTGCTTAATTTCCCTCTGGAGGTTGGCAACCTGGAGGACAGTAGTACATGTATAAACACTACGTCGTCCTCAGAAAAGGTGGAGAGTGAATGGTGTGGGAAGAGGGAACGGGAGGAAGTGATGAGTGGTAGTGAAGTGCAGTGGTATAGACAATGCCAACCGAGATTGGCAGATAGCAACAATATGGTTGAAGAGGTTGTCTGTGGGAAGATGGCAACACCGCCACTCACACCCAGTGGCATCGACATGACCTTCACTGGTTTCTTATACAGTGGACAGTTAACGGTGAATTGAGATATTTTCTGCGTTTCCTCTTTGGAAAATTTTGTATCATTCTGTTGATATGTATCCAAAGTTTATATCATTCATTTCTACAGCCTGTTGTTTAATTGGCAAACGCTTACCATAAAATATAGATGTTAATTTACATTATAATATAAATTTAAATTTAAAACGATAAAACATAAATGATACTTTATTTTTTTTAAATTATACAAATATTTTATGTGGATATTAAATTTCATTTTACAAATCTATCATTAATGAAAATAATTATATTCATTATTATTTTAATTAATTAAAATTTTAGAAATTAATAATTGAGCTTAGAAACTCTTTCTACAATATAATATGAGGGGATGTGTAAGTTTGTCTATCCATAAGTCTTTTTTTAAAATTAAAATTTATATTCAAAATAGAAAAATAATGTCTGATACAACAATATATATATATAAGTCTGATACAACAAAATAATGTCTGATACAACAAAATAGAAAAATAATGTCTGATACAAAAATAATGTCTGATCAAGACCTGACAAAGGTAGTAAAGGAGGAATCAGGGGGGTGAACCAGAGATAGACCTGGAAACAAGGGATACAAAAGGAAAGAGGGGAATCATCCACTCTACTCCAAGGGGGTCCGTACGGAAACCTCAAGCTGGCCATATCACAAATGTGGCTTCCACTTACTTACAAGAAATTCTGATCCAAGTAAGGAAGGCCATTGCTAAATGGGAGGAAGCCCTCACTTGCCAAGCTGAGGGGGAGGATGTAATCCTGGAAGGGGAAATGATAGTGCCCGATCCGGGCAACACCAGAGGAAGGGTATCCCAATATTAGCAAACTTTGCAATTATAATGGCAGATGAAGCACTTGGTGGCAAAAGCCATCATGCACACCATAGAGTTTATGCAAGTGGATCCTGCAATGCAGGGAATTCAGAAGGATTTTCAGTTACTACGGGTTCAAGTCCAGCAAGAAAAACGCCCAATTGGAAAGAATCGAGAACTCCTGAAGAGTCCGTAGCAAATCGAGATGCTTGGGTCCAGTGCTAAAGACCTGACGCTTGTTGATTCCTCAGAGGGTTGAGACGGTCTTAGCCTTGCTTGTTTTTACTCTATTTTTGTTTATCTATGTTTATGTCTCGGTTGTTGAAATATGTCAAAAGTAGTATGTTTATGTCTAGTTTGTTGAACTATGTCAAAGTTATAGACATTTCGACATTAAAAGCTGAGTATGATAGACTAAATTTTTTCTGTTTTTGGATGGATTACAATGCCTTCCGATGGCCAACATATCTGGTTTCCCGCAAGGGCGGGTTGAGGCCTCGTAATCCGCCCTTTTGAAAAATAACGAAATAGACTAGTACTACTCAGGTTACAAAAAAAAACTATTTAGAATTCTATGTTAAAGTATTTGAAGATCTATGTTAACTAATTTATGTCGATATTAACTTCATATATATCTATATAGAAAAAAAAAAGTTAAATTAAAACATTTTGATGTTGTATATAAAAAAATTTCAATGTGGGTTATCAATAAAATATTTTAATAATAATTAATATTGACATATACTTAAAAATATATTAATAATAAAAAAACCATTTTCATTTTTTTGATAATATGTTTAGATGTATATGTGATATAAAATATTTTAATGTAAATTAAGTATTTATTATATATAATTTTAAAAAATTATATATATATCATGACAAAATTAAGTTTTATATTTTATTTAACATTGAAAAATACAATTTAAACATTGAAAATTAATACATTGTATTTTTTCATGTGCGGAAATTTAATCTCTTTTGGCTCATGTTAAATCCCTACATAAAATGAATCTATAATAGTTACATAAAAATAATTTCACATTTTTATTTTTATTTTTATTTCCAAATAAATATTAAAAATTTACAAATTTATTTATAATATAGCAAAGTTTTATTATCAAAGTCCATCTTTTTATTTTTAAAATTGAATTCTCAAAAATATATTTGTTCATGATATGACAACTTTTTTGGTTAAAAAATTAATTTTTTATAATTAAATATATAAAATAAATAAAAAATATTTTCCATATAGTTATTTAATTTTTCTTATTAAAAAGTGCAAGACATGTCAACATGTAAATTGAGTTCTTCATGTGGAGAATATTTGTATTTTTTTGGAAAGTAGTTTTATTTCTTTTTATTTTCCTAAATTTTGAAATTGTATTGAAAAAGATAAGATTTAAAATAATAAAATAAAATGAATTTGATGTAGTTAATTTTTATGTTTTTTTTTCAAATTCAATTATTTAACAATATTATTTGATATTTATCAACTATTTAATTTATTCTAATAATATTATTTAATATTTATTACTTATTTAATTTATTCTATTAATTATTTGGTATTTATTATCTATTTAAATTATTTTATATTTATCAATTATTTAATATAATTTATATAACTATATTAATTATATAAAAAACACTATTTTTTTATTAATTAATTTCTTAAATGAAATATATTTTTTAATTAAAATTATTTGGAAAAAAATCCTTTTACGCTTTTGTTTTTCTCATTATCATTGCGAAACCGTGAAAAGGTAAACCCTGTGCTTACTAATCCAAAACCGTTTTATCATTGAGCTAGTCCTTTGCTGAAAGCGTATGCTTTGAATAAGAGGAACAAAATCCATTTCGTGTTAAGAGAACATATAAGCGAGGTAAGAATAAGAGGAACGATTTCATGATTACAGAATCTCTTTAAAACACTTTTAGAAAATAATAAATATTATCATTTTCATAATAGTTATGAAGGATGAGGTTTGGTGGAAATACAACATGAATTTGGCATAAAGTGCAACTTTGTGTGTGCTTTGAAACAATATTTCACATTATAAATGGTTATGGGTAATTATGATTTTTATATATTTAAGATACCTTTTTGAGACTGTGTAACCCTCAATTGGATTCCACTATCAACTCCATGTTGGATATAAATTATGATTCTTATATATTTTAAATACTTTTTGAGATTGTGTAATCCTCAATTGGATTTCACTATCAACCTGTAACATACGTCAATAAACAAAAAAAAAACACATAAATAAAAAAAAATTATTCTATAATACTATCTACATAAATATTTATCTACTCACTTAATTTATTTTGTATAGTCCATGTCACATAAATATATATATATTGGTGTTATATGCAGGTTTGTGTTACATTGTTTACCTAACCTCTATAAAACATAACTCCGTAAGCTAAGGTCTTTGCCTATTCTGTAAGCTAAAGTCCTTCCTACCTACAGGTAGAGTGCGGCATTATACGTTACATAATATAGTCATCACTATAGCATTTAACTCAAAGTACTGGTAAATTAATTATTGCGGTTTTGGAATTATCACCATCATGATTGCAATTATCAATTCGGTATTCAATTTGATTTGGTTTAAATGTTAAGCCTCCAGTGCGGAACAGCTGGATGGCTCTCCACCATCGATCTACCAACCCTGGATTCGACGGTCTCAATGCATTAGGGTTTGATATGACCACTACGCCTAGCCGAAAACGTAACCAATTCTTCTCATTCGGCCCTGCTTGGGCGAGAGCTCTGCTCTGCTTGCCGTTTCGAACATCTACAATTTTCTTGCTTCGGCTCACCAAGTATATTCCGGCCAGGGTAATAGGATTTGGTTACCACTATGGCGGTAAGAGTTCTGTGACTCGTGAACAGAGGTTTAATCGAATATGTGCATTTTTGTTTTTTTTAAAGAACACTTAATGTTGATACATTATCTCTGTCTTTCGTATGATAGTTTAATGGCTTTCGGTTGATGGGTCTGAGGCAACCCTTGCCCTTATGCTCAAAATTGCGCGAAGTCCGAGTCAACCCCACGCCAGGACTGGAAAACTCAAGAGGTATAACCCTCTATACATCTTAAGCTGCTTTCCCTTGATTACATAAACAATGATATCAATTTTATAATTCTCTGTATAATTTTCCATCTGACTCGTAATGTCGTTTTTATCATTCTGCATAGATGGATGCTCATGAATGTGTGCTTACCAAACCCCAACAGGTAATTTTGGGCTGTTTTTATTTCCGTTTATATCTATACTCAATATACATAATCTTTAGATTTATACTCCCTAACTGAGGGCACTTCTCTAATTAAGTTTTATTTCCTTTTTGTAGGTTTTCCTTCTCCTAACTGAAGACTCGACCCTAACGAATTTCTTCATAGGTCAACTGCTAAGCATTCTTTTCCGTGGCTCTAGGTATTTAACCTCTGGATTCGGTCAAAGTTAATGGCTACAACATGGTCTTTCTTTTAGCCGTGATATAACTGTGTTAATACTTCTAGATTCAGATGGTTCCTCCTTCATCCTCGAAGTACAGTTTAGGGTTTATATTATACAGTTAAATGTAATTTTGTCTTCTTGAGATGCCTTGAGGAATTGGCAACTCGAATTTGGGTTGTTAAATTTAACTGTAAGATTTGAACTATTTCGTAGTTCCAAGGTTTCGACCTTGTGGCAAACGTTGGTTACGGCTCCTTATTTTGCTAAGTCTTAAACATTTCCAGGTTGGTCAAGACTTGAGTTTTCTGTGTAATGGAACATTTTATATATGGAAGAATTGTGATTTTCTTGATTTATTTAATATATATACATTCTACTGTTTTTAAGGAAGCAACGCTTGTTATCCCAGTTTTCTTGGGTAATTTTTTCTTTTTCTATTATAATACTATGATCTATAGTTAGTCTGCTTCAAAGATTTCTCTTGCAAATAGAAACAGAAAATATGATTGCCATATATTTGAAAATGTTTTCTTTATACTATTCTATTCAACATTTAACCGATTGAAGCTATAGCAACAGTTGTTGTCTGTTTTTTTTAAGTTAAGTTGTAACTACACTTTTCTTTATTTGCTGAGGTTTATACATGTCTATATTACTCATACCTTAAGTTTCATTGTTTATTGCACCTTCTCTTCATTTCTGCTAGATTGAGGCATACTTATTGCATCCAATTTATCTATACTCTTATAATTCTAGCTCTCTGTAATTATTAGTGTAGTTATTGTGTCCAGACTGTTAGTGTCGGTATCTTCATCCCTCCGTCAGTGATCAAATTTCTCTTGTTGCATTGCATATTAGGTGTCTCACTCGGTCAGCTGCATTCCATTAGGAGCATGGATCATCTGACAGTAGTGGTTTTTTATACATTTGCCCTCATATCCTTTACCTGCTAGCCCATTTTCATTCATCAAGATCATCTGCACTCACTTTTTGTCCTTAAATTTGTAAGAGTCATTTCTAGGGTTTTTAGTCCCATTAGGTCTAGGGTTTCATCAATAAGGTCTTCAAACTTTCCAATAACAGTCAACAGGCCCATGAGGAGTTTAAATAAAGTTCCAGTACTAAAAATTTCATCATCATATGCTTAAAAATGTATTTTTTTCTCAAAACTCTGTTTTGAGAAAAATTGAGTATTTTACCTTCATTTGTATAATTTTGATGTAATTTCAAGTTCTATCATGTGTAAATAAATTCAATGGCAACCTTGGTCACCTTGTCAAACTTCAGTAACCCTGCAAGGCAAACAAGAAGCAAATCATTCAGTTAGTCAGAGGCAAAATGAAGCAAACTGCCTAAAACAGAGTTTAAACCAGAAACTGGGGATCGAACCCAGAGTTTAATCTACCTCAGGCTGAGAAAGACAGAATCTAGGGTAACATCAAACCACGCTTAACCTAGTAGCTAGCCCTACCAGATCGGGAGAGGGCTCTCTCCTGCTCAATCTCAGCAAAAAAATGATCAGTGAGGCGTGAGATGACTTGAATGAAGGCTGATTTTAGGCTAGGTATATATGCACAAGAGTTTGATTTGATTTTAAGGGTGTTTTGTTGGATCAAAGGGAAGACAGATTTTGGGTCTGGGGAATGAGGCCCAGTTTTGCAGAGATCTGAATGCGGCAAGGTAGGAAATTGATTTGAAACTTTCAATTTGAAGGAAATGGAGAGTTGAGAAAGGTGAAGAGCTGAAGAGGGCAAAAAACCTTCAAGGATCCTCTCCAAACAGCTGAAAACATAGAAAATTAAACAAACCCTAGGTAGAGCACTGCAAATTCTAATGAATTCTACCTTTATCCTTGTTTGTTTAACTTAAGAAGAAATAAGAAGGAAAATGGTATACATGAAACAATAGTAGACTTACATTTACAGAGAGAAACATATCGTTACCAAAACCAAAATATTATGAAGAACTTATGAGGTCGGGGTAAACTGTCTATTTTTCACTAAATCGTTATAGATGAATGTACAATGATGCTCAAAGCATTCCCAAAAGTCCAACCATGCTAATGACTGAAAAACCACAAAATATAGACAAATCAGTGTTGGGAGAAATCAGTTTTAGAGGGGAAAATGAAGGCCAAATTCAGAAATTCCACTTGTATTGGAAAGTAGACAGGCAGAAATTTCCAAAAAGCCCACTTGGAGCAAATTTTTTCACCGGAAAGGCCTCCAAAATCAGCTGCAAACTGGCGCGACACATTGGAGGATTTTGCCTATTTTTGACTCAGTAACTATGTTTTTCGCCTAGTTTTTGATAGTTTGACTTTCTTACTTCTAAATGTCAAAATCATGATGTAATTTGATGTAATTTGATGGATCTTGATGTAATTTTGTTAAATTTTCACTCGTGGAGGTAGATTCATCCATCAAAAAGTGAATTGCAACTGAATGAATCAATTTTCTAGTTTATAGAGGCAAGTTGTTCCACTGCCTACTTTCTAGTTCTCAGTTTAGATTTTGTTGGAATAGCTCCTAAACTTGTGAGCTCGACCCCTAGAGGCTGGGATGAGTGGTTGTTTGTCTATATTTTGTGGTTTTTCATTCATTAGCATGGTTGGACTTTTGGGAATGCTTTGAGCATCATTGTACATTCATCTCTGCAGTTTGGTAAGGAATAGACCAGGGTTTGCAGCACTCTATGGGATTCTTGTGGTATTTTGGTTTGATAGTGTGTTTCTCTCTGTAAATGTAAGTCTACTATTGTTTCATGTATACCATTTTCCTTCTTATTTCTTCTTAAGTTAAACAAACAAGGATAAAGGTAGAATTCATTAGAATTTGCAGTGCTCTACCTAGGGTTTGTTTAATTTTCTATGTTTTCAGCTGTTTGGAGAGGATCCTTGAAGGTTTTTTGCCCTCTTCAGCTCTTCACCTTTCTCAACTCTCCATTTCCTTCAAATTGAAAGTTTCAAATCAATTTCCTACCTTGCCGCATTCAGATCTCTGCAAAACTGGGCCTCATTCCCCAGACCCAAAATCTGTCTTCCCTTTGATCCAACAAAACACCCTTAAAATCAAATCAAACTCTTGTGCATATATACCTAGCCTAAAATCAGCCTTCATTCAAGTCATCTCACGCCTCACTGATCATTTTTTTGCTGAGATTGAGCAGGAGAGAGCCCTCTCCCGATCTGGTAGGGCTAGCTACTAGGTTAAGCGTGGTTTGATGTTACCCTAGATTCTGTCTTTCTCAGCCTGAGGTAGATTAAACTCTGGGTTCGATCCCCAGTTTCTGGTTTAAACTCTGTTTTAGGCAGTTTGCTTCATTTTGCCTCTGACTAACTGAATGATTTGCTTCTTGTTTGCCTTGCAGGGTTACTGAAGTTTGACAAGGTGACCAAGGTTGCCATTGAATTTATTTACACATGATAGAACTTGAAATTACATCAAAATTATACAAATGAAGGTAAAATACTCAATTTTTCTCAAAACAGAGTTTTGAGAAAAAAATACATTTTTAAGCATATGATGATGAAATTTTTAGTACTGGAAATTTATTCAACCTCCTCATGGACCTGCTGACTGTTATTGGAAATTTTGAAGACCTTATTGATGAAACCCTAGACCTAATGGGACTAAAAACCCTAGAAATGACTCTTACAAATTTAAGGACAAAAAGTGAGTGCAGATGATCTTGATGAATGAAAATGGGCCAGCGGGTAAAGGACATGAGGGAAAATGTATAAAAAGCCACTATTGTCAGATGATCCATGCTCCTAATGGAATGCAGCTGACCGAGTGAGACACCTAATATGCAATACAACAAGAGAAGTTTGATCACTGACGGAGGGATGAAGATACCGACACTAACACGGACCACATCCTGTCCGTGAGTTATCATAAATAGTGAGACGACCAATCTGGAACCTTACCAGGGTTCTAGGTTAACGATTCTCACTAGAAGTAATTTTATTTAATTCTTCTTGACTGTAACAGAAATGTTATCCTGGACAATATTCCTATTTCCATGTTACACTTACAATCTATCTATTTAATGATCATGAAGTAACAGATTTATCCCACAAATTCTAGCTGTAAGCTTCATCCAAATTAAAACAAAGTATAACAGAATTTTACAGAACTAGTTAATATGACAATGTCGAATTAAATAATATTCCTAACCAGAATTTACTTATCTGTCTCATTGTCAAATTAAATAGCAGATCCTTCTAGAATACTTATCTGTATGTTGTTTGACTGATAACACGCCTCCCTACCACGAGTAAGGCTATTACATCCTTCACTCTCCCCCGTGCTCCAAGTCCGAGTCTGAGGTTGACAGAACCTTGGAAGAGACTTCGGGACAGTCTGGTCCGGTCTCCAATTCCAGGTGTGACAAAATTCTGAAACTATTCTCTGGTTCACCAGTCCCAAAATAATTATTCAAAATTTCTTCTTTTTCCTTTTCAGTCACTGAACAGAACCTCTTCACTTCCTTGGGAATATCTTTTTATCGCCAGAGGTAGGCAACTGTTTGAACTGAAATTTTGTTCAACCAAATCATACATCTTGAAATTACTTTACCATCAGTATTTTACTTTATGGAACTAATTCCATAATTAATTTTCCATTTTTCAAAAATTAATTTCTGTTCACAATATTTTAACATAAATACATTAATTGTTTGAAAACTCTAATACATCACTTAACAATTAGTTAATGACTAAAACAGTAGTCACAACTCCCCCCCTGGAAGTGACACCATCCCCGGTGTTTCTCGTTATGTTTAAGCAAAAAGTTTCGGATAAGCTTCCTGAACAAAACCTTCATCCTCCCAGGTAGCTTCTTCCAGACCAAAGTGCTTCCATTGCACTTTAACCTGGGCGATGGCTCGCTTCCAGAGCATGATTTCCCTCTAATTGATTACATTGAGGGGTTCGACCAGAAATTCTCCGTCCGGTTCGACCTGCAATTCAATGATTTGAATTAGTTTGACTCACAAATCTTATCATACTTTAATCAATCTGGTATACATATTCTACCTAAATATTCTGCCAGTGGATTATATGTTTTGAATCATGAATGTATCTCTTCAATAATGATACATGAAAAACATTATGTACTCGAATATGAATAGGTAAGGCCAAACGATAAGCCATTGGTCCTATTCGTTCCAGTGTTTGGAATGGACTGCAAAATCTGGGAGCCAACTTTGCACAGGAGGCCCATCTTAACGTGCTTTTCTTTGGCTTAATTTGTATGTACACATGGTCTCCTATTTCAAATTTACGATAGGTTATTTTCCTATCCGCATACACCTTTTGTCTATCCTGATCTGCTTTTAAATTCTGCCGAATCTTCTTTACTTCTGCCTCCATTTCAGCTAACATGTCGGGTCCAAGAATCAACTTGTTTTCTGGATTGCTCCAATTAATAGGAGTTCGACACTGTCGTCCATACAAGACTTCAAATAGACTCATTTTGAGTGACTCCTGATAACCATTATTGTATGCAAACTCTACTAGGTGTAAGTATTCCTCCCACCTAGTTGGTTGTTGCATCACATACATACGCAACATGTCCTCCAAAATTTTATTTACTCATTCTGTTTGTGCGTCCGTCTGCGGATGGTAAGCTGTGTTGAAGTTAATTTGGGTTCCCAATCCAGTGAAAAATGTTTTCCAAAATGCTGATGTAAACTTTACATCCATGTCAGATATGACAGTTTTCAGAATTCCATGCAATCTGAAGATTTCTCGCATAAATATATCTGCTATATGCACGATCTTATAAGTGGACTGTACTGGTATAAAGTGTGCAGATTTGCTTAGTCTATCCACCACCAACATTATAGAATCATTGTGCTTTTTTGATCTCGGTAATCCGGTGATGAAATCTAGTGATATCACTTCCCATTTCCATTCAGGTATCGGTATAGGCTGCATCAACCCAGTTGGATGTCAGTGCTCCACTTTCACTTGCTGGCATTCTAAGCACTTATTCAAATATTCTGCCATATCTCTCCTCATACCAAGCCAGAGGTAATTCTTCCTCATGGTTGTTAACATTTTCTGATAGCCAGGATGTCTCGAATAATTGCTTCGATGATATTCATTTAATATCAACTCCTTCAAATTCATTCGGTTTGGAACAAAAGTTCTTTTCTTGAAAGTTAACAAACCATCATGATCAATTTCATATTCAACTGGTTTTCCTTGTTCCTTGAGCTCCTTTGCTTGTTGCCACATAAATTTGTATTCAGGGTCTTTTTCTGCTTCTTCTTTTATTTTTTCCAGAAATCTGCATTCGACCTGATTACAGTATAATTCATAAACTCCATGCAACTTCCTGCTTAACGTGTCTGCAACTCGTTTCTCTTTACCTTTCACATGTTGCACATCAATATCAAATTCGCTCAGGAAAGCATTCCATCTTGCTTGACGAGAATTGAGATCAACTTGCTTAAAGTAACTGGTTAAGATGTTGTGATCTGTTTTGAGCACAAATTTTTTTCCAATTAAGTAGTGCCTCCACACCCGAAGCGCATGAACCACTGCTGTCAATTCTAAGTCATATGTTGAATATCACTGTTCATGTTCCTTTAACTTTCAGGACTCATAAGCAATCATCTTACCCTCTTATGACAAGATTGCCCCAACTCCTTCTTTGCATGCATCTGTGCATACTTCAAACTCTTTGTCATGATCAACTACTTTTAATACCGGAGCAGTAGTTAATAACTACTTCAGCTTCTCAAAACTGCCTTGACATTCCCTTGTCCATTTAAACACCTTTCCTTTCCTTTGTAGTGAAGTGATTGGAAAGGAAATCCTTGAAAATCCTTCAATGAATCACTGGTAATAACCAGCTAAACCCATAAAAGATCGAATGTCTGCCACATTTTGAGGCACTTTCCATTCCATAATTGTTATGATATTCTCAAGGTCCACTGAAATACCTTTAGCAGATATTACATGACCAAGGTACTGAATTTCTTCCTTGAAGAAATCACACTTGCTAAATTTAGCATACAGCTGGTGCTTCTGTAGCATTTCCAGCACTATCCACAGATGTTCCTTGTGTTCCTCTACATTCTTAGAATAGACCAAAATGTCATCAATGAAAATCAACACAAAATTATCCAAATAGATATGGAATATACCATGCATCAGCCTCATGAATGTTGCTGGCGCATTGGTTAACCTGAAAGGTAACACCACCAATTCGTAGTGTCCATACCTTGTGTGAAAATCAGTTTTATGTATGTCTTCATATTTTATCCAGATTTGATGATATCCTGATCTCAAATCTAATTTTGAAAATACTGTGGCTCCCTTTACCTGGTCAAATAGATCATCAATTCGGGTAAGGGATATCTGTTCTTAACAGTTAATTTATTTACCTGACGGTAATCCATGCACATTCACATGGTTCCATCCTTCTTTTTCACAAATAATACAGGTGCTCCCCAAGGAGATACACTTGGTCATGTATATCCCTTATCTAGTAATTCTTGTAGCTACATTTTTTAGCTCAGTCAACTTAGGTACACTCATCCGATAAGGTGCTCTTGAAATTGGCGATGCTCCTGGCATCAATTCAATTGTAAAATCTATGTTCCTTCTAGGTGGCCATCCTGGTATTTCCTCTGGAAATACATCCTTAAATTCCTGCACTATAGGTATATTTTCCAGCCTAGGAGCCTTTTCTTTAGAATCAGTAAAACCTACTTGAATTGCATATAGTTGACATCCTTTCCTCATGCACTTACCCATTTGGAATGCTGTAATTGGTTGCAATTGTACAAGTTTCTTTATCCCTTGGATTTCCTGCTGGGTGCCATCTTGTTTTCTGTAATAAATAACCTTATCTTTGCAATCTACTAAAGTCCAATGCTTTTCCAACCAATCCATGCCAAGTAGTACATCATAAGATCCCAAAGGTAAAATATTCAAATCCATAGTTAGCTGTTGTTCATTAATTTTTAGTGCACAGTTTGATATTTTGGCACTAACCTTTCTCTTAGCTCCGGTAGCTAACTGTACTAGCCATGATTTATTAAAGTTTTGACTTTGCAATTTACAATTTTCTACTACCTTTGGACTTATGTAGCTTAAAGTTGCACCTGGATCTACTAAAATAGAAATAGGTTGAGATAGAAATTTACCTTCCAATTCAATCATTGTCGGTTGAAAGTCATCTTGCCGGTCCTCCAATGTTGCATTAATTCTGGGTATGTTTCTAGCGACATCACCCACTGTTGAGGCTTCCTGTAAGTTGGCCACTGTTTCACTCCTACCTCTCTGTGGACAGTTTCGGTAATAGTGTGCTTCCCCACACCCCCAGCATTGTAAGGGTGGATTTTGATTCTGAGTTTGTTCCGGTTTACTGGAAGCTTCTACAGTTTTATCTTCTACTGGCCACCTTACTCTTTGATGGTTCTTACCAAACTGTTACCAACCGAACTTCGGGTTGTACCTTTAGAACTACTAGTTTTGTTTCTTTTAAAACCAGAGCTGCTTTTATGTTTTTTTCTTTCCTGCCAGCTTTTACCTTGCTCTACCTTGACTTTTGCTTGTTGGTAACACATTTTGGCTTTTCTTATAGCCTCATCCATCGTCTTAGGATTTACGAACTCTATACTTTCTTTCATACGAAATGGCAAACTGCTCAAAAATATCTATACTTTAGCTTTTTCATCTCTCAAATAAGGCACGTAGCGCAGTAAAGAAGTAAATTTAGTAATATATTCATCCATAGTCATTTTTCCCAACTTCAAATCATGAAATTCTCGATATTTTTCATCATAGAAGCGCTCTGTTAAGTACTTATCCTTAAAATACTGTTGAAATGCATCCCAAGTTACATCTTGGTCCTCTATACTACGGACGTTCTTCACTTCTTCCCACCATAAAGTAGCTTTCTCCCTTAACTGGTAAATAGCCAATATGACCTTAAGATTAATTTTGTATTCATATACTTGGAAGTATTTATTCATATTAATCAGACATGCCTTAGCTACCTCCTCCTCTACACCATCAAATGTGGGAGGTTTTATTTTTCTAATTCACCTTGCAACTCTACTTTCTGTCTTTTCATTTCATTCTGATCACTCACATTATCAGATTCAGCTTCATTATAATTCTTATTCCGGTTGCTTCACTGAGACTGACTTCTTTCTATTCTATCTGTATGATGATTTCTATTTTTCTCTTCATTTCCTTCTTGGAATTCTCTATCGGTACTTGGCTTTTCAATTCCTTGATTCTGCTTGTCAGAGAGACTTTTCAATATCCTTTCTTGCTCTTACATCAATCTTGCATTATCATCTCGCACCCTTACCATTTCCTCTTTGGTTAAAAGAAGACTGGTTTGGTGTTGTTTCTCTTCTAACATCCTACTGGTTTGTTGATGCTATTATACTCCCAGTTGTATCCACATTTATGGGTTCATCTCCTGTCAGGGTTGTGGTTCCCCAACATTCAAAGGTGGTTGTTGTAATGGTGTCCTTCTCATTATATCCTTCTAACTTCTTTCTACTTGCATCAGGAATACACAACTTCAACGTTATATGACCCCTAGGGCCCAACGTTACAATGCTGCTTTGATACCACTTGTAACATACGTCAATAAACAAAAAAAACATAAAGAAAAAAATTTATTCTATAATACTATCTACATAAATATCCATCTACTCACTTAATTTATTCTGTATAATCCACGTCACATAAATATATATATTGGTGTTATATGCGGGTTTGTATAACATTGTTTACATAACCTCTATAAAACATAACTCCATAAGCTAAGGTCCTTACCTACTCCGTAAGCTAAAGTAGTTCCTACCTATAGGTGGAGTGCGGCATTATACGTTACATAATATAGTCATCACTATAGCATTTAACTCAAAGTACTGGTAAATTAATTATTGCGGTTTTGGAATTATCACCACCGTGATTGCAATTATCAATTCGATATTCGATTTTATTTGGTTTAAATGTCAAGCCTCTAGTGCGGAACAGCTGGATGGCTCTCCACCATCGATCTACCAACCCTGGATCCGACGGTCTCAATGCATTAGGGTTTGATATGACCACTGCGCCTAACCGAAAACCTAACCAATTCTTCTCATTTGGCCCTGCTTGGGTGAGAGCTCTGCTCTGCTTGCCGTTTCGAACATCTGCAATGTTCTTGCTTCGGCTTGCCAAGTATATTCTAGCCAAGGTAATAGGATTCGGTTCCACTATGGCGGTAAGAGTTCTATGACTCATGAACATAGGTTTAATCAAATATGTGCATTTTTGTTTTTTTTTAAAAGAACACTTAATGTTGATACATTATCTCTGTCTTTCGTATGCTAGTTTAATGGCTTCTGGTTGATGGGTCTAAGGCAACCCTTGCCCTTACGCTCAGAATTGTGCGAAGTCCGAGTCAACCCAATGCCAGGACTGGAAAACTCAAGAGGTATAACCCTTTGTACATCTTAAGCTGCTTTCCCTTGATTACATAAACAATGATATCGGTTTTATAATTCTCTGTGTAATTTTCCATCTAACTCGTAATGCCGTTTTTATCATTCTGCATAGATGGATGCTCATGAATGCGTGCTTACCAAACCCCAACAGGTAATTTTGGGTTGTTTTTCTTTTCATTTATATCTATACTCAATATATATAATCTTCAGATTTATACTCCCAAACTGAGGGCGCTTCTCTAATTAAGTTTTATTCCCTTTTTGCAGGTTTGCCTTCTCCTAACTGAAGACTCGACCCTAACGAATTTCTTCATAGGTCAATTTCTAAGCATTCTTTTCCGTGGCTCCAGGTATTTAACCTCTGGATTCGGTCAAAGTTAATGGCTACAACATGGTCTTTCTTTTAGCCGTGATACAACTATGTTAATACTTCTAGATTCAGATGGTTCCTCCTTCATCCTCGAAGTACAGTTTAGGGTTTCTATTATACAGTTAAATGTAATTTTGTTTTCTTGAGATGCCTTGAGTAATTGGCAACTCAAATTTGGGTTGTTAAATTTAACTGTAAGATTTGAACTATTTCGTAGTTCTAGGGTTTCGACCTTGTGGCAAACATTGGTTATGACTCCTTATATTACTGAGTCTTACACATTTCCACGGTCGGTCAAGACTTGAGTTTTCTGTGTAATGAAACATTTTATATATGGAATAATTGTGATTTTCTTGATTTATTTAATATATATACATTCTATTGTTTTTAAGGAAGCAATGCTTTCTATCCCAGTTTTCCTGGGTAATTTTTTCTTTTTCTAATATAATACTGTGGTCTATAGTTAGTCTTCTTCAAAGATTTCTATTGCAAACAGAGACATAAAATCTGATTGCCATATATTTGAAAATGTTTTCTTTATACTATTTTGTTCAACATTTAACCGGTTGAAGCTATAGCAACAGTTTTTGTCTTTTTTTTTTTTTAAGTTGTAACTACACTTTTCTTTCTTTGCTGAGGTTTATAAATGTCTATATTACTCATACCTTAAGTTTCACTATTTATTGCACCTTCTCTTCATTTCTGCTAGATTGAGGCATACTTATTGCATCCAATTTATCTATACTCTTATAATTCTAGCTCTCTGTAATTATTAGTGTAGTTATTGTGTCCGGACCACATCCTGTCCGTGAGTTATCATAAATAGTGAGACGACCAATCTGGAACCTTACCAGGGTTCTAGGTTAACGATTCTCACTAGAACTAATTTTATTTAATTCTTCTTGACTGTAACAGAAATGTTATCCTAGACAATATTCCTATTTCCATGTTACACTTACAATCTATCTATTTAATGATCATGAAGTAACAGATTTATCCCACAAATTCTAGTTGTAAGCTTCATCCAAATTAAAACAAAGTATAATAGAATTTTATAGAACTAGTTAATATGACAATGTCGAATTAAATAATATTCCTAACCATAATTTACTTATCTGTCTCATTGCCAAATTAAATAGAAGATCCTTCTAGAATACTTATCTGTATGTTGTTTGACTGATAACATGCCTCCCTACCACGAGTAAGGCTATTACATCCTTCACTCTCCCCCGTGCTCCAATTCTGAGTCTGAGGTTGACAGAACCTTGGAAGAGACTTCGGGATCGTCCGGTCCAATCTCCAATTCCAGGTGTGACAAAAGTCTGAAACTATTCTCTGGTTCACCAGTCCCAGAATAATTATTTAGAATTTCTTCTTTTTCCTTTTCAGTCACTGAACAGAACCCCTCCACTTACATGGGAATCTCTTTTTATCCCCAGAGGTGGGCAACTGTTTGAACTGAAATTCTGTTCAACCAACTCAGAAATCTTGAAATTACTTTACCATCAGTCTTTTACTTTATGGAACTAATTCCATATTTAATTTTCCATTATTCAAAAATTAATTTATGTTCACAATATTTTAACATAAATACAGTAATTGTTTGAAAATTCTAATACATCACTTAATAATTGGTTAATGACTAAACCAGTGGTCACACAACCCTTTCTCATGAGGTTTGAATATGAAACTTAATGGGGACTAAATACTACATAAACCAATTGGTTTACACCTTATATATTGTGTGTGAGGGCATGAGTACACTCCCTACCCCAAATTATAGGGATCAAAGTTACAATTGGTTGTTGTCTATGTACATGTAGCACATAAGTTTGAAAATTTGGAAAGATGTAAAAAAAATAACAACAAGAAAGGTAAAAAATGTCTAGAATGATATTCGAGTTGTTTTTGGCCTAGAGTTTCTCTCAATTTTTTGTCTTTGTTTTTATTTCTTGGATAGGGATTACCTGATTTTCAAGAAGTAAATTTAAATGGGATAAACAAGTCTATAGTGCATGTTTAAGATCCACTACTTTGTATTCATTGATCAAAATTACCCTGGGTTATTTAGATAATAAAGAGTATATACTTTTTTAGAGGAAAAACACACAAGCATGCACACATGCACACACACATATAAAGTGTAGAAATTATGCAAACATATGTATACCAATGGATTCAATATGATCTAACAATGTACTAAGGCTAGATACTGAATCCTTCTACAACTAAATTGTGGAAATTAAGCACAATCACCAATCACATTAAGCAAAGAAAGAATCAAATCAAACCACAACACAATTTATTTTCTTGGGGAAAGCTTGCTGCTCAAAACCCCTTTATCATATATTTTATATTCCACAAGGAAGCATGAAATAATTACAATGCACTCTTCTCACAAGAGTCTCATGCAAATTGCCTATCGTCTCACACTGATCTAGACAAAATCGGGCCAACACTTAGCCAATTCTTAGCCTATCTTTAGCCTCCCTTGCTCATGGAATTCATGAGGAATGAAATCCCTATTCCTTAGGAATTTTAGCCTTTCTCAACTGCCCAAGTATCATGGGAAATCATGTGGTGTTTTAACTACTTCTAGGCAGTTTGCTAATAACACAACTGATAGTCAACTTCCCTTTAACCTTTGTCTCAACTGGGTCTCCATTGTAACTGACATGCATGTAGTTATTAATAGTAAATCATCAGTTGCATGGCAAATCATTGCATGTGAATTAAATCTAATTTAAGTCACTTGATCTCTCACAAGTGCAACAAACGGTTACAACTAGTCCAACTGACTTTAACTTACCTAACTGAGTTAACTGATTACTCATGCATTAAACTAATGCACCAACTACAATGTGAACTCCATAACTAATAGAATCACTCTGCATGCCTCACCAACTACCCTAAACTCGATATTCATGAGTTAACTGAGTCTATCACACTCAATTAACTATTATAATTGTTTACGAGATAAGATTACAATTTATTATCCAATTTAATTAAGGGATAATTAAATTTGATACATTTCCAATTTATCAAATAAATTGAATTTCACACTAAAGTATCGCTAGGACCCATCACTACATGACATATGGTCCCACACTAGTGTAGGTGTTGTCATGTTGCTTCTAGATGCCAATTTCACTGTTTCTTGTTGCAAACTTCAACACTCCCTCTCAACAAGAAAGGAATGTCCTTACATGCACACATGAACCTCTTGCGTGCGACATGCAACTCTTGCATGAAACAATTCTCTAGTGTTGTTCGCACATGCAACTCTTGCATGCAACACTTCTTTAGTGTTTCTCGCACATGCAACTTTTGCATGCAACACTTTTAAAACTAGATAGCCTCCAAACAATTGAATCAGTATAATGCATATGTCATCAAAGTCTTCTGAATTCTACTAGCTACTGCACATGTCTACTGGACTCCCTGCGTTGTTGACATCTGCATCCATGCACTTTGCATTGCTGCCAACTTTGATCTGCGCTGCAATATCCGACACCTGTCACTCTAATTTCTGTCTTCATGACATATGACTGCATCAATATAACCGATCCTTCTTGCTACTTATGTACTATGGTTTCCCTGTAGCCAGGTTCAATCCATGAGACCCACCATCTCAATGAATCCTGTCCAAATTTCCTCTTGGGATTAATTCTGCACATCGCTCCACCTCACACCTAGAGGTATAGTTGCATGTACTCCCTCTGCCCTTCTGACTCGAATTTTCCCCATCCTGGAGGTCTCTGCTTGAGTGGAATTTTCCACTCGGTCTCCTCTCTGCTTCTCCAATTGTGGCTGCTCCACAACCTTTCTAAGATTTTTTTTGAGACTGCATGTTGAGAGGCTCCCTCTCAACCACAAGTCACTAACTTCTGCTTTGCTCCTCAA
Organism: Pinus albicaulis; assembly: GCA_034641835.2. Classification (NCBI taxonomy): domain Eukaryota; kingdom Viridiplantae; phylum Streptophyta; class Pinopsida; order Pinales; family Pinaceae; genus Pinus; species Pinus albicaulis. The sequence goes on from CM076583.1 coordinate 1,247,380,147, forward strand.
ATATTTGCATGCATATTTTACCTCAAGTGCATGCAGGTTCTTGACTCGCGCACATTTTAATTGTCCCGTTGTCGCAAATTTAAAAAAAGAAGAGTTGATTTTAAATTGACAGTATCTCCCTCATCCGAGCTCTGATTCGACCGATTTTTTTTTTCAATTTGGGTATTTTTTTTTCGCAAGGAATCCAAATATGCTATTTGTTTTTGAAAAAATTTCATCAAAATTTTCATATATTCTCTCCAAACTCGTCCCAAATAATTCTTGCTCTGATACCATGTAGAAAATCTATAACAAAACTCTGATACCATGTATAAATTATACAAACATATGTATTTTAATGGATTCAATCCGATCTAACGATGTACTAAAGCTAGATACTGGATCCTTCTACAAATCAATTGCGGAAATTAAACTAAAACACCAATCACATTAAGAAAATAAAGAATCAAATCAAACCACATCACAGATAATTTTCCTAGGGAAAGCGTGCTACTCAAAACCCCTCTATCATATATTTTATATTCCACAAGGAATCATGAAACAATTACAATGCACTCTTCTCACAATAGTCTCCTGCAATCTGCCTATCGTCTCACGCTGATCCAGACAAAATTGGGCCAAAACTTAGCCAATTCTCAACATGTCTTCAGCCTGCCTTGCTCACACAATTCATGAGGAATGCATTCCATATTCCTTAGGAATTTTATCCTTTCTAAACTATGCAAGTATCATGGGCAATCCTGTGGTGTTTTTGCTGCATCTGGGCAGTTTGCTAATAACACAACTGATAGTCAACTTCCCTTTAACCTTTGTCTCAACTGGGTCTCCACTAGAACTGACATGCATGCAACTATTAATAGTAAATCATCAGTTGCATGGAAGATCACTGCATGTGAATTAAATCTAATTTAATTCACTTGATCTCTCACTAGTGCAACAAATAGTTATAACTTGTCCAACTGACTTTAACTCAACCTAATTGAGTTAACTAATTACTCATGCATTAAACTAATGCACCAACTGCAATTCGAACTCCATAACTAATAGAATCACTTTGCATGCCTCACCAACTACCCTCAACTCGAAATTCATCAACTAACTGAGTCTATCACACTCAGTTAACTATTACAAGTGTTTATGAGATAAGATTACAATATATTGTCCAATTTAATTAAGGGATAATTAAATTTGACACATTTCCAATTTATCAAATAAATTGCATTTCACAATAATGTATCGCTAGGACCCATTACTACATGAACTGTGGTCCCACACTAGTGTAGGTGCTATCATGTTGCTTCTGGATGCCAATTTCATTGTTTCTTGTTGCAAAATTCAACATAAAGCACATCAATATAGATTCATCTTAAATAGAGATATTTTAAGAAAAAAAAATTACATCTCAATTATTTTTGGATTGTTGTTGATACTTAATATATCTACATTCAATATGGATCCATTCTAGTGATTACTGTTGAATGAGTGAATATGTTATGCTTCATTATCTTAATCATTGTTGTGGTTTAATGGATTAAAAACCCATTATCAAGATTTTTATCTCTATTATATCATTTCATTTCTATTATATTTATTATTTCATTTTAAAATGGAACCACATAGTCAAGCAACCCGCAAATATATTGGGTGCATAATCAATTGTACCCGTCACACAAGATTTGTTGATGTAAAGAGTTAAGGTCAAGTTGAGAGACTGAGACCAAAATAAAATCAAATCTAGAGTCTTGTCAACGTTATAAGTCATGTAAATCATGAAATTGATGTGCTAATTAAGTTTTTCAAACTAAAGTCATATTTGTCTTGTTGGGTCTTGATCAACTCCACCAAGAAACATATTTTTGTCAGCACGAAAATGGATGAAGAAGTTGCAATTGTCTTGTTGGATGGAGACGTTCTTTTACAAGAAACAATTTTATGTAGGTATTATAGTATAATATTTAGATGAAGAATGAATAATGATGACAAAGTAGATGAAGAAGAAGACACCTCCATGAATAGAGTAGGCAGATGAAGGACAATAAAGAATAAGACTCCATGAAAGAAGAAGGCAAGGGAGAAAGATGACAAAATAATGCATAAAGAATTTTATGTGGGATGATGAAAAAGGGAATGTACCACTATACTTGAGAAGGAAAAAAGTACGAAGAATAATGAAACAACATAAGACCAAGAATAAATGAATAAAGTTGATGCAACAAGAATAAGTAGAGAAGCAACCAAATAAAAAGAAGTGAAATAATGAAGCAACCGGAAACGAAGATGAGAGAGGTGATGAAGAAGGAAAAGGAAAATGAATATATAAAAAAAACATGAATAAAGTTAAATAATAGTACCATGTGTTCAAAATCTAAATGGAGATGCAGTGAATCCATGAAAACAATATCCCTAAAAGGTTTAATGGCCCCTAATGTATAATGTAAAAATGAAATGTTTGGCCTAAATTGTAATTGAAATTGAATGTACCTGAGTCGATGTAATACCTGATGAGGCAATTGAATTGTAATTGAAATTGAATGTACTTGATTCAATGTAATGCCTGATGAGGCAAGTATACCCCATTGAAGAGACAATGGTGCTCAGTAATAAATTGTCATGAAGGAAGATATGGTGTTGAATAACCACATCTTTTGATTTTTGTGAGAGAGGTTGGTTTGTGGTCATCTGAAACCACTTGAAATGTGGCGAGAAGAAGCCACTTGAAGTTTGTATGACTAAACATAATCTAGAAAGCCTAGGTTGATAAATGATTTTGATGATGTAGAGGGTTTTATTGTATAGATGCAAAGATATGTTGCTAAACTATGTACGAGAAAAGGTTTCCTAGAGAACTGGAAAATACAACGTCTACTGACCCATGTATTCTAGTGGATGGTAACTTTTGCATATGGACTTCAACAAACAATTTAATTATGTTTTTGCAGGTACGATATGAAGGATGAAGATAAATGAAGATGAAAGGAAAAGGCCAAAGATGAAAAGAGAAGAAGATTGAAGATGAAGATGGGACTAGCTCATAGGATAACTTAAGAGAATTCACAATACTCATTAGGTGGGAGTATGATGGAATAAATCCTACTTGTGAATAATATTTATTATCTAAAGTATGTAATGAAACATTTAAAGAATTAGACCAACCATAGAATTCTACCTATGCTTGAGAAATTGAGAGTAACATGAGTGAAACAAAGGATGAAGATTTAGTGAGAGATTCATGGAAAGATTTGAGGAGATAATTATGGTGGTGGTGAACAAATTTCTCTAAATTAATGTACTTTTTATGATCACCATTGCTATATAAAATGGCCATATTTTACAATAAAATTATACATGGGAATTCCATTTTATAATATATTTCCCCCTTTGGACGTTTCTTGTGTCCCTTGCTTCATGAATGGCTGTTAAAACCAACATTTTACATAATTTTGTGTATTTTTTCTTTAAAAAAATTATTGTTGTGGAAGTATACTAACAAGGTTTGTTATAAAACAAGGACATATTCTCTAAACTTGATGTCTAAGGAAATCCTATAAAATCTCACTCAGCTAGCTCTAAGAATGAGGGTTGTTCCTCCCTTCAAGGCACAAAGGGAACAACCTTCTAAAGGCTTCTTACACATTTAATAAATTGGTATATGGGGGTGTTAATTTGATAGTTAGAGCATCATTTTATAGCTTTAAGAAATTTGTATGTGTATATAATTTTGATTTCCTTGAAATAAATCTACTTCATCAATATGAATAAGCTTTCTAATCTACTCTATTGAAATTTTGAGTTTTTCATGATTACATCTTGTTCTCTATTGAAATTTTTAGGTTTTCATGATTACATCTTGTTCTTTTCTTCAAATCAATGCCAAATTTTTATGCTTTTCTGGCTAACTATTTTTCTCTATTAATTTTATTTTTCAGTCAAATTCTGGATTATATTATCATTTCAGAAACAAAATTTACAGTAGGAGCCAGCATGGTTGTATTACATTCAGGCAACCCAGAAGGCATGCATTTCCTATAAGGACTTGGGTGCTTGCCAAGGAATTCAGAGCTCTTGGTTATTTTACGCACAAAATTAAAAAATAAACATAATGAAACTATCATCATGGGGGAGGGTGCAGGGGGCAGGCGGAGGAGCCACGAAGAGACGATCCTGATTATGCATATGGTAGCTGATATGATCGACTTGGGTCTCCAAGGCTCGGAGGTGGTCTTGAGAGCACCTCAGTAAACGACGCAAACTCTCCAGAGCCTCAAGGGTCTCCATCTGCAGTTTCTGAACACCATTGATGTAGGCCACTAATTCGTTTAGATCATCATACCTTTGTTCACGCAGGGTGTCCAGGTTGAGCTGGATCTACTGGAGCTAGTGGAAATGGATTCAAGGATGGTCGAAGCCTCAATCTGGCCTGGTGATTGGGCCAGAGAAACTGCCATAGTCATTGTCGATTGTTGGCTATCAGTAGACTCTAAGTGGGAGCTTGAGTCCCTAGGTACCCGGTGATTTTCCATGTTGCGTTAAAGACCACCACACCATGCCTGACCATGTTCACGCGACATGTAGTCACCCTCCACTGCCACATGCTATGTTGGGTTGCAGCGCCAAGTCGCTCTGGGTCCCTCAACCCCAGAAACCCATGCTCCACCCCTGCACCCTTGACTGAAATTGTCACTGACCACGTCCCGAGCCCTATATAAAAGAGACACACGTCTGCCACCAATCTCCACATTGCCGTCCGAGGAGGTGCAGAAGCTACACCACCCACAAATTTGAATCGGAGGAGAGCCTTAGTGCTCCGTAAGCCCAAGGTAGAACCACCATGGGGCTTGGCCAATGAAGAATTGCTTCTGTGCAGTCAGTATACTGTGATCAAGTGCTTGGGCTGAGCATGAGCACCACATGTCTAAAGATGCTCCCTCCACACTAAATTCACCTCCACCACCTTTGTCCACCTCCTGGTGTAGCATGCTCGTTCTTGTTGTTAGCGCTAGAATCAACACTTGGACTGCTTCAAGCACCTGACTAGAAACATCCTAAACTCTAAGGCAATTTAATGATTTGGTTTATAAGATTGGTAGGTGCTTTAAACTCCCATTCACTGAAAAGAGATTTCAGTCAAATACATTATTCTACTAATGAGGGTATTAGGTCTAATATGTTAGCAAAAGAGTGATTTTGTAGCCTATGAGGGGAAGAGAATGTGAAATGGAAGAAGAAACAGTGGGTCTGCAAGGCAGAAATCCACTGCTTTTGGTAGAAAATAAAACAAGTAGCAATTTGTCAAAATTTCAACAAGAGAAAGCTATTTCTAGACTTACAATATTCTCACTGAAATATCATGGAAGATAATTGTTATAAATGATGCTCTTTACACTATCATCATGTATATTTCATTAAGAAGCTCGTCGTGTGAGACTAATAAAATTTGATAAAACACATGAACATGTCAAGAGACTGATAAAAACACATAACTGCATGAGGGATTGCAAACTACACTGAAGATAATAAGATATGGAAACACAAGTGAAAATTAACAATACACACACCAGATTGATAATAAGTCCTCAGAAGTTTCTTTCAATTTTATTCACTGAAAAGAGTATTGATCATATGAGCCAAGATTCTAAAACCATGAACCTTTTTTACATTGCATTTTGTCACATATATACAAAAATATAAACTGTCATATCCACAAAAGGAGTAAACTTGTTCCCAAAAGTTATTACAATCTCATGCAAGAGATGAGGCTTATCCTAAAACTTTAATACAAAGTGTTATGACATAATCAAAATAAATAGCATCAAGGCTAAGAATTCGAAGTGGTTGTATGATGTGGCAGTATATGGGAAGACTCATCTTCTGTTCTGGTGCAACTAACTCCAGAAAAAGTGTAAACAACAGTGAAAGTGACATGTGGCTGTTATTTCAATGTTGCATGATGCCTTGTCAAAACGTGCTGGTGTTGAGAGTAATGGTAGAAATTTGTTTCAAAGAAACTTTGTCGTTGTTCCTTTCCTTTGGTTTCTTGTTTTTCGCGATAGGGTCTCGAATTAAACATGGAAATCGTGTTGGAGTGGAAAAACCCATATATATAGGTTCCAAACAAAAGGACCGGGCATGTGAAAGATATTAGAAGGAGACATGTTGAACTGTGGGCCAGCGGGAGAAATAAAAGAGGAGCAGGAAATATGGAGGTTAAACAGGCTATGGAGGCAGATTGAAAGAGATAGTGAGGTTTAATTTTATTAGAGGGGGAGATTATTAAATAAATGATGAGTGGGAGGAGAAATTTTTTTATATAATATATCGCAATCATAGATCAGGGTCGGAAAAGTTTAAGCATAAGACACAAGGGGGAGGGAATGTGATTTGCGATGGGGGTGATGATGTGGCAAGGAGTTTTGGACCGAGGAGAGTATGAAATGCGGAGAGGAGGTCACGTAGCAGGAAGAGCGACGGATAAAACAACTTTTCAGAACTTCACGTTGTTAAAAGTAGAATGGAGAAGGGGGGTGGAAAAGGCATGAGAATCATGGATCAAAGGGAGGGGAAGATCACGAAGTGTAACGACCGGTGGAAATATCAATTGCATTTCAGCGTTTATAACGGATTCTTGATCACCTATCCTCCTGAGCTTACAAATTGCGATATGCGATTGGGTCCCACCAATATCGCACGTCGCACTTCAATGTTTATAACATGATCCTGAGTGCCTATCCTCCAGAGCTTGCGATGTGCGATGGGGAAAGGGTGACGTGGTAGAGAAAGGTGGGTCCCTTTAGTATCACATCAAAATATTTGTGGAGTGGCAAATGAATGTGGCGAGGATTGTTACGATATGCGATTAGCGACGATGACGTGGCAGGAAAGGGTCTCACTCAATATCGCAATAGGGGAAATGAGGAAGCAGTAGTGAATGCGGTAAGTGAACTTTGCGAGAATGCAATATGAAAAAGTAGGTGGGGCCTATTAAATGGCTTTTAAAAGTGGTTAAGTGAAAACTTCGTTAATTCAATGAATATGGTAAAATTCGTCTGAATCATGATATAAAGGATTTTTCTAAAAAATTTCGAATGTTATGAAACGGATCAAAAAGAAATGATGGGTCCCACCAATATCGCATATCAGAAAGTTTGTAGGATTCGGCAATGGTTACATGTATAAGGTTTGAATATGTGATAGAAGGTAAGCTAAAAAGATTATAATATGATATGGCTATTAGTGGGTGTGCGGAGCTTCTTTTTAACTATAAAAATTGAATTTTAATAGTTAAAAAGGGGTTTTGAAAGAAGTGAAACATTGGACTTTGGGTTTTTTTTGGAAAAATGAAAGGTAAAAGACGGAAAATGAAATGAATGAAGGTAGAAATGAAATTTTCTCACCACTACACTTTGACAACGACACTTTCATCTTACAACCAAACTAAAAATGTAGATTGATTCCTTGGAGAATGATGGCAGACTTCGAAAATATTTGAAAATTTTGCATTGCTAACAGTGGCTCTTATTGGGGATGAATTCCTCCTTGCGAGGCTTCAAGGAATGTAGAATCAATGCCTTAAAAACTCTTTATACTTAGAAGACTTCTTGGAAATTATGACTAGAACTAACATTGAATGACTGGACTCAAAACTGACTATATATACAACCACAAAAACCATTGGGAATGGAGTTTTATTGACACATCACACCGGATATTTACAATGGAATGACTCAACTGAATTACTAAACAAAGAACTTTTTAAGAAAATGACCATTAATTGGGCCTCCAGTCAGCTGATCATCATCCAGATGTTTGAGCAAAAAAGTATTGTTTTCCAAAACTTCAGCAATTCTAAATGGCCCAAACCATAGATTGTCAAACTTACCATGCTTTCCATGGTCTTCTCTCCTAACATCCCAATGCAGCACCAAATCATTCTCCTTAAATAACTGTTGATTTTCTCTTTTGTCAAAAACAGACTTGACTTTAGTTTGATACTTCTGTACTTTATACATCAGTGATTCTATGATTTGGTGTGCCTCTATCAACTGCATCATTCTCCTTTGGATTGGATTTTCATCATCAACTTCATCACAAGAAGAGCTAATTGCAAAGATTTACAGCATTAGTACCATATACAAGTTGAAAGGGAGACATTCCAATTGATTTTTTTACCACTTACCCTATCTTCCCAAAGAGCATGTACCAGTTGAGTGTCCCAATTTCTCTTATTTTCAGGCAACATTTTTTTAATGATCCTCACCAAAATTTTATTGTATGAATCGACTAATCCATTACCTTGAGGGTAATAAGGCATGGAATGAGTCAATTCAATTCTATATTGCTGACAGAAGCTGTACATCTTAGTAGAATTAAAGGCCATTTCATTATCAGTTACTAATTTGAACAAAAATTTGATAATTACCATATTAGTAGCATTTCTAGTTGGTACATCTTCAATCCATTTAGTAAAATAGTCTTTAGCTGTGAGAATCCATCTATGTTGTCCTGATGAATGTGGATGAATTTCACCGATGAAGTCTAACCCCCACTGCTGGAAAGGAACATCCGTTGAAATAGGAATAAGAGGTAATGGTATAAATTTCTGTTTACCAGCAAATTCCTGAGATTCAACATAGCTCCTAAATTTGTTGTGAAACCAGCTTGGAAAATAGAAGAAAAGAGAGATCAACGCCTTAGAAATCAGCCACTTCGAGGGGGCAACCTCCAATACATTACATAAATGAACAATTCTTGGATAATACCAATGACAAAACCTCCTTTCTATATATAGGAGTCCATGGGGTGACAATGTAATCCTAATGGGGCCACAATGTAATCCTAGCTGACCTAACAATAATAATTTAAGGGCACAATAATAACAATATGGGGGTTACAGGGGTACAACAATAACAATAAGGGGGTTACACTAACAACAATAAGGGACTATACTAGCAATATAGGGACCTAACATGCTCCTTTCCTTCAAAAGTGTTGTCCTCAACGCTTGAGTAGCTCCAGGTGCTTTTGTATAAAATTCTCATCCTCCCATGTAGAATCGTCAGTGGGTAAGTTCTTCCATTTGATGAGATACTTTGAAATTGATAGATTCCATAGTTGTCGAGTTCTTGTTTCCGTGACTGCTTCGGTTTCCAATATGGTTTTTCCTTCCTCATCAAGTTCTGGCAATATTGTTTGAACTGGAAGTTTGTCCCCTATAACCTTTTTTAAGCATGAAACATGGAAAACTGGATGCACTTGTGAAGAAGCAGGAAGCTCAAATTTGTATGCCATAGTACCAATCTTTTACAGAAACTTATAAGGACCATATTACTTTCGTGATAATTTATTATCCTTCTTAGCTTGCTTGAGGGACATTTTTTTGTATGGTTGTAGCCGTAAAAATACCCAGTGTCCCACATAAAAACTTCTCTCACTGCGATGTTGATATGCCTGTTGTTTCATTCGATTTTGTGCCAAATTTAGGTTATCCTTTAAGAGTTGGAAAAATTCTTGTTGATGCTCGATGTGATCCTCCACTTCTTGAACCCTAGAATTTTCCCTTAAATAATATGTGATAGATGGTGGATGATATCCATAAAGTGCCATAAATGGGGTCATTTTTGTTGCAGTATGGAAGGAAGTGTTATACCACCATTCAGCGAGAGGTAACCACTTGAACCATTGCGCTTACTTATCAGATACAAAACAACGAAGATATCCTTCCAAACATTTATTCACTATCTCTATTTGACCATTGGATTGAGGATGATAAGATGAGCTATGAGCTAGTTGAGTACCCAAACAAGAAAATAATTTCGTCCAAAAATTTCCCTTAAAAATGGGATCTCTGTCACTTACAATAATCTTCGGGTTTCCATGTAGCTTTTGAATTGTTTCCATAAATGCAGTAGCAACTGTACCCACTTTAAATGGATGAGATAATGCACAAAAGTGTGCATACTTGGTAAGTCTATCAACTACCACCATGATGACACTCCTTCCTTTGGACTTAGGTAAACCTGTGATAAAATCCATTGAAATCTCCTCCCAACATTGACTTGGAATGGATAAAGGTTGTAGAAGACCCGGGGTCTTAATTGTCTCCACTTTATTTTGCTGGCAAACCAAACATTCCGCCACAAACTTTTGAATATCAGATTTAAGGCCATCCCAAAAAAATTCTTTCTTCACACTGTGGTAAGTTTTTAAAAATATCGAGTGTCCTCCTAAAGGAGAAGTGTGCAATTCCAAAAGAATCTTTTGTTTTAGTTGGGAATTCTTGCAAATATATAAGCGATCTTTGTACCATAAGGAATCATTTTTCCAACTAAATGTATCAGATGTACTAGGATCTTGCTGCAACTTTTGAATGAGATTCCACGCTTCTTCGTCCTTCTTCCATCCATCCCTTGCTTCGATTATCCAATCTGGTTGGATAATTGAAATGGCACAAAGCAATGCTTCCACCTATTCATCCTTCCTTGAGAGTGCATCTGCAACAACATTTAGCTTCCATTTTTTGTAGATGATTTCAAAGTCATAACCCAACATCTTTTTGACCCATTTTTGCTACTCTTCTGTTGATATTCTTTGTTCCAAAAAGTGTTTAAGACTATCATGATCAGTTTTTACCTTGAAGTGTCTTCCCATTAGGTAAGGTCTCCATTTCTTTAGTGCATGTAGTATTTCCAATATTTCCTTCTCATAAATAGCCTTTTGTAAATACTTTCCTTCAATTGAACGACTTTCTAAAGAAATGGGTCTTCCTTCTTGCATTAAAAAAACACCAATTCCATTTCCTGAGGCATCACATTCCACAATAAATGTTTTTGTGAAGCCTAGCGTAGCTAAGACCTGTGCTAGGCACATTGCCTCTTTAAGATGTTCAAAGGCCTTAGTTGCTTTAGGATTCCATGAAAATTCCTCTTTCTTTAATAATGTTGTTAGAGGTGTTGCTATTCTCCCATAATTCTTAACAAACTTGCGATAATACCCTGTTAACCCGAGAAATCCACACAACGGCTTTATGGTTGTGGGGACTGTCCATTCCTTAATGGCTTTAATTTTGTTAGGGTCTACCTTAACACCCTCATGAGATACAATATGACCCACATATTCCACATCTTGTACTCCAAAGAAACATTTGGATGTTTTTTCATATAATTGTTTCTCCTCCAATAGTTTGAGCACCCTGTCAACATGTTGAACATGATCCTTCCAAAACCTGTTGTAGATTAGTATATCGTCAAAAAATACTAGCACAAATTTTCTAAGGAAGGGCTTGAAAATGGAATTCATCAACCCTTGAAATGTAGAAGGTGCATTGGTAAGGCCAAAAGGTATGACCAAAAATTCATAATGACCCTCATGAGTTCGAAATTATTTTTTCAAAATATCTTTAGTCTTCATTCTAATTTGATGATATCCTGAACAAAGATCCAACTTGGTAAAATAAATTACTCCATGTAATTCATCCAATAATTCATCAATCACAGGAATGGGAAATTTATCTTTAATAGTGAGCTTATTGAGCTCCCTATAATCTGGACACATGCGCCATGATCCATCTTTCTTGTGCACCAATACTACTAGAGTAGAGAAAGAACTTTGACTAGGTTGAATTATACCATCCTTTAACATTTATGCAATCATACGTTCAATTTCGCTCTTTTGGACATAAGGATATCTGAAAGGCCTAATGTTTGGAGGTTCATTTCCTAGAATCAAATGAATAGCATGATAATTATCATGAATAGTTGGGAGTCTTTTGGGAGTATCAAACACCTTGGAATGATTTTCCAAGACTTTTTGGAGATCTGGAGAAATAGATGATTTTGATGTTGGAACTTCTAGTGAGAATAATTGTGCAATTACACCTCGTTGTTATTTCATTAGAATATTTGTCATGAAGTTAGAGCTTATTATCTTTCCTGGCTAAGCGATACCAAGTAATTCGATTTCCTTTCCTTAAAAAAATTTCAGAAAAGTTCTTGAAAATTAAAAGCTACCCGTCCCCAAATTGTAACCATTGTCTAAGCAACATCGCTTCCTCCCATAGGAATGGAAAGCATTGGACTAGTCAATACATATTCCCCCATGGTTAGCTTGATATTATGACACTTTCCCGAGCAATTTATAGTTCCTCCATTTGCAACCATCACTTGACATTCTGGTGCTGGGTATAGGAAAAAATTTAATTCCTTGGCTACCTTACAATGAATAAAATTATGGGTGCTACCTAAATCAATCAACACTATTACCATTTTCTTCTTGATATGTCCTTCTATCTTGAGAGTTTGAGGAGTGGTAATTCCTGCCAATGCATTACACGATATGGTTGGACTCATTTATTCTTCTTCTAGGGTTGGTTCCTGGTGTATATCCTCTTGTTTTTAAGTTTCTTGTTCATTTCCTTCCTCCTCTTCACAATCTATGTAAAATAATTTCTTATTAGCACACTTATGACCTTTAGTGTATTTTTCTATCACAACTATAACAAATCCCTTTTGCTATGTTTTCTTCCAATTGTTGTGGTGTCAACCTTGTAGGTTGTGGAAGTCTAGGAGTAGCAACAATTCCATCTTTATAGATGTCAGTGGTAGGCTTCCTTGTCACCATAATTTTACTTTCAAGTTTCCTTGCCAACTTGAATGCCTTTTCCAATGAATCAAGTTCCCAAACGCGAACTTCATGTTGGGTGTTACCCTTTAAAGTCCATATGAAGACACCAATCTTGTGTTCCTCTGGAATATCAATTAACCTTATATTCAATTTTTGGAAGTCCTCAATGTGCTCCACCACTGAACCGTTTTGTTTGAGGTTTATCAATTGTCTAAAGAAGGTGTTGCTTTTTGTATCCTCATAATGTGCTATCATTTCCTCCATAAAAATTGACCAAGTGACAATTTTTTTATGGGAGAAACGAAACCATACGATACCCTTATAAAACCTTATTTTGTTCTAAATGTAAAGTTGCAATGCATACCTTTTGTGTGTTTTGCACATTATTGAGATCAAAATATTGCTCCATCTGTAGTATCCATGTTATGGGATCCTTGCCATCAAACTTCCTCATATCCATCTTTGGAATATGGTGGTTCTTCAATCTAATATTAGAGTTTATGAAATCACGATTAAAATTTATTTTTTTCTCATCATGAGTTTCCTCTACTATATTTTCGCCATTAGGAATCATTTCTTTTATCAACTTTTTCAAACCTTCCATTTCTGCTTTTAGATCATTCTTCATGTTTTCCATGTTGTCTTTCATTTTTTCTTCCATGTCCTCCATCTTAGCTTCCACGCCATCCATCTTAGCTTCCACGCCTTTCTTCAAACCATCCATATTACTCTTCAAACCATCCCTCTTCGCTTCCACGCCTTTCTTCAAAACTTCCATTTCATTTTTTGCTACTCTTTGCAAGAGCGAAATTTGGTGCACTTGCTCTTGTAATTTTGATAGATCATGTTGCAATTCTTAATATTCATGAGTCATAGTAGATTATTCTGAGGGCTTAATGGGTGTTGAATTCTTTTTAGGAGGCATTTCAAAACCCAATACTGAAATATATGCTCAATAGGCCCTTGGAATCACTTCAAACTAATTTTTTTTTACACAAGACTTATGCAATTCGGAAAAAAATACACACCTTTTTCTTGCTTTTGAGGAGCTCAACATTGAAATTGAATTATCTCTATGATTTCGAATCTTAAATATCTAAAATTTTGCCCTAAGGTATCCCTCTGAATCCTCTTTCGAATGCCACTAGTATTACCTGATTTGGATTATTCAAGAAAAAGTTATGTCCAATCTCCCACAATAACCTAATTATGGATTGGTTCAGTAGAGTGAACTTGTACAACTTGCTACATGTCATTGTTTCCTCCTTTAGCTCTGAAATTGATAGAAATTAAACTGCAGTCTGTATACTTGCATCTACTCTTTACAGCATTCCAATCCGATGCTCAGAGAGAGAGTTATGAATATTTTCCCATGATCACCTCTTTGAGATGAAATTCGGGAGCCTGAAAAATCCCTACCTTCCACAGACCATATCTCCGAAAATATTGTGAACCAAGCTTTGAAATTTTGTGACAATGTTCCTCAGGATTTCGGCTTTGTGCTCTAAAAATTTCAGCTTCTTAACCTTCGTATAAAAAATTTATATCAAAAATTCCATGATGACTTCTTTGGAGTAGAAAAACCCTAGAATCCAAAGCTCTGATACCAAATGTTGTGAAACTAGCTCCAAAAATAGAAGAAAAGAGAGATCAAAGCCTTACTAATCAAACACTTCGAGGGGGAAACCTCCAATACATTACATAAATGAACAATTCTTGGACGATACCAATGAAAAAACCTCCTTTCTATATATAGGAGTCCATGGGGCTACAATGTAATCCTAGCCTACCTAACAATAATAATTTAAGGGCACAATAATAACAATATGGGGGTTATAGGGGTAGAACAATAACAATAAGGGGGTTACACTAACAACAATAAGGGACTATACTAGTAATATAGCGACCTAACAAACTTTGGCAAAAACATCAGAGAAAAGAGTTGGCCAATAATAGCCAACTCTTAAGATTTTGTTTGTAGTGGCTGTCTAATACAAATGCCCTCCACACACTCCTGCATGTATCTCTGTCATAATATCTTGGGATTTAGCTTCATCTACACATCTTAATAAGACTCCAACAAGGTCTTTCCAGTAAATATGGTCTTCCAGAATGCAATACTTCACAGCTCTCAATTTGAAAGCTCTCCTTTTTTACTTCTCCATTTCAAGGGACAGTTGAAATTTAACAAAAATTATACTATATCCTTGTACCAATATGAATGAAATATTTCAGTATAATTAGAAATACCTTCTCCATCTTCTCCTTCAACCACCTCTACATTTAGATTTAAAGCCTTGCAATTAGATTCCGCCATCAAGCAAGCCAAGCCTTGAACTTTTATCAATTTAGTTGGTCTGATCTCAATATCAAATTCCAGAATTTTGGTCAACCATCGTCCTCTTCTGACATCTATATCTAGCTGCAAAAATACATCTTTAACATTAATATTTGGCACAAAAGCAATAATTTTTTAATGTAGCACATAAACGCGAAAATATTTCAAAGCCTTAACTAGTGCATATTCTTGTTTTTCAGTCAGGTTGTATTTTAATTCAGCATCTCTTAAAGCAGGATTGAAAAATGAGATAAGCTTCTCTAAACCTTCTTCGTTCTTCTATAACAAGACAACTGCAATTGTATCTTCTGAAGCATATGAAAAAATCAGAAAATATTTTTCAAAATCAGGACTAATCAAAACTGGAGCTTTAGTCAAGGCAGACTTGATTGTTGAAAAATAATTCTTTGCTTCAACTCGCCATTTAAATTATGCATCTTTTTTCAGCAAGACATTTATGTGTTTGATCAGCTCTGCAAAGTTTGGAACAAAGCACCTAAGAAAATTCATTTTCCCTAAAAATGACTACAATTTTTTTTTATTCCTTGGAAAAACAATCTTTTGAATAGCTTCTACTCTTCCCAGATCAATATAGATGCCACTTTATGTTACAATATGTCCCAATAATTTTCCTTCTTGGACAAAAAAGGATGATTTTTTTGGGTTCAAGGACAAACCAAACTTTTTTCATTTGTCAAAAACTTGTTTCAAATGTTTCAAGTGGTCTTCATTAGATTTTGAATAGCCTGTGATGTCATCCAAATAGATGACTACAAATCTATATTTTTCTCCCACAAAGGCAATATCCATTGCCTGCTGAAAAGTTGTGCCTGTATTCATCAGACTAAATGAAATTTTGTTGTACATGAATGTACCCCAGGGTGTGGTAAATGTTGTCTTTTTTCTGTCTTCCCTGTCAACTGAAATCTGATTATAGCCTGAAAAGCCATCAATCATTGACAATATTTTGGATCCTACAACCTTCTGCAAAACATAATACATCTTGGGCAGTGGATAGTTATATTTTAATGAACACCAGTTCAGGTTGAGAAAATTGACACAAATTCTTATCTCTACATTATTTTTCTGAACCAGGACTATATTAGCAACCCAGTTAGAAAATCTCAAAGGCAAAATTATCTTTGCATTCCCATAATTTTATGGTTTCTTTCTCAATGATTGCGAGCAACATGGGATTGATATGTCTGATTTTTTGTGCTACATGCTTTGCATCTGTTTTCAAAGGAATCCTATGCTCCATTATGCTTTTATCATAAGTTTTCAACTCACTATAGGACCATGAAAAAATATCAACAAATTCTTTCAACAGCTTGATATATTTTGTTCTGGTTTCAAGAGAAAGGAATTTAGACACTTTGACTAATTTTGGTTGATCTTCTGTGCCAATGTTACATTCTATTGTATTCTCTCCATCAACTTTACTTTCAGGCTTGAGAAAAACATCATTATTATTGAAAAATATTTCTAAAGGGACTAAGCCTTTAGGAATATAGTTAGTTTTCAGATCTATAATTTTATTCCCAGCCATGGTTTTCTTAAAAGGCTTGCTATTTTGATTTTCAACAATTTCCTGCTCATCATCAATTTGTATATCTACAAACTCTTCAACACACTCTAAAAATTTCTAAATTTCCTTGTCATCCTCAAATACTTGCCAGTATTTGATGTTATCAGGAATTGAAGGTCTGTTTTTTATTTGAACATCATAGGCTGCCTTAACATCTAGAGGAACTTTGAAATTACTAGCAGCAATAGCTAGTGAATCAACCATTTGATTTTCCTCTCTAGTGACAAATTTTATATTAAATGCTGAAAAATAATGCTCAATCAAGTCCTAAACTTCATTCCTATAATTTCTCAACTTGGAATTTTTCACTTGGTGGTTGTTTCTCACCTGATTTATCACCAAATCTGAATCACCAAAAATAATTAGCTACTCTGCTCCCAAATCTTTCGTTTCCTTCATATCCATCACAAGCGCCTCATATTCAACAGTTTTGTTAGTGGTAGAAAATTGCAGTTTATATGATATAGTTACCCTTTTCTGAGTGGGAGAAAAGAGGACTACACGGGCTCCTGATCCTTCTCTTGATGAGGCTCCATCAAAGTACAATTTCCATATCTGTCCTCCCTCTAAATGCTGGTCTTTGTACCTTGAAAGTGTTGTTTTTCAGTTATTTTAGGCTGCACATTGTTATCATCAACAACAAGGTATAGTATTGATGACCCCAATTCCTTTTCTTCAGCATATATGGGATGGTTTGAAGGATTCTGTTGATCACTAATGATGTATGCCATTTGGGTTTCCCTATACAGCCTTCTGAATTCCCTTCCAAACAGTGGGATTGTGGCATATGACATGTCCATCTAAAGAGTTCCTCCCAATTTTTTAGACCAAGATCTGGAAAGAAACATCCTGAATCTAGAAGTTATGTCTGCAACTACGATTTCCATCGCTAAGCTCTTCATAGGCAGCTGGGTAAGGGAAAAAACCAAGTCCTTGATCATTCCTAGACACTTTAATTTTTTGGAATCAAAGGTGTATAGGTCATGACATTACTTGGTGATCTCTAATCCTAATTCATCCATGACCTTCTTTGGCATCAGACAATGAGAAGCTCCAGAATCCAGTAAACAATTATGCAGCAATTTGTCAGGTATATTGAGTGACAGGTAGAAAGGTGGTGAGTTGTCATCATTTTGGTCTTGGACATGACAGGCTAGATAAATAGTGGGATGCTCATCCTCAAGGTTGACTGAATCGGGTTTGAGGGGTGGCTTTAGAAAACTTTTAAAAGACTCTTTATATGCTGGATTTTTCAACAATGCTAGAAGTGGGACCAGAATTTTGATTTTATTCAATTCATTTTTGAAACTGAAATAAATTGGAATTAATTCCTTATTTTCTGCAGTGATTTTGACAACTGGAGAATAATTTTGAGGTGGAGGAACCTCATTGACCTTGGCCTTTTGTTTAGCATCTTGTTTATCTGAATATGATTTTTATTGAGGTTTCTGAACAAGACCTTTGGACCTCGAAGGATAATTTATGTTTTGAACTTCTTGCTATTTTTTATCATTTTGTGAATAAATTTTGGCATTCTCATCATCTGAAAACAAATAAATCCTTGAATGGTCTTCATATTCTTGCAAAGTCAAACATGTTGACTGTGAGGTTTCTCCCACAAGGTTTATTTCTTCATTTTATTCTTCATTTTCTTGTTGTTCTTCTTCATCAAAATTATTCAAAGGAGGTTGAACATTTTGATCATCAAAATTCCTCCTTGGGCGCAGTAGGATTTGTTGAGGTTGAAAAGGCTTCCTGAAGGGAGCCTTATTTCTATTGGCCTCATTTTGATTGGCTCTAGCAATAGGTTTGTTTTCAAACTCTAATTTTGTCGTCTTAGGAGCAAGTTCCTTGATCAAATTGGACTTTTGATGAATTTTTTCTTCTGCTGTAAGAGATTTAGAGGAAGAAGGTTTTTCTTCTTTCATTTTATTTTTCTTTTGCTACTTTCTCTTCCTCCATTTTCAATTTATTATATGCCATAAGATTAGACTGCACTCCAATTGCAGCCTCTTGCATATCCATGAGTGTTTGTGCTTTCTCAACTCTCAAACATAAATCAAACTCAGAATCTAGAGCATTTGCAAAATTGATCATAGTTGTAGTCTCAGTAGGCTTAATTTATTTAGGAATTTTTTGATAAATCTTATTAAACCTCTTGGTAAAATCAGTCATTGACTCATCTACCTTCTTTTTTAGAGTTCCAAATTCTGTAAGGTAGTACACATAGTGTTTCCTATCACCCCATTGCTTCACAGATACTTTCTCCAATTCATCAATTCCTTTTATTGAGTTTGGTGGCAGACATCTAAACCATTTACGAGCTTCTCCATCTAGACTTTGAACGAAGAGTCTTGACCAGACATCTTCATGCTGAATGTTCTAGTTGTCAACATAAATATAGAAATCAACTGAGTGTTCCTTAGTAGAAGCTCCTTCTCCCTCCCAATGTATTTTGGAAGATATTTCAAGTAATATCCTTGAGGAAGTGGATGCAAGGGTTGAGGGAGAACAAGTGGCGTATATCTTACAGCCACTATCTGTTGCATCCTTGTGAGGGAAAGTTGAGCCATGGCTTGCTGAGGTATAACTGATAGAATATTGGTTTATGTAGTTGTTTGGGAACTAGGAATTACAAGATGTGGAATTTGAATATGACTTAAGACAACGGAAAATTGGAATTATCGGGCTGATTCTTTAAGTTTTGGGGCTGAAAACAATGGATTTTCAAAGAGATGAACAAAGGAGGTTTTGACTGCACCTTCTATAGAAGAATTAGATTCAAATTTTCTCTCTTGAGGAGATGAGGTAAATTCAACTTTATTTTTTTGAGCTAGGAAGTTAGATAAGTTAAAAGTGAGGCCTTCAGAAACATTCCCTTCTGGTTGATGAGAAGAGGATGAACTATCAGTTGGATTTTGAGACAAAGGAAAATACTCTTGCTGAGGGGTAATAAGAGACTAGTATTCAGGATGAGTTTGAAGGAAATTTAAAATAGTCTTAAATTCTTCTTCAGTCAAAACATCCCTATCAAGAAAAGGTGTAATAGCAAATACTTGCTCTAACTCTCCTTATGTCAGCACAAACTCTTCTGATTCTTTATTAATACTTAAAAAATCTATTTTTTCCTCTTTGACTGGAACATTACTTATCTCAGATTTACTAGGTGATAAGTGAGAAAAAATTTATGTTGGAAATATGTTTCCTATGTCCTAATATATTGTAATGTTGTCCTTGATGGCAACTCTCTGACACAAGATGTAGTATATGACCTTCTGGAGAACCTCAGCAGTTTATCAGAAGAATTAGATGATTTTTATATTGCGGGATATATACACAGGTTTATAAAGGCCAAGTCGTGTATGCATGCGGATAAACACGTTCCAAGTCACGTATGCCTTGTGCACTCCAACAGTTTGAAACCAAGGGGCATAACCATGGTATTAGGCCACTGTATTGAGTGTTGAGTTGTCTATTTGATTCCGTCCAAAGAATACCATAGGTTGTTGTGTGGTTTTGACTCATGCCTTTGATAAAGGCTAAAACCTTATAAGGAGAAGAAGATCATAGTGAAAGAGGTGTGCAGGTGTTTGGGTATTGAATGAATACTTCTCTCTGAAGTATATATGCATGGTATGGGTCACAGTTTATTAATAGATATGAATTAATAATGCACCTATGAATACAATGCGGGATCAAGATCTCTAGACCTGAAATGAATATGTATTTTCTAGATATGTTTATGGAATGTTTAAATCTATGATCCGGCGAATGTTTTCTGAAGTGAAGGGTAAGATCTGAACTGATTATTTATTCTGAAGAGCTGCACAATCCTGAAAAAGTTGCAGATCTATATGCAGGTTTGTCTCATCAAAAGTGATTATATACGCAGGTTAGCTTCAGCAAAAGCGCGTATGTAATCTAAGGTCAGACTTGTAAAGTTTGCATATCTATATGCAGGTTTGTCTCTGTGAAAGCGCGTATATACGCGGGTTCAGTGAAGCGAAGTAGCGTATGTTTTTTTGAATTGATGAATGTTCAGGGTTGAGTTTGTTTCTGCATATTTATTATGAAGTATGGGTTATTACTGAGTTCTGGTTATAGTGGTTTCACTGTTCTAATTGAAGTATTGAGCAAAGTTTATGATTGTTGATGTTCATGAAGATTTGAGTTGATGCTATTTGATCCAGTATGAAAATTGATAAAACGTGGTCTGCAGTGATTCTGAAGGTTGAAGCCTTCAATATGGAAGTAGAAGCTTTCTGCCAGTAGAAGCTGGTGTTCCATTCAGGGGGTTGAAGCTCCCTTCCAAGAGTGGCTGGTAAACGAGAAGAAAGGGGTTTGTAGCTCCCTTCCAGTAGCATCTGAAAACGAGAGAAGGTTGTAGCCTTCTGCAGGTAGATGCCTACGTACTGATATAAGTCTGCATAAGTACAATATTTTAAATAGTTTTCCATATAATAAATATTGAAGACAGAGACGACAGCAGCGGTGGTTTTCTCCCGAATTGGGTTTCCACCTTAAATACTGGTGTTCATGTGTGTTTCATGTGTGTGATGATTTATACTACTGTTACTGCACATATTTACTGATTATATAATAGATGCATGACTAATAAACTAAGTTAAAGACTGTTCCTGAAATTTTTTTCTAATCTATAACTTTATATCAGTATATGCTAATTTCTTTCAGTATTTGCACGTGTATACGCGAGTTGGTTTCATAAAAGCTGTGTATGGAATTATGTTAAAAAAAAAGTTAAGATATGTTCAGAAATCTATAAATACTGATTCACCCCCCCTCTGAGTATTTTTCCAACAATTGGTATCAAAGCAGGTCCTTCTGAAGAAGGTTAGCCGCTAGAAGGAAGATCAGCCAAGATGAGCAATCAAGATGGGAAAACATCTATCAGGCCTCCTCTTTTCAACAGAAACAATTTAATATTCTAGAAGACAAGGACAAGATCCTATCTTCAGTCTCTTGGAGCAGATGTATGGACTATAGTTGAAGGAGGTTATCAATATCCAGCCTCAGTTCCAACAGATGCAACGGTAAGAAAGAACTATGAAACTAATGCAAAGGCAGTCAATGCATTATTGGGAAGTCTGACTGAATCAGAATTTTTCAAAGTCATGCAGTTGAATACAGCAAAGGAGATATGGGACAAAATCATTCTAAGCTATGAAGGTGATACAAAGGTAAACAGTGCTAAACTCCAAACTCTCAGAATTCAATATGAAAATCTCAGGATGCATAGTGAGGAGAGCATTGCCAGTTTCTTTTTACATCTAGATAATATTGTAAATCGTATGAGAAATTTGGGTGAAACCATAACTGACACTACTCTGGTAGAAAAGGTTTTAAGATCTCTAACTTCCAAATTTGAGTCAAAAGTGTCTGTTATTGAAGAAAAGCAGGATCTACAAACTCTTACTATTGTTCAACTTCATGGTATTTTAACTTCTTGTGAAATGAGAAAAGGAGGTCCATCTAAAGTCAAAGAAGCTATCTTTAGAGCTGCTGCAAAAGGAAAAGAAGTACATGAAACAGAAGGATCAGGGTATATTTCAGAAGAAGATGAGGTAAATTTTGTAAAGAAGCTACAACTTGGCACTGGAAGGTTCAGAGGTAAGCTTCCCTTTAAATTTTTTGCTTGTGGAAGAGTTGGTCATTATGCTGCAAAATGTCCTCATAAGGAAATTCATGAAAAGGGAAAGGAAGTAGCAAAAAGAAATAAGAATCGGTTTATTAATAGAAAAAATTATTATACTCATGAAGATAGTGATGGGTTATCAAATAGTGAAGAAGGAGAATCTGATCAAGATGTTAGAATTCTCATGGCATTTGAAAAGGATTCTAGTGAGGCTAAGGATACCTTTATGGATTCCCTAGAAGATAATGATTTTCTTGAAGAAATCAATCAGCTCAAAATATGTTTGGAAGAAAACAAAATATCCATAGAAATTCTAAAGAATCAGCTTGTAGAAAAGGAGAAACACAATGAGAAATTAGAATGTGAAATAGTATGTCTAAGAAAAGAAATTGAGAAAGTGAAAAATTGGAATCTTAGATTTGCTAAAGGATCTAAAACCTTAGATGAGATTATCAAGGTACAACGTTCTCCTCTTTTAAAGACAAATCTTGGATATATCGGAGAATCCTCTCAGTCTTCAGTACCAAACTATCTAAATACAGCTACTATCAGCCTACAACATTCTATCACTCAGCAAGGGAACAAAGAAACTCTCCAGGTAAAGCATGAACACCTTAATAGAAAGAACAATAACAGGAATATCTTTCAGAGAAATACCAATCAACAGGTAAACACAAATAGAAGATTCTATGATCGCAGAAATTTCTTCTTTAATGGACAATGTTTCTCATGTCATAATTTTGGTCATAAAGTTGGTCAATGTGTTGCATACAAAACTATCATGACAAGAGAAGAAAGAAAGCAAAGAAATGAGACCGGAATAAAGAACAATACGTATAACAATTTTTCTCCTCTTCAAAATGAAATTGAATGTGCTTATTGGAATAACTTTGGTCATGAAGAATTTGAATGCAGGAGAAAACTTCAGCCAAAAGAGCATATACCTTCAAGCTCCAAGGTATGGAGAAAGAAGGACTTATAGGTTGAAAACTGTGGCATACCTTTATTTGCAGAAGGAGAAGAAAATCAATGGTACATTCATAGCGGATTCTCAAAACACATTACAGGTGACAGGAATAAACTTCTTGCATACAATGCTCTAGAAAGAGAAAAGAATGTTACTTTTGGAAATGATACTCCTGCTGTCATTAAGGGAAAAGGTTCTGTTTTTCTAAAGGAAAAGGTGAAAGCTAACAATGTTATGTATGTGGATGGATTAAACATAATTTTTTAAGTGTAAGTCAAATGTGTGATCAAGGAACTGAAGTTGTCTTTAGCTCAAAAGAATGTGTGGTACGTGAACTTGACACAGGAAAAAAAATAATAAAAGGAACTAGAACACCAAGCAATTTGTATGTATTGAAAAGTTGTAAAGAACAATGTTACTTGGGTAAATCTTAAGAAAATTGGTTATGGCACAGAAGATTGGGGCATTTGAGCTTCTCTCAAATTAGCAAATCTAGCAGACTCAAAGTTGTTCGTGATCTTCCCAACATTACTCTGCCTGAAAGTACCATATGCAAATATTTCCAATTCAGTAAGCAAACCAAAGTGCAATTCAATGCTAAAGAAGGATCAGCAAGTAAGCCTCTTGAACTCATTCATACCAACCTATGTGGACCTATGAGGAAAAAGTCACCCCGTGGAGAACAGTACTATATTCTATTTATTGATGATTTCTCTAGAATGTGTTGGATTAGGTTGATAAAACACAAAGATGAAGCATTTGAAAAATTTCAGATCTTCAAAGCCCTGGTTGAGAATGAATTAGGTCTAAAAATCAAATGTCTTAGATCTGACCAAGGAGGTGAATATATGTCAGATGAATTCTTTGATTTCTGTGAACAACATGGCATAAAAATACAGTTTTTTGTAGCTGGTACCCCACAACAAAATGGCGTAGCAGAAAGAATGAATAGAACAGTTCAACAAATGGCTCGAGCTATGCTTGATGATTTTGGAACACCTGACACATTTTGGGGAGAAGCAGCACATACCGCTGTAAATATTCTTAATAAGGCGCATGTTCGTGTGAACAGTGATAAAACTCCATATGAGCTCTGGTATGGTAATCTTCCCACTGTAAAGCATTTTAGAGTTTTTGGAAGCAAATGTTTTATCAAAAACTAATGATGAAAAACTTGGTAAGTTTGAACCTAGAGAAAATGAAGGAATATTTCTTGGTTACTCTTCTAGAAGTAAAGCATATAAATGCATTGATGTTGTAATTGATGAGTCTCTCTCAGCTCCAAAAGGGGAAATACCAACAATAAATGAAGATGATGGTGATGTATATCTTCCTACATCAAATAGAAACAATATAGAAGATGAACCCAATGAAGCAACATAAGAAGATCTATCTGAAAAGGCTCCATCCAAGTATGTTCAAAAGAATCATCCAAAATCTCAAATTTTGGGAGAAAAGGGATCAGGTGTCCAAACAAGAAGAACTCTTGTAGGATCTCCTAGCTATCTGGAATTTTTATCCACTATTGAACCACAGAATGTCAATAAAGCTAGCAAAGATGAATGTTGGATTCAAGCCATGAATGAAGAACTTGATCAGATTGAAAAGAATCATACTTGGGAATTGGTTCCAAGACCTCATCATAAAAAATTTATTGGAACAAAATGGATATTCAAAAACAAGTTAAATGAAAATGGAGATGTTATTAGAAACAAAGCTAGACTTGTTTGTAAAGGGTATGCTCAACAAGAAGGTATAGAATTTGAAGAAACATTTTCTCTTATAGCTAGATTTGAAGCCATAAGAATGTTTCTTGCCTTTTCAAGCTTTCAACAATTCAAAGTTTATCAAATGGATGTTAAGTCTGCTTTTCTCAATGGTGATCTAGAAGAAGAAGTTTATATAGAACAACCAGAAGGATTCATTTTGGGCAATGATGAAAAACTTGTTTGTAAACTTAAAAAGGATTTATATGGTCTCAAACAAGCTCCAAGGGCATGGTACTATCGTCTTGACAAATATCTTCATCAACAAGGATTTTCAAAGGGATCTGCTGATAACAACTTATACACAAAAACTGAAAATGATAAGCTATTGATTGTAGTAGTATATGTTGATGACATCATTTTTGGAAGTAATGAAGAGTCCATGAGTTAGAAATTTGCTTATGTTATGCAACAAGAATTTGAAATGTCTTTACTTGGGGAACTAACATTTTTTCTTGGCTTACAAGTGCAAGAAGCAATAGATGGCATATTTTTATCTCAAGCAAAATATCTTAAGAAAATTTTGAAGAAGTATGGGATGGAAGACTGCAAACCTGTAAGTACACCAATGGTAACTGGGTGTAACCTCAGTTCTCATGATGATTCTCCCACGGTAAATCAACCAAAATACGGATCCATGACTGGAATTCTGTTTTATCTAATCGGTACAATACCAGACATTATGCATTCAGTTGGGATAGTTAGACAATTCCAAGCTAATCCAAAAGAGTCACACCTTCAAAATGTAAAAATAATATTCAAATATCTATAAGGGACTCAAGAATTTGGTCTATGGTATCCAAATAATGTTGATCTCACTCTTCATGCTTACACATATGCGGATTGGGCTGGAAATATTGATGATCGAAAAAGCACTAGTGGTGGTGCATTCTATATGGGGCCTCGATTAATATCTTGGTTTAGTAAGAAACAAAGTTCTATTGCCTTATCTACAGCAGAAGCAGAATATGTGGTTGTTGCATCATGTTGCACACAACTACTTTGGATGATGCAGACTCTACAAGACATTCAAATCAAGTGTTCGCCTCCCATCTCCATTCTGTGTGATAATACAAGTGCCATTAGTATCTCAAAGAATTCTGTTATGTATTCCAAGACCAAGCACATTCCTATAAAGTATCACTTCCTATGTGAACAAGTGCTTGAAAAAAAGGTTAAATTAGAGTATGTTCCCTCCAAATAACAAGTTTTTGATATATTTACTAGACCTCTACCCCTGGAAGCATTCGAATATCTCAGACAAAAGCTGGGAGTTGCCTCTACCTCTCTGATCAAATCTGCTTAGTTTCGGAAGATTAAATTCAATACGTGGGTTCCATAAAGGAAAATCGCGTATATACGCGAGTTCCTGTGCATAAAACCGCGTATAGGTTTTGCTGACAGAAATTCTCTGATTCAGCGTTTCAGAACAGCTGTGATACTGTTGGGATGCACAAGCTAAGGGGGAGCACTTGTCTTGTGGAAAAAGATGCATTTTTGGCATTCTGATTCATTGTTGTGTTATGATCTCATGATTGAGTTTTGGTTATAAAAATTCATATTATTAATTTGATGAAAAGGTCATATTGAGACCAATGATGTAAAATTTTTTATATTCAGTCATGAAAGGACTTGTTCAAATTTGTAAACTCACTTGGTTGGGTAGTTGAGTCAAATTTGTAATTCCACTTGGTAGGATCATTGATGTATGTATGAGTCCTTGGTGATAGGAAAGGTCATACTAGGTTGAGTTATGGAGTCATGTACTTCATTGAACAATATGTCTGAAGATTCAGCATGAACTCAGGGGGAGCATGGTAATTTCAGTGCACATCAGATCTACAGAGCTCTTCTCTCTACAAGGGAAACAAAACCTTTTTTTGGTATTGATTTGCCTTTTGCCCTTGATGTCAAAGGGGGAGAGCATCTTAGTGTTTGAATAAAGGTTAATCTATGATCATGGTTGCCATCAAGTCCAAAGGGGGAGATTGTTGGAAATATGTTTTCTATGTCCTAATATATTGTAATGTTGTCCTTGATGGCAATTCTCTGACACAAGATGTAGTATATGACCTTCTAGAGAACCTCAGCAACCTATCAGAAGAATTGAGCACAAGAATTGGATGATTTTGATATTGCAGGATATATACGTGGGTTTGTAAAGGCCAAGTTGTGTATGCACGTGGATAAACACATTCCAAGTCATGTATGCCTTGTGCGCTCCAAAAGTTTGAAACCAAGGGGCATAACCATGGTATTAGCCCACTGTATTGAGCGCTGAGTTGTCTATTTGATTCCGTACAAAGAATACCATAGGCTGTTGTGTGGTTTTGACTCATGGTTTTGATAAAGGCTAAAACTATATAAGGAGAAGAAGATCATAGTGAAAGAGGTGTGCAGGTGTCTGGGTATTGAATGAATACTTCTCTCTGAAGTATATCTGCATGGTATGGGTCACAGTTTATTAATAGATTTGAATTAATAATGCACCTATGAATACAATGAGGGATCAAGATCTCTAGACCTGAAATGACTATGTATTTTCTAAATCTGTTTATGGAATGCTTAGATCTATGATCTGGCGAATGTTTGCTGAAGTGAAGGGTAAGATCTGGACTGATTATTTATTCTGAAGAGCTGCGCAATCCTGAAAAAGTTGCAGATCTATACACATGTTTGTCTCAGTAAAAGCGCATATATACGCAAGTTAGCTTCAGCAAAAGTGTGTATGCAATCTAAGGTCAGCCTTGTAAAGTTTGCAGATCTATACGCAGGTTTGTCTCTGTGAAAGCGCGTATATACGCGGGTTCAGTGAAGCGAAGTAGCGTATGTTTTTTTGAATTGATGAATGTTCAGGGTTGAGTTTGTTTCTGCATATTTATTCTAAATTCTGGGTTATTACTGAGTTATGGTTACAGTGGTTTCACTGTTCTGATTGAAGTATTGAGTAAAGTTTATGATCGTTGATGTTCATGAAGAGTTGAGTTGATGTTGTTTGATCCAGTATGAAAATTGATGAAACGTGGTCTACAATGGTTCTGAGGGTTGAAGCCTTCAGTATGGAAGTAGAAGCTTCCTTCCAGTAGAAGCTGGTGTTCTATTCAGGGGGTTGAAGCTCCCTTCCAGGAGTGGCTGGTAAACGAGAAGAAAGGGGGTTGTAGCTCCCTTCCAGTAGCAGCTGAAAATGAGAGAAGGTTGTAGCCTTCTGCAGGTAAATGCCTGCGGACTGATATAAGTCTGCATCAGTACAATATTGTAAACAATTTTTTATATAATAAATATTTAAGACAGAGATGACAACAACGGCGGTTTTCTCCCGAATTGGGTTTCCACCTTAAATATTGGTGTTCATGTGTGTGATGATTTATACTGCTGTTACTGCACATATTAATTGATTATATAATGGATGCATGACTGATAAACTAAGTTAAAGACTGTTCCTGAAATTTTTTTCTAATCTGTAACTTTATATCAGTATATGCTAGTTTCTTTCAATATTTGCGTGTGTATACGCGAGTTGGTTTCATAAAATCCGCGTATGGAATTCTGTTAAAAAAAGAAGAAGTTAAGATATGTTCAAAAAGCTATAAATACCGATTCACCCTCCCTCTCAGTCTTTTTCCAACGATTTCAACTAAGCCTAGGTTAACAACATCTACTTTATTTTCTAGGGAAGCAGTTTCAACTTGATATTTTTCAGCAGAATATTTTGAAACTAAAACTTCTTTTGAATCTAAAGTAGATAAAGGTACCTTTTTCTTTGGATCATAATTTTTATGTACCTTCTTCACTGACTGAGATGTGGCCTCAACTGGTCTCTGTTTTCCTTTTGCATCTTTAATGATCTTCTCTGGGTCAGCAACTAGAGTCACAGTAGGTGATCTCCTTGTAGAAGGAGGTCTTGAAACCCCTCTTCCTCTTTGTGGAATCACCAGGTGAAATAATTTGCAGTCTTCTTCAAGTCACCAATTCTTGTTCACCATCAAGAATAGATTATCAGCAATTCAAAAAAAAAGACTCGGGAGAATACTTCGTTTCAAGGCCTTCGTCTCCCGGCAGACGCACCAAAAGATGTTAGCGCTAGAATCAACACTTGGACTACTTCAAGCACCTGACCAGACACATCCTAAACTATAAGGCAATTTAATGATTTGGTTTATAAGATTGGTAGGTGGTTTAAACTCCCATTCAATGAAAAGAGATTTCAGTCAAATCCATTGTTCTACTAATGAGGGTATTGGGTTTGATGTGGTAGAAAAGAGTGAGTTTGTAGCCTATGAGGGGAAGAAAATGTGAAATGGAAGAAGAATCAATGGGTCTGAAAGGCAGAAATCCACTGCTTTTGGTAGAAAATAACACAAGTAGCAATTTGTCAATATTTCAATAAGAGAAAGCTATTTCTAGAATTACAATATTCTCACTAAAATATCATACAAGATAACTGTTATAAGTGACACTCTTTACACTGTCATCATGTATATTTCATCAAGAAAGCTCATTGTGTGAGACTAATAAAAATTGATAAAACACATGAACATTTCAAGAGACTGATAAAAACACATAATAGCATGAGGTATTGCAAACTACCATTGAATATAATAAGATATGGAAACACAAGTTAAAATTAACAATACACACACCAGATTGATAATAAGTCCTCGGAAGTTTCTTTCAATTTTATTCATTGAAAAGAGTACTAATCATATGAACCAAGATTCTAAAACCACGAACCTTTTTTACATAACATTTTGTCACATATATACGAAAATATAAAACTGTCATCTCCACAAAAGGAGTAAACCTATTCCCAAAAGTTATGACGATCTCGTGCAAGAGATGAGGCTTATCCTAAAACTTTAATACAAAGTGCTATAACATAATCAAAATAAACAACATATAGGCTAACAATTCAAAGTGGTTGTATGATGTGACAGTCTATGGGAACACTCTTCTTCTGTTCTGGTGCAACCACCTCCACAAAAATGTAAAAAACAATGAAAGTGACATGTGACTATTCTTTGAATGTTGAATGATGCCTTGTCGAAATGTGTTGGTGCTGAAAGTAATGGTAGAAATTTGTTTCAGAGAAAATCTGCCAATGTTCCTTTCCCTTGTTTTCTTGTTTGTCGCGATAGGGTCTCAAATTAAACATGGAAATAGTGTTGGAGTGGAAAAACCCATATAGATAGCTTCCAAACAAAAGGACCGTGCCTGTGAAAGATATGAGAAGGAGACACGTTGAAGTGTGGGCCAGCGGAAGAAATAAAAGAGGAGCAGGAAATATGCAGGTTAAATAGGTTATGGAGGCAGATTACAAGAGATAGTGGGGTTTCATTTTATTAGCGGGAGAGATTGTTAAATAAATGATGAGTGGGAGGAGAAAACCTTTTATACATATACCGCAATCGCAGATAAGGGTTAGAGACGTTTAAGCATAAGACACAATCAGGAGGGAATGCGATTTGATATGGGGGTGATGACGTGGAAAGGAGGTTTGGATCAAAAGGGGTGCGAAATGTAGAGAGAAGGACATGTAGTAGGAGGAGCAACGGAGAAAACAACTTTTCGTACCCCCCCGTAGTGTTAAAAGGAGAATGGAGAAGGGGGGTTGAAAAGGCATGAGAACCGTGGATAAAAGGGCGGGGAAGATCATGAGGTGTAACGACTAGTGGAAATCGCAATCAAATTTCGATGTTTATAATGGATTCCTGAGCGCCTATCCTCCTGAGCTTGAGAATTGTGATATGCGATTGGGTCCCACCAATATCGCACATCGCACTTCGGCATTTATAACATGATCTCGAGTGCCTATCCTCCAGAGCTTGTGATGTGCGATGGGGAAAGGGTGACGTGGTAGGGAAAGGTGGGTCCCTTTAATATCACATTAGAATATTTGTGGAGTGGAAAATGAATGTGGTGAGGATTGTTGCGATATGCGATTAATGATGATGACGTGGTAGGAAAGGGTCCCACTCAATATCGCAATCGTAGAAATGAGGAAGCGGAAGTGGATGTTGTAAGTGAACTTTGCGAAAATGGGATGCGAAAAGGTAGGCGAGGCCCATTAAACGAATTTTAAAAGTGGATAAGTGAAAACTTCATTAAGTCAATGAATATGGTAAAATTTGTATGAATTACAATGTAAAGGATTTTTCCAAAACATTTCAAATGTTATGAAATGGATCAAAAAGAAATGATGGGTCCCAGCAATATCGCATATCATAAAGTTTGTAGGATTCAGCAATGGTTACATGTATAAGGTTTGAATATGCGATAGAAGGTAAGGTAAAAAGGGTATAATATTATATGGTTCTTAGTGGGTGTGCGAAGCTGCTTTTTAACTATAAAAATTGAATTTTAATAGTTAAAAAGGGGTTTTGAAAGAAATGAAACGCTAAAATTTGGGTTTTTTTGGAAAAATGAAAGGTAAAAGAGGGAATATGAAATGAATGAAGGTAGAAATGAAATTTTCTCACCAATACACTTTTACAACGACACTTTCATCTTACAACCGAACTGAAAAGGCAGATTGATTCCTTGGAGAATGATGACCAGACTTTGAAAATCTTTGAAAAAATTGCAGTGCTAACACCCGTGTCATTTCTAGGATGTCTCTCGGCTGCCAACCTCTCGCCACTGCTACCTGACGGAACTGTCACCCTCCTCGTCTCAAGCTGGTGGAGCTCAAGCAAAGGCTTGAGAGCCAATGATTGCTCGTCTGTGCAATCCAGAGAATCAATCTTCACCATCGCTCACGGATATTGAATGCCCTAAGAGACGTCCATCCCGCCCTTAACAACCTACTTACCTGTCGTAGGATCGCCTGCCCTGAGGCCCATTACTGCTTGCGTGTGGGAGGGTGGTGAGTCGGCAGGCGCATGTCTGAGGACTGGGCGAGCCTTAACTGCCCACATCCCACTTGTCCTAGTGATTGGACACCCCTAGTAAGGACTTGAAGGTCTTCATCCATGAGACTTTGGAGGTTTCGGGCTTCACCAGGATCCAAATCCACTATTGAGAGTAGCTCATCCCAAATGCCACGAAATTCATGAGTTGGCTTTTCCATGCCCTTGTTGGCCATCCAATTTGTCACCTTGTTTCCTGAACGGAGCACATTCCTCATAGAGGTGTACTCCATTGACTGTATTCCTCATAGAGACCTTTTATGCGAGAAATTTGGGCATCCAAATGCCAACTCTTAGCTATTTTCTATTGATCCGAGCCCTTGATGATTTTCTGGATCATATCTAGAATCATCCAGGAGTCCCCAACTATGCGTATATTCTTATATCTGAGGTCCCTAGCCAGAGTCAATGCCAATTCTAGCCCAATGAATTCTGCTACATTATTTGTCGAAGTTCCGATTGATCCTGTGTACGCTTCCTAGGATGATCCGTTGTCATCTCAGAGGATGCCGTTGTATCCCGCCTAGCCTCGGCTTCCCTTGGAGGCTCCATCAAAATTTGTTGAGATTGCAACAAGATGATGAGCTTAGTGGAAAGGAGTCACCTTCACTAAGTGGGCCCGCAGGCTAATTTTGGTGCAAAGTCTATTTTTAGACTATGTCTATTTTTAGACTATGTCTTTTTTAGACATATGGATCATGTTCTATGAGTTGCAGGATGCTATTTGTGGATGGTTGGTCAAGTCGAAAAAAATATATGGACTTCTATTTTTAGACATACTGGGCAGAATCTATTTTTAGATTGCCAGTCTAAAAATAGATATGTCGAATATTATTAGCTCTTAATAATATTTAGACTCTAAACATTATATTATTCTCTTGGAGCACTTCAGTTAAGTGCACAGAAGTGGAACATGCAGCTGACAGAAGGAATTACGCTCTTCCTAAGGGTTATGTGGAGCTATTGCATGAAGACTTCAGTTAGAACTCATGTGACAGAGTTTGGTGGAGTTGATTGAGGAAGTTAGTGGAGTTGTGTTCAGTTTAAACATAGTTGAGCTATTTGTATTTAGTTTAACTAATTGATACAATTAGTGAGAGTGGTGTGAATTAATTATTAATTAATTCACTAATTATAAACTCATTAATCAACTAAAGAATACATCAATTAACTTCAGTGGATGGACAGTTTCAGTGGAGACCAGTGCAGAGATAGGTGAAAGAGCAGGTTAACTATCAGTTGTGACTATACTGTTGCTATTTGCAACACACAGATAGGTGGAGTAGCCCATGAGGATTGCGCAGTTCAAGCCAGGTGTTTTATCTATTTAATTAAGCCATCCCATAGCATTGTAATAACGCAATAGAGGTTGGCTATCAAGTGGCAAAAGATTGGAGCATGTGTTTTGCTAGATCTAACTTGATAGTGTGTAGCAATTGAGGGTGTGCATGAGAGCTTGTGAGGAGCTTTTGTACAATGATTGCTACATGATCTCCATGACATATAATATACAGATAGTTGGGGTTTTCAGCTTTAAGCTTTCCCATTAAATACTATGTTCATATGTGTGATTGTTTATGGTTTTAATGTGTGCATGCAATTGATTTTATTTCCGCATGTGATGATCAATGGTAGAAGAGATTCTGTATTATGCATGAAGCTAAAATAGTGTGTGAGAATCTCGGTGAATAATATCTCAGTTATTCAAATTTCTACAAAATTAAGTTGAATACAACCCACAAGGGAGAGGGAGAAGGAAGATGGGGGAGGGGGGTGGAGGGTGGCCCGAGGTCAAGCGTGGGTGAACCAGGTTGGAGGATAGATTCACAATATGCAGGATGGCTAGATCGGGCTAACCTGCAACCTAGTCTACAAAGTCCCAAGACTATATGAGAATGGATTCCCGAATGTTGGAAAGGGTCAAGGACCAGATAAGAGGGGCAGAAGGGGCTTGATTCTCAAATATAGAGTGATTTCTCCCCTTCCAAGTGTTCCAGAGCAAGAGACCAGGGAGAAGCCACCAAGCTCTAGAGACCATGGGGTTGGAGAATCTGAGGGTCGGTCAATATTCAAGCAGGGCTCTGGTGGTGGCAGGGAAATCATCGATGGGGCCAAAAATATAAAAGGCTTGCGACCAAACCTGTTTAGTTAAGGTTTTATCCATGAAGAGGTGATGTTGAGTTTCACCGGCCTGCCTGCAGAGGAAGCACATGGAAGGTCTAATAAAACCCCTCTTAAGGAGATGATCCCATGTCAGGATGCACTTAGAAACAACTGACCATAGGAAGTGGGCCACTTTCATCCATAGATGACTAGTCCATATTCTCTTCCAAACCTGAGTGTTGGGGATGACTGGCACCAACACACGAAGGAGATAATATTCCTTGACTGAAAAGGCCCCAGAGGTCGAGAGGTCCCATCATAATTTGTTCAAGCCTTGAGAGGCATGGATTTTCTGTTGGGCGAGATATTGGGAAAATCAATCAAACCCTTACAGGGTAGGTCTATAGGCCAATATTCTTTGGTTTTCCATTGGCACGAACCATTTTTGTCTGGTTGGTTGTGCCAATAATCTTCTATTGTCATTGCTCTGCAGGAATGAAAGAGGGGCATGAGATCCGACAAAGATTGGACCTGAAAGAGGCGGGGGTATTTTTGCCAAGAGTCCTCCCAAAATCTGCCATTTTTCCCATCGTCCACCTCCCAAAAGAAGTGTGTGTGAATCAGGTCATTACTACTATTGGTGAGGTTCCAAATGGCAGACCTTTGAGTAGGAAGGGGTGTGTGAAGGATTTCATGTTGAGTTCTACCCTAGCCATACTTGTGAGACCAAATAGTCTTCCATAGTTCCGGTCCTCCTATCAACCAATGCCACCAGAGTTTGGCACCCATAGTTGCATTGAGAATAGCAGGGTCCCTTAAGCTCAAAACCCCATCAATTTTGGGAGACACAACTTATTCCAAGCCACTAGAGGCCACTTTATTTAATTCGCAACACCTCCCCAGATGAATCGCCAGAATAGGGAAATGAGGTCTGAGTATATGCAGTTCGGGGCTGACAGAGCAGACAGATGGTAGAGGGGCATTTTTTGTAGGACATATTTGAGGAGGGTGGTTCATCCTGCTAGGTTGAGGACCCAGAAAGTCCAGTTGGAGATATTACTAGAAAATTTGGCAAAGAGGTCTTTCCAGGGGGAGATGTGCAAAGGATTGAACAGGAGGGGAACTCCCAGGTATTTGGAGGGGAGAGAGCCAATATTGAAACCCTAGGTTCTAGCTAAGCAGGCTTGGACTGGATGAGAAGTATTGAAGAAATAGATATCAGACTTGAGTTTAGTGAGGAGCATACTTGAGGCTTCTTGGAAGTCCTCCAAGATGAGGTTGAGCTGGGAGGATTCTTTCAAAGTGGTAGCACCAAAAATGAGGATATCATCCACGAACTGCTGGTGAGTCATGTCAACATTTGATCATGGCAGATGGAGCCCTGTTATCTGATTGGATTGTTTAGAGGCCTTGAGTAAGCGACCCAACCCTTTTGCTGCAATAATAAATAGGAATGGGGAGAATATGTCACCTTGACGAATACCCCTCGAGGACCGAAAGGTTTCTAATGGTGTGCCATTTATGAGAATGGAGAAAAAAGGTTGCACTAAGCTTCTATTTATGCAACACTTTTTCTTTGTCATGTCACTTGTTCTATGTGTTTTCCTAGGGTAATATGGCTAATGGAATTTATTTCATGTGTGATATTATGGCGAATCTAATTGCTCTTTTCCCCAACATGCTGCACTATCTATGTTGATGTCCCGACCCAACACACTTCTCTGTAGTCTTGTGTTACAACTACTCCTCAAAACTATCATGTTGACATAATTTCAATTGACCAACACATTTTTTGCAACCCACATGAATTGCGATCAACCCCTAAGATTTCAATGGCATTGAGCGACTTGGTTGACAAATTCTATGGTCTAAAAATTGCACATAATTGTGTGTGGCTTGTCTCAACTTCTCCAACGACAGTGCCTACAACCTGTTCCATTGTCCTTCTAGCCTGAATATATTTGTTTCATTTTTATTCTAAAGCTATGAGTTATTTTGGACTTAAATTTTCCCTATATATGTCTGCCCCATATGCCTCTCAAGTTCATTGTTGCTCCATTTGTAGCCTTGATCCATTCCCATCCTCAACTCATCTCTTCCCATGTTGGCCTATGCTAGCTTTGAATGTTGGTGGTTGCGTTGGCTTCCACTAAATCATTTGAAAAAAACTTTCTCAAAGATCTTGAATACAACCTATGTGGTGGTTAGGTGATTCACTTCGTCATATTCCATGATCCTAGCCAATGGACTTTACGACAACTAGGTGGCTAACTGTCCTATAGGCCACCGACTCAGCCTCCCCCCCTCCTTTTTTTTAAGTTTTAAATTTATCATGCCTCAATTTTTGTATTATTCTTCTAGCTCATGCAATTTTTTTCCTTTTTTATTTTTTTCATCATGGATGTAGTACAATGTATGGCCTTTTGGTTCTCACTTTGATTTTTTTTCTTTGCTACCATATACGGTTGCGCCTTAGCTTGGACCCTATAAAGGTTGTATGAAAATTACACCTTGAGATTCAATTTTCAAAGTTTATGCTCTAATACCATGTTAATTTCCTAAACCTAGCACTTGGTAATTAGTTCCTAACAAATTTATCATAGATCTACTGAATAAATGTACAACTAGGCTCTTATCACAATTATTCAATAAAATAAAAATTACAACCAATCTCAATCAGAAGTGACACATACAAATTCTACCCAAACAAATTAGTCCTTCATTAAATATTAATCAAAACCTACCTTACCTATTGTCCTGGGATAATGACCCAATTGAGAAATTCATAATTACAACATACCATAGATTTGATCTGGATGATAAGGCCCCAGATATATTCTTGATCTCCTTGGTTAATATGGATCTCCTATGTTTCACCCCTGCACCTTCATCAGACCCAACACGCTTGAGTATCTCACTCCTCACTTGATAAAACCACGTTGTCAATGGTTTGTGCCATTGTATGGTGTGTATTTATCCTCTCCTTATCTTGCTTTTATAGCTTTACATTAAGCTAAACCCCTAACTCTAATATCTAAATTGATGGATGGCCAAGATTAGATCTCACATCACTTGATATCAATGATTTATATTAAATAATATTCACTTAAGTAAATACTTTAATTTCCCTAAGTTTCTTTAGAACAATAGCCAACATAATTAATTATGTGCTTTTCCTAAGTTAGGCCAAGTTACAATAGAAACTTACTCATACTTGAGCAAGTGTCCTAAGGAGAATTTGGGTGACTTCTACACACCTACATACTTAGGGTTATGCAAAAGTACCTGTAAAAGAAACATTAATAGGATTTTGTCCTCTCTTATCTAATGGATCTTTACTTGTATTAATTTCCCATGCATCACACCTTTAGTAAATGGGAATCCCACCACTATTCTAAAAATCAACCAACGATTGAAATCCATTGAAATCCATTAGTAAAGTGTTTCACCAATACCCATATTTGTACGTAAGGTATGGAAGGTGTTGTTATACTTTCGCATTGTTTAATTTTTACTTTGGCATAACATTTCCCACCTCATATATTGATCTTTGTAGTTTCCAACAGGTTGATACTCTTCATTCAAGACATAAACAAAGTCCCCTCAAGTGGATTCTCTTGCATACATTTCAAACTCATATCCCACATGTTTCACATAGCAAGTATCTCATGAATATTTAAGATGGGGAAGAGATTTTTGTTATGTGATGGTAATCTTATCACTATTGAAAAAATGGTTAGCACATAAATATTTTTCGAATGGAAAATTTGTTAATAAATGAATATTCCTCAAATAAATTACCATTTCTCCAAATATGTTATCTTTATATTTCCTTCAAACAAAAAAATATAACAATTATGGAGGTATCATTCCTCAAAAATCACTATATGTTAAAATAACTTATAAAAATGTGAGATTCAATTTGTTATTTTATTTTTATTTATTTAATTTGATTACATTGATGTGATTTTAATTATGCTAATTCATAATGTATTTATTTAATTAGTTGTTTATTAAATCAGTTAAAGATAATTGGTAACAAATAGGGTTCGTATACACAACAGAATATTCAGAATATCTGAATATCCATAATAAAATAAATAATATATTTAAAAAAAGAAATGTTGAATGTACATATATATGAGATTATATTGAATACAATGGGGTTCCTCGGTATATATCCCAAGTGGAAGTTCCCTTTCATGAAGAGTTATGTGTGTTAGTGTGGAAATTTATTTTCATATGTGTCCCATAATTAATAATAACTTATCATTATTTATATTCATAACATTTCCTTCCCATTTAAAAAAGAGTTGTCCTCAAAGCTTGTTGCTGAAAAGGTATGCTAGGTATTTCTTTGTCTTGTAAACTACTCACATTTTTGGAATTCTTCGAGTTGTAAAATTTAATAATACAAGATGATAGGATCCTCTGAGCAATAAAGAAAATTGTCGAACTAAGAAGGGATCTGGCCATCCTAAATCAATCTTTTGTGGAATCTTGCAGTTATTGGATACTTCGGGTGAATTTTCATCTTAAGACTAAATTGTGCTAACATTTGTAGTCTTCAAAACATAAGTCTGTTGTTTCATTTTTGTATGATGCTAACATGTTGACTAATTAAAGTGTATGCTTTTATGATGAGGATGTCAATATGGATTTCTTGTGAACTGATTTTCCGTCATCATGCTTTTGAAAATTTCTTGATTTACATCAGGTACTGATGTTGTTGTGTTGGTTATAAAATCTTCACTTGGAATTTTAATCATCTGAACTGTAATATTTGAGTATGCTTTGGCTTCAATCGGGTTAGGAATTGTTTGAACTGTGAGGTTAATGGGATTT
Organism: Pinus albicaulis; assembly: GCA_034641835.2. Lineage (NCBI taxonomy): Eukaryota > Viridiplantae > Streptophyta > Pinopsida > Pinales > Pinaceae > Pinus > Pinus albicaulis. The sequence goes on from CM076583.1 coordinate 1,247,418,927, forward strand.
TTATTTGTTCCCTTTTCATCAACTTGAATTTCTAAATTTTAATATTTCAACACTTCCTTCTCGATAAGCTATTTTACCTTGTTTTATAATGACTTCCTTTCCTTCTTAAGCTTCTTAATTTACGTCAACAACTTTTCATTGTGCTCCTTAAGGCGAGAAACTTCTTGATTTTTTTCTACAATAATCTTCTCAACTTCCTTCTGCATATTTTTCATTAAGTTTTAACTTTCTTGAAGCATAATTTTTTAGATATCTTTTATGTCTTATGGTGTTACTGAATATGATTTCAAAGTAACGTCTTGTAGCATTATTTTTTTCTTCTTGTAGGAAAATGTAAAAAACTTTTTCTTTGTATTTAAAATGAGCGACCCTAGTGATTCCATCCAAGGCGAACCCAAAATTTAGTCACCTTGATCGTTTTATTAGGATTTTGTGCAGGAAAACTTGACTTTTCCTGCAACTTAGCTCTACTTTAAACAAATTAGCACTTCGATATTTATCTTATAATCATTCACACATATTTGTCAAGACTCTTGTACAATAATAAGTAATCATTCACATTATGTAAACATCCACTAGATATCCATGTATTCATGCATCAACACACAAAATCAAAGCATAAAAATTAATGAATTCCTCTTCTCATTGATAAACACAGGAATTGTACATACATAATAAAAATCCTAATATATTATCCTATGGCCTAATTCTATATTCATTTTCCCATTTGTTCTCATTTCCCCTAGGTTTACAATAAGTAGAATTAAGAAATGCAATAGATTTTCTAAATCCTAAAAGAACTTCATAAATCACTCCATAAATCATATTTTCCTAAATCGTAAAATCACTATAAATCATCTATAAATCACTCCATAAATCATATTTTTTCTAAATTCTAAAATCGTTGAATCTCTCCACAGAATCTCTCATGCTTTTCAATGTAGATTTGATTTTTCCTTATGGACAAAATCTCTCATTTCCATAGGTTTTCTAAAACTATGACTCATTAGTTCGAAAAATCATAAAATATACCAACTTGGAAAATACAATCTATTTACATAGACAAATATAAATTCTTCTAAAAAATAAAGACCCCATTTTAAGAATTTTTTGATCTTTTTCTAATCGATGACTTAATGAATTCGGAAGCTCTAATGCTCCTACATCAGACTCCCAAGGTAGAAAAAAATTCATGACCTCATGGTCATGAGCTTTCGATGAACCAGTCCTCCTGTATCCCAAAATTTATGTTGTTGTTGATCATCCATCTCATCATGTTGTTGTTGTTCTCCATTTTATTATGTCACTGTCCTTTCTCTTGGTTTCCAAACCTTGTTTTGTAGCCTTCTATTTATTTTGCTCTTGCTCTCTTGTACAACCAAGTGACCCTTGTTGTTCATTTCCCTTCTCACATTTGTGTACCTATTTCAAGGCACTTTTTTCCATCATTTTTCTCAATTTCTCAATCTCCATGTACAATTTATCTTCTATATGGTACATGTTTCTCTTTGTTTGATGAAATTTGTTGTTGTTTCTCCTCACTGTTTGTTGTCACATTTTTATTCTTTGATATCTACATAATTCTTACTCTTTGCTTCATCTAATGCCTTAAGCACTCCTTATATGCCCACAAATTTCATGCAGTATTCTCCATTAATCTTTGGATTAATCAACCCTTCTTCCAAAATCCTTAGCTCTTTTTCAAAATTTATCAGCATTAAGTCAGAATTTTTCTCTTCATATTTATGCTTCCTTTGACTGTCTCCATCAGCCAATTATTCTTTGTCCTCTACAACAACAAGTTACTTTAACTGTCTATCAACAATCTCTTTTTTCATTAATGTATGGTTTTCATCATGGTTTTCTTCATGAGAGAATTCTACCTCATCCTCTATCAAAATAAAATTATGATTTTGTCTTCCTTGAATGCCTTGAGAGGACATTTATTTTTCTTCCTTCACCTTCATGACAGTTCTAGGTGATTTCCCATCACTATCCACAAAATAACTTGTAGCCATACACAAAATATAACAACACCTTATTCAAACCGATGACCAAGAGGTGGTCACTATCAATACCCGACCCTCAAAAACCTGTTATGACGACAGGGTATAAAATTTCTGAATTTCGTGGAACTCCTCTGAACCAAAAAAAATCATCACCATTGTGTTCGTCTTTTCGAAATGAATCTTATGACATATAACTTCACCAAAATCTGAACTACAGATCGAGAGAAGTATCCTTTCAAAGTGGGCTCCACTCCCCCTAGCCACATCAGCAAGCTGCCACATGACAGTATATGATTGGATGCAGTGATTAGTAGGCCCAAAATCAGGTCAAGTGTGCCTCTGATCGAAATGAAAAACTTCCAAAGTTAACCTGACCCTGAATCCCGATCTCCTGGCCTCTGACCTAGTTAGGGAAGACTTCCTCGACGGGCCACTTCCTTGGGCGACTATCTTGACCTCCCGATGTCTGACCTAGTTGGGGCTAGCTTCCTCGATGGACCACTTTTCCTGAATACGATCCCAACCTCCCAAAATTATGCCTAGTCGAGGCTTAGTGCCCGACCTATTGTGACTTAAGTGATTTTCACTCAATTCCACAGCATTCTAGCAACTTCCACAAGTCAGATTATGAAGAACAATCGATGGGTATCTCTTGATGTTCCTAAAGGAAAATGATGAACCACTCATCCTTGAAACTAAGAGAACTTATAATTCCCCACAAAAACTCAAAAAATTTTCAAAAAGGATCAATAAAAAGAGGATTTTTCTCCAAAATCCAAATAACTGAAAAAATTGTCAACCAAGGAATTGAACTCCCTTAACTAACCCAATAAGCTTAGAAATTAGAGACCTTGCATCTCTCATATCTCTCTATCATTCCATATAGGAATATACAACATGAAACTTTCCACTGAAGGGTCACTGACCTTCTTAGTGATTCTTGTACTAGTTCTATTCTGACACTAAAAAGAAAAGTCCTCCTTGCCCCTGTCTGAATTCATTATACAATTATCACTTAAGGGATTTTAGTTCATTTATATCAATTGAAAATGGATTGTAACATACCATCACATGTAACCATATGCAAATCATATACATTGGTTATCTATAACAAGCATGTAACCAACATAGAATCATAATAGTCAACCATGAGATCATACAAGGTTGCGCATAAGAACTTATCTATAATTAATATGGTTGACGAGAGACTGATTTCAAGACTTAAACTCTCCACCCAACTATATATAGTTGCATCTAAGCTACTTTCAACTGACACCCCTCAGCCAGATACCAAGAGACTGAGGTGTTCTTACTCAAGGGAATAATCAACATCTTTTAGCTAAAACAGGGACTCCTGAGGTCTTCCTAAATCCACCCACCAGCTACTCTATAGTAAGTTTCATTTAGAAAATCTATAGGCCTGTTGAATCCACCCTTCATCTAAAAAATGATTATCAACAATAAATAGGGAATCCAAAATTTTTTTGCCTCCACTCTTCAACTAATTAATACCAATCGACCAAGTTCAAGGATTCCTTAGACTTGCAATCTACACTCTCTCTAGCCACCCAAAAACACACCCACATACTCCAAGGAGTCCATAGGTCTCACATCCACCCTCGCAACATGCAACACAGTGGTTCCACCCAATTAAGGGAATCTAGAACCCACCATTAAATGAAAAGAAAATGATACCTCAAGTTCTTTTTTTACCAGTAATCCTAGGGATAAACCTCTACCCCAAGATGTCAAGGGAATCTGTAGAACTCCATCTCCACCCTCCAAGCCCCTGAGGCATCCTAATATTTACCCTCACACAAAGGAAATATCCTTTGGTGCTCCTATTGCTTCGCTGAAGGATGATGGCACCTTGAGATTTAAGGAAGAAGTGAGACTCCTCCCAACACTTGAAATTGTTGTTGTTTACCAGGAATAATAACACTCCAATTTGTTATTGTTTCTTCAAATGGAGCTCCCTCTTCTCTTTTCTTATCATGTGTGCATCACACTGTATGCTGCTCCTTTTCCTACTGCTCTCGAGTCTCCCTATTTTTCTGCTCGTCCATGGTATATTCCATTTTATACTTCTTAGCGCGGTCCGCTTGTGCGTTAGAGTTTCTTTCCTTTCTTCCTCCCTTACCGCTTCTCTCCCTCATTTTTTTTCCTCGTTGAGAAAAACTGAGGTTTTTCTTCCCCCTTGCCCTTCATTCTCCCCACAGTCTCTCCCTTTTTTCCATGCCTTCCATCCTGTTGAGATTCAACAAGAATATCCTAGTGAAAATTAAGCACCTACACTAGGATGGAGCCTCAGGATATTTTAAGGTGGATGTATATTTATAGATGCATGAGAAAATTCTATTTATAGATGCATGTATATTTATAGATGTATGTGCAAGTTCTATTTATAGATTTCATGTCTATTTATATATGCATGTCGACTATTATTATCCCTTAATATTAGTTGGAAAATAAACAATAATCTATTCTCAATGTGCACTTGGAAATAGTTAACTGAAGTGGAAAATAAGTTAGCTAAAGTAATTTCGAGTTAAGAGGTTGGTTGGTGGGACATGCAGGTTGACTTAGTTGTAACTGAGTGATTCAAAGTTGTAACAGAGTTGGAAGTACAATTATGCAAGTTGTAAAGTAGTTTAACCCAATTAAGTGAGTTAAACTCAGTTGTGCTAGTTGTAACTGAAGATACACTAGTGAGAGATCAAGTGAATTAATTATTTATTAATTCGCAATTAGTGGTCTCATGTGCAACTGAATATTTACTACTATTAAATACATGCATGTTAGATCCAGTGGAGACTCGGTTGAGTTCTAGGTGAAAGGGAAGTAAATTATCAGTTGTGACATTATCCGATGCACACATGCAACCACACACACATTGAATGTGCCCATGAGGATTGTGCAGTCAAGGCAAGAAGGATTGCACTCATTCAGGGATTTTTATCACCTAGGATTGCACAGTGGAGGCAGGTTTTCTGGAGACATTAAATTGGCTAGGGAACTTGCCAATTTTTGTATGATAGTGTGAGATAGTCAGCTCATGTACTGAGAGCTCTTGGATTAGAGATTTGTATGTAATTGTTTCATGATCCATGATATAATACATAATAGAATATAGCGGGGTTTTTAGCTATATGCTTTCCCCGAGTAAATTATCTCTATCATGTGTGATTGATCTTTCTTCATGATATTGTGATTGGTGATTGTGTTTCAAATTCCGAAAATATAAGTAGAAGTGATTTTGTATTTAACAGTAACATATTGTTAGATTAGGATAATCCAGGATATACATGCATTTTGTATTAAATTTCTACATGGTATCAAAGCACAAGCAATTGCAGTAGTGAAGCAGGAGTTGATTTTGTTGGTGGAAAGAATTTGAATTTGCAGAAAGACTTTCTTGGTGCTAAAGTTGATTCAAGAACGGAATGGTTTTCAAGAGCTTGAGGTTAGAGTATGCACTCGAGGGAATCTCGCACTAAATTTCTTGGAAGGATAGGATGGAGGCAGTTATCAAAGACAATGGCTTCAAGTAATTCAATGATAATGATGTTCCAGCTAAGCCTGCTTCGTCAGATGCTGCCAATCTTGATGCATGGAAAAAGAAAGTGGCAAAGGCGAGGAGGATCCTGTTGGAGGGACTACGAGACCACACTGTCTCAAGCATCCATGGGAAAGCCACACCATATGCTATGTGGAAGGTTTTGATGGATCTTTTCCAAAGAAATAGTGACCATAGGAAATTGGCGCTCAAAGATAAACTCAGGAAGATCAAGATGAAAAAGGGCGACAACATTCCAAAGTATCTCACAAAGTTGGTCCAATGTTGGGATGAACTGGGGGGTGTGGGAATAATTGTTGTTGATTATGATTTGGTGAGCTTGGCTCTCTTGGGACTTCCTGAGATTTGACACAGTTATGAAGACTCTGTCAACAGACGGGAGAATTTTCTGCATTGGGAGTGACTGTGGTCGGATCTGGTGCAGGAGGAGTTCAGGCGGAACACCAGAGATGGCTCTTCATCAAAGCATGATGATGAAGAGGATTTTGATTTGGATACCAAGGCGAATAAGGGGAAGGGGAAGAAATTCCATTATAAATATGAGTCTAAAGGCAAGAAGCTAGATATTTCCAAGGTGAAGTGTTTTCACTGTCACGAACATGGGCATCTTGCTACTAACTGTCCACAAAAGAAGAAGAACAAGAAGGTTGTTGGAGCTGCAGATGGTGAGGCCCTTGCTTTGTAATTTGAGCTTGAATTCTCTTTGATCGCATGCATGGTGTCAAGTGCATTGGGATCAGTGTGGTATTTGGCTAGTGGCACTTCCTTTCACATGACGGGAGATAACAAACTTTTCAGTGACTTGGAGGAGAAATATCTCCAGATGCATATATAGATGGGTGACGAAGAATGGTACAGTGTTACCGGGATTGGTATCATTTCCTTTCAGAGGGATTCTGGTAAACCATTTCAATTGAAATATGTTATGCATGTTCCAGGTCTGAAGAAAAATTCGGTCTCAGTCGCAATGTTGGAGGACAGAGGCTATGACGTTGTTTTCAGCAATGGAAAAGATTTCCTACAACATAAAACAATGGGTCAAGCCAATAGGATAGGGATTCGAGTTAATAATATTTACAAGCTGGAGGTAGATGGCTGCGCTGCCATGATGGACAAGGCAGAAAAAGTGGTGAGCCAGGATGTGCGCGAATTATGGCACATGTGATTGGTCCATCTTCATCGTGGAGCCTTGAAATTGATGCAACAAATATCTACTGGACCTCCAATGGGAACACTTTCTCAGTTAGATCAGTGCAAGGGTTACACCATGGGGAAGTATGTAAAGTCCACCTTTCATGAGAAGGAGAACCGTGCTTCGGGGATCCTTGAGAGAGTTCACACAGACGAATGTGGACTGTTCTCGGTTACTTCAACAACAAAACATAAGTACTATGTTATTTTTGTTGATGAATTTTCTCGTAAATGCTGGATCTTCTTCATGCAGAAGAAGGATCAAACATTCTCAAAGTTCTTTGAGTTTAAGGCATTGGTGGTGAAATATTCGGGGAAGCAAGTGAAGGCTCTGAGGAGTGATAATGGTGGAGAATACATCTCTAATGAATTCAAGAACTTCTACAGCAAAGAAGGAATTCCAAGAGAATTCATAGTGCCTTATAACCCACAAAAAAATGGGGTTGCAGAGAGGAAGAACAGAACGATTGTGGGTGCAGCAAGAGCGATTTTGCATGATCAGGGCCTACTAATGAATTTGTGGGCGGAAGCATGCAACATTGTAGTTTATATGCAAAATTGTTGTCCTCATAGAGTACTTGGCATGATTACACCTGAAGAAGCTTTCATTGGTAAGAAACCAGATGTTTCACACTATAAGTTTTTTAGCTCATATGTTTATGTGCATGTGACCAAGAATGCTAGGAAGAAGCTGCACTAAATTCGGGATTTTTTTGGGGTACACAGAAACACCCCATAATTATCATGTGTATTTTCCCAATAATAATATGAATGTTATGTGACGAGATATAAAATTCGATGAGGGGAAAGCCATGCGGTTGTCACTTCAGAGGGAGCTGGACTTGCAAGCGCACGAGGAATTGCTAGTTACTAAAGATGAGTCTCTAGATGTGGATCAACCATAGGAGGAGGTTCATGGAGTGGAGGAGTCCACTCACGCAGATCCAACCATCATAAGCAGTAGAAGGCGTACCATAGATGTTGATAGGCTAAGACTTGATGTTGCACAGAATGTAGGAGTCCCTACTTCAGAGCGCAAACAAAGATAATCTCCTGACCGATTTACTGGATACATGGCTCTCATGAGAAAATGTATTATGACTGAACTATCTTCCTTTTAGGAAGCGGTGTAGGAGACCACTTGGGTAGATGTAATGGGGGAGGAGTATGACTCCATTGTCAAAAACAATGCTTGGGAAATTGTTCCAAGGCCGGTTGATAAATCAGTGGTAGGTTCGAGATGGATCTAGAATGTAAAGCAAGTTGTTGATGGGGGTGTTGAGAAATACAAGGCCAGATTTGTGGCCCAGGGCTTCTCACAGATCAAGGGGATAGATTATGAAGAGACCTTTGCAACTGTAGCAAGATATTCTTCCATAAGGACTATCCTTTCTCTCTCAGTGCAGATGGGCTGGTGCATTCATCAGATGGATGTGAAGACTACGTTTCTCAATGGGATCATTGAAGAAGAGGTGTACATAGAGTAGCCTGAAGGTTTTGAGATCTTCAACAGCAAGTCGCATGTGTGCTGACTCAAAAGAGCGTTGTATGGGCTGAAGCAAGCACCCCGTGCTTGGTACACTCGGATAGAAAACTATTTGACTGGACTGGGCTTCACCAAAAGTGAAGTAGATGAAAACCTATACCAAATTGTGGTGGAGGGTAAGATTTTAATCGTTTTTCTTTATGTTGATGATTTAATATTGATTAGTGATGAGGAGCTGATACACTCATGCAAGGAGGATCTTGCAAAGGAGTTTGAGATGAAGGATATGGGCCTCCTTCAGTATTTCCTTGGATTGGAAATATGACAGTGAGATGGTGAAAATTTTGTGTCTCAAGGAAAGTATGAAATGGAGATACTGGGTAAGTTTCACATGGAGGACTGCAAACCCATGGATACTCCTCTTCTAGGAAACTAGAGGAAAGAGGATGCTACTTCTAGAGAGGTAGTGGATTCTACTGTCTATATACAATTAGTGGCTTCGCTAATGTATCTAGTGAACACAAGGCCGAACATTTTCTATGCGGTTAACCAACTGATTAAATCTATAGTTAAGCCTACCAAGCTCTTTTGGAAGGCAGGTAAGCATGTCCTGAGATACCTGAGGGGCACATCAGAGTATGGCTTATGGTACATACATACGAATGAGGTGAAGTTCCATGGCCTCACGGATGCAGATTGGGTTGGAAGTCCAACGGACAGAAAGAGCACAACAAGGGGGATCTTTAGTATCATATCTACTACAGTTTCTTGGTACAACAGGAAGTAGAGATCTGTGGCACTCAGTTTAGCGGAAGTGGAATACATGGCAGCAAGTCAAGCTTCATGTGAGGCTGTCTAGATGAGAAAGATCTTAGTTGGTTTGTTTGGTTCTCATTTAGACCCGACAATGATTCATTGTGATAATCAGAGTTGCATTAAACTCTCGATTAATCCTCTATTTCATGATAGATCTAAGCATATAGATATCTAGTACCATCATCTCAGAGATTGTGTGCAGAGAAGAATCATGTTGCTTCAGTACATTCCTAAGGAAGATTAGGATGCAGATATTCTGATGAAGGCACTCACTAGGAGAAAATTCAAATACCATAGAGACAAGATCAGGGTGAAGGTTAATCCCTCTCTTGTTGAGAGGGAGTGTTGAGATTCAACAAGAACATCCTAGTGAAAATTAAGCACTTACACTAGGATTGAGCCTCAAGCTATTTTTATGTGGATGTCTATTTATAGATGCATGAGCAAATTATATTTATAGATGCATGTCTATTTATAGATGTATGTGCAAGTTCTATTTATAGATTGCATGTCTATTTATAGATGCATTTCAACTATTGTTATCCCTTAATATTATTTGGACAATAAACAATAATCTATTCTCAATGAGCACTTGGAAATAGTTAACTGAAGTGGAAAATCAGTTAGCTAAAGGAATTTCGAGTTAAGAGGTTGGTTGGTGGGACATGCAGGTTGAATTAGTTGTAACTGAGTGATTCGAAGTTGTAACAGAGTTGGAAGTGTAGTTATGCAAGTTGTAAAGTAGCTTAAAACAGTTAAGTGATTTAAACTCAGTTGTGCTAGTTGTATCTGAAGATACACTAGTGAGAGATCACGTGAATTAATTATTAATTAATTCACAATCAGTGGTCTCACATGCAACTGAAGATTTACTACTATTAACTGCATGCATGTCCGATCCAATGGTGGCCCAATTGAGTTCTAGGTGAAAGGGAAGTAAACTACTAGTTGTGACATTATCCGGTTGCACACATGCAACCACACACACATTGGATGTGCCCATGAGGATTGTGCAGTCAAGGCAAGCAAGATTGCACTCATTCAGGGATTTCTATTAGCTGGGATTGCGCAGTGGAGTCAGGCTATCTAGAGACAGTAAATTGGCTAAGGAACTTGCCAATTTTTGTATGACAGTGTGAGACAGTTAGCTCATGTACTGAGAGCTCTTGGATTAGAGATTTGTATGTAATTGTTTCATGATCCATGATATAATACATAATAGAGTATAGTGGAGTTTTTAGCTATATGCTTTCCCCGGGTAAATTATCTATGCTATGTTTGATTGATCTTTCTTCATGATATTGTGATTGGTGATTGTGTTTCAAATTCCGCAAAGATAAGTAGAAGTGATTCTGTATTTAACAGTAGCATATTGTTAGATCAGGAGAATCCAGGATATACATGGATTTTGTATTGAATTTCTACACATCTTGGTTGCCTTGTTGTGTTTTCCCAAACTAACATGGGCTTGTTCCCTTGCCTACAATTCATAAATTTACAACCACCATATTTATAACACACCATTTCAAAGCATTTAAATCTCAACCACTAGCCTTAAATTGTTGTCCAAACTGTCCAGTTTTCTTCCTTCAACAAGTAAGTTGAATTTCCCAAGAAATTGACCTCCCCCAGTCCATTTTGGAATCTGTGTCCCTTACTCAGCCATTTTTAACTTTAAATCTACTTAAAATCATGTATTTACATGGAAAAATCCAGTCATTAGCTGGTTGGGTTGTTGCAAAAAATAACAGTTTCAAGGATATTTAGATTTTCAGCCTCTTTTATCTCATCTATCAACACATTTGCTTGTTGATCTAAACTATCCAAGAAGTTCATGAGATTTGAAAAAATTCCCTCACCTTCATTATCACTAAGCAATGGTCCTTATTCTGGTTCACAAATGCAAACCACCATCTCTGCCACCTTGTGCTATTCTTCCCTTTGTCGAAGTTGAACCTGTGCTTCGGCTTCACCTACAACCTGTGCCATTTCACTTCTTTCATAGCACCCATCTATATCTCTATTCTTAAACTTCCTGTTGTAGTAGCTCCATAAGCACATTCAATCGTGCCTTCATCTCAGTCATCTCTTTATCAAACTCCTCATCCCTCATCTTCCTCATGCCAACTTCTTTTTCACTTTCTATATTTGTCTCTCTTCTCTAAAGATCTAACTGCTTTTGAATTTTCCATCTCTGACTCTCTATCTAAAGAGATAACTATCTTTGATACCACTTGATTTAGGAAAACTTGACTTTCCTGCAACTTAGATCTGCTCTAAAAAAATCAACACTTAATTATTTCTCTTACAATCATTCACACATATTTTTCAAGAATTTGTACAATAATGAGTAAAAAATCACATTATGTAAAAATACACTAGATATGCATGTATTTATGCATAAACAAACAACACAAATTAATTGATTCCTCCTCTCATTAATAAACATTAAAACTGCACATACATAATAAAAATCTTGATCCATTCTCCTCTTTCCTAATTCTAAATTCATTTGGCCATTTGTTCTCATTCCCCTTACAATAAGTATGATTAATAAATGCAATAGAAAATCTAAATCCTAAAATCACTCCATAAATCATATTTTCCTAAATCCTAAAATCACTCTATAAATCATCCATAAATTATATTTTTTCTAAATTATAAAATCGTTTAATCTATCTCTAGAATCTCTCATGTTTTTCAAAGTAGATTTCATTTTTCCCTATGGAAAAAATCTCACCTATCCATAACTTTTCTAAAACTATGACTCACTAGTTCTAAAATTCATAAATTATACCAACTTGGAAAATACAATTTATTTACATAGAAGAATACAAATTCTTCTAAAAAATAAACACCCCATTTTGAAGTTTTTTATTATATTTTTCTGATTGACGACTTAATGACTTAAGAAGCTCTAAAGCGACCTAATGACTTATGAAGCTCCAATTCTCCTACAACAAGATTGAACAGTACATAGTTGTGATATAAATGTATAGTCCCCAATGTTTAAGTGTAAATCAACTATGTCATATTTTTTTTGTTCCAGAGGTCTATTTTTTAGATTATTTTTTACTCTAAAATCACCAATTGGTTAGAAAATTATGGTCTTATATAATTTTTATCTTTGATAGGAGCGATATAAATAGTAATATATTTTCCTGCAAGAGTTCCCTTAATTCTAAAAAGCACTAAACCATAATTGTATGAAGTTCAAGAAAATCTTACTTCCTTCATTTTCTACTTAGACTCCATTATTTTCTTGTCAGTAATTAATTCCATTTTTTTTTGTCAATATGCAGTGAGATTAGTGTTTTAAAATAACCTTTTAATTTTATAACTATCTTTTCAAAATAAGCTTGAATTTACTTCTAAAAATGACTATATCTTTTGGATTACTCTTTTTACTTTATATATATATATATATATATATATATATATATATATTTTCATTCCTTTACAATTAATGAGAATAATTTTGGAATATTCTTCAAATTCGATCTTTCTTTTTCTTATTTATATATATAAATCACCCATTTTTATATGTTTTTATGTACATTTCTTTCTTAATTAATGTGAAAACCTTTTTTTTCTTCTTAATTGATTTGACACTCGAAAGGTCACGATGGATTGTAGGAGAGAGAGAGAGAGAGAGATGGGGGAAGGGAGAGGGAGGTAGGAGAGAAAGGGAGAGAGAGAGAGAGAGAGAGAGAGAGAGAGAGAGAGAGAGAGAGAGATGGGTGAAGGGAGAGGGAGGTAGGAGAGAAAGGGAGAGAGAGGAAGGAAATGAGAGGGGAATTGAGAGGGAGGAGGAGAGAGGGAGGGATGGAGATATGGAGTTGGAGGGGGAGAGAGGGAAGGACAGAGAGATGGAGTTAGATGGGGAGAGGGAGGGATAGAGAGATGCAGTTGGAGGGGGAGAGAGGGATGGATATAGAGATGGAGTTGGATGAGGAGAGAGGGAGGGAAGAAGAAAGACACACTATTGGTGTTCCAGTGTTTTGGCCAAATTGGCAAGATCAAAAGACCGGAAAACATCATAACCACTTTAGGGCCCTAGAATCTAGCCCTCCTAGACCCGGAGAGGGATCTCTCCATAAAAGCAAAGAATGATATATCTTTGAAAGCTCAAAATGAGGTATTAGGCTAGGTATGAAGCACAAAGGGGGGTTTAAAATGATTTGGTTGGTTGTTGGGCTGGTCAGAGATCATTAACTGAGAAGGTTATGGAATGAAAAGAGCAAAGCAGTAGGATGTTTCGGAAAAGAGGGTAGGTTAGGAATGTGCCATCCATTGGGCTATGGAGTCATGAAAGGGAATTACTTGCATACAACTAAGCAAGGCTTTCCATAGGGCAAGTCATCTATACTAAGGGATCTTTTAGATAGATGGTGAAATGGGACATTAAGGAGTGAAAATGAAAGACACAAAGGGCAGCTTAAGATCATACCAGAGGTCATCTAACTCCATATCTGCTTCAGCATGCTCTCAAAGGGAAAACACCTAGGATTTAAACACAGAACTAGGCTTAAGATCAGAGAAGGACTTTTAACCTTCAATGCTTTGACACTAGCTCATGAGATCTTAGACAAGCCAATCTGTTGGAAAAGGACCCCAGTGGACAGGGCTCACACTAAATCCCCGATATCCCAATTCCTCCAGGTCAAACCCAACTAGAACATCTAAGCAGCAAACCCCGAATTCACACATCAGTAAGCATGGGCCAGGTCAACATATTTAACTGGTTAAATTGCATGAATTTTCCCTTAGATTCACTATCAGCGGAAAACATCAAGGGTAAGAAGATCAGTAGGAATTAAGGTACCATGCAGGGGTATATCTTAAGCCTGATTTACGGATTCTTATCGAAGGATAAATGGACAGCATTAATAATGTAATAAAACAATGCAATAAGAAAAACATCACCCTTAATATAGACCAGGATCCTGTGAAATTTTCTTGATTAATTGATGTGCAAAACCAGTCACATACACTGAGCTCAATAGCTGATGCAGTCCAAAATTCTTCTCCCGGCCTACTAAATTACAAACTACTCAGCTACTCTCCCCAAAACTATTCTAACAGTCGAGTGAATCCCTCTAATAGCAACTACAACAACAACAACATTTACAATATGTTCTTCAGGGGTTCTTATAGGAGAATGGATAACTATGGTAGTAAATGTACATTTAATTGATTCACTGAGACAAAGTGGAGGAAGTATCCACGCCCACTCTACTTAATAGCTCTGCACTGTACTCTGTAGTCTAGTTCAGAGTCTCTGTCAGGTCGATATTGACCTCAGATGTGTTCTTAAAAGTCCTTTATGGCTGTAATGCACTCTGTGATAGCCTTCTGAAATAAGTGACAGGGATGGAAAGTGTGCAGGTCTCCATACTCCATAACTGCTGCCTTGACAGTCTTCAAGAAGCTTTTGTCATTGGAATGGCCTTTAAGAGCTCGAGGAGGCATGGGGACTTCTATTGGAAGGTGTACTCTCTGAGAAAATACGTTCTGCTGACATAAACACAGATATGGCTTGTTTCATGTGCTCTTCAATCTTCAAACTGCACCTTTATCCTTCGAATACAGGATTAGGTTCCAAATATTCAATTAACAGGCGCAAATCCCTTAAATATGTTTCTGCTGTTTCACTTGGCCGCTGCTGTAATGGCTTCTCTGCGTTTTGAATCACGGTGGCTGTGATTATGGAAAACAAAGTGAATTTACCACTCCATATACCCTGCACAATGCAATAAACTCATTATAAAAACCAAGGAGTGGTGAAAGATTTGCTGTGGAGGCCTATGGAGGCGGTGGCAGAAATGGTGGATGCGGTGAAAATAGGTGAAAAACACTGCAGACGGCGAAAGAATGAGCTAATGAAGGTCTGGTGTGATAAGGGTCGTAGACCATCCGATCAGATGGATAGAGGACGATCAATGGTTAGGACTGGCTGACGGAGTTGTTTAGAAGAGTTAGGCGTAGAAAATAAATCATAGTGTAAGAACCCAAATTTTATTGCTTGGGAAAATTACAAAGGAAATCATGGGAAATGAATGAAGTGGAGCCTATGATGTGGGACCCGGCATGGGCAGAGGGCGATTAAATAGGAACCGTTGGATCTCAGGAGGAGATCAACGGTGGGGATCTTCCAGTGAAACACTATGGAAGCCCGATGAAGAAATATGGGTGGACAAACGTGATGTGATACGGGCCGTTGATCTGATCAGATGGATGAATATGATCGGTGATGGAGGTTCCGGGGGCAAGGAGGGGAAGGTGGTTTCAATATAGAAAACAACTGGTATCACGCGACTTTAAGGCGGTTTAGAAAATTTCCCAAAATTACGCGATATGCCTCGCCGCGTGACACGTGGCCCTTCAAAACCACTTTATCGCGTGATTTCTGATCGCTAAAGGTCGGACGCCAAAATAACGCGATATGATTCTCGGACGTTGGATCTGGGACCGGGAGATCTGATGGTGGGAGATGGAGCGTGATGGGGGGAGATGCGCGGTCAGTAACAGAGGGGAAAGTCAAAAGCAGGTTTGATCCTGGCCGTCAGATCTAACAGGATTAATGGTGGAGATCCAATCAGAAGGGAAGACAGGCGGGGAAATGAGCAGGGAGCGATGAGATCTAGACCGTTGGATCACATAGGACGAACGGCTCAGATTCAATTGAGCCTTGCCAATTGGGAGGTCAAATGCGATGCGATTGGCGCGATTGGCGGTGAGCGATTACGTGATAGTCGTCCGATCTGGAAACAAATAAACAGTATAAATACAATCGGAAGGGTAAATGGGTATGGGTGACGGGCGCACTGCGATTTGCACTGGACCGTTAGATCTTCACAGATCAACAGCTGAAAACAAAGCGGAAGCTGATAGTATAACTTTCTCGCATTGGGGAAAATCACGAGAAATAAAGGAAAAGCACATATTGAAAGTCCCGATTGCGATAAGCGCCCGAGCTTTAGCACTTGTTCCTGGGCACTGGGCATATGGTGGGGAAGTGGTTAAGGGGATGGCCGAAAGGGGTTTAAGCCTCATGTGTAAAATGAGTGGTTTTGGCCTAATTTTAATGCTTTTTAGGGCCAAAAGGAGGTTTCGGGTAGAGGGAATAAGGGGTGTTTAGGCCAGACAAAGGATATCATAAGGCTTAAATAGGGTTTTGGGGAGATTTAAAGGGTTAATGAGGGAAATTTAAAAGGGGAAAAAGGAGATGAAAAGTGGGGTTTGGAGGGGGAAAAATGGGCAGAGGGAGGCCTTTTCTGAGCATTCTTCTTCACTAAACAGCAGGGCTTTCTCATGGAAACAATAGTGAAGATTGTTCAAAGGAAAAAAGACATAAGGAGGCTTCAAGGATGATATGTTTTCAGAGGAAATATATTCCTTGAAGGCTCAAGAAAAATTTAGCCACCTGTTTGCTTGTCAAAAATTTCATAGGTGGCTAACAGTGGCTCCACATGGGGATGGCATCTTCTTGAAGGTGTCAAGAATTTAGAAAATTATCTTTGGTGTAGGCCAGGTGCCTGGTACTTGACACATCCATTTCTTTTCTTGAATCAGCTACCACAATCATGAAGACATCATATCAGCAGAAATATTCTTCCAAACAACTATCTACCCATACTAGTATCCTAACATTTTTTCTTCTGGGTGCATTTGGATTTGCAGACCCTTTACATCATAAATTTTTACAAACAGGAAAATAAACCTATTCAACTTCTACCCTTATTTCTCCATGAGACCAGATTAAAATGTTGGCCTCATAGTTTCTCTACCTACACTACTATCTGCTAGGATTTGACTGTCTAGCAGATTTCTTCTCTACATTCTAAGGCATAAATTGAAAAACAGTCAAGCCAGTATTATCTTGTCTGGCTTGTTGTGGGCCAAGGCATAAGGAAAAAACTGCTCATGGACTGACACTTTGCTGAAATTTAAAACAAGTGACTAAATACTCATGGACTAAGCTTTATTGAGATTTTCCTACCTACCCTACTCTAACTGGACATATTTACAAGTCTAGCTTATAAACCTTCTTTTCCAATACAACTAGTCCATCAAGTGATCCCATGAATGGTCTTTCTTGCTCATCTCCTTGAGCATGTTGGATAGGCAGGGCCACTCTCATTCTCTCTGTTTCTCAACAACAGTTTCTAAAAAATTTCTTGTTGTCTGAAACATGCTGCTCAAAAATATCCTTGATCCTTCTTCAAATGTTTGCAGGAAATAAACATAAGGATCATGAAATGATACCTGGTTATGAATATTCCGCGGGCAGGCTTCAACCAGGATTTCTTCTTCTACTACTGGATCAAGAAAAAGACTCTCTTGAGAAAGAGAATCTCCCTCATCTTCTTCATTTTCTAACTGGAGGATTCGTCATATATTGCAACTGTGTCCTCTTGGAGCTCTGACATATTCTGCCTTGATGGGTTGAGCTCTATGAAAAGATCCATGTATTCTTAAGCAAGGGTATGTTCCATTGCTTCCTCTTTTCCAAGAGAAGGCTCCTTACTTTCATCATGCTCAAAAAACTCTTCTTTGCTTTCTTCCTCATCCTCCGAAAAGGTGGACTGCTGGTCTCCAATCACATGAAAATCATCATTGATGATCTGAGGTGTAGCAGAGTGAAAATTCCATGAATCTTCATCTATTACTAGGCTTTCATAACTTTCTTCATCAGTGTCATAGATAGGCTGACTTGGTTCGTTGCTTCTCTGAATTTGCTGGTCCTGATCTTCCTCCCATGAATCTATTGATGATGCTCCTGCAAGCTCAGCTTCCCTTTGGAAACACTCATCATTGAACAGATCATAACTAGGAAAATCATAATTGTAAGCAATGTCACCAATCAAACCTGTTGGATTCTCAGTAGGTCTTTCTTCATTTTGATTCGCAGAGGAGTTTCCAAGATCTGCATAATCAAATTCAATAGATGAATGAGCAAGTGTATCAGTTCTATAAAAGATTTCAGAGATGGACTGCGTATTTAATATTCAGTCCATCTCTTCTTCTGTCAATGGAGGAATTTATTTTTTAACACAGACAAAAGAACAATAGTCATTTGTTTCTTGTACTAACTGATCTGGAGGCTAGATGTCTTCTTGAGCCTCTTTTGCGGAACCTTCACTTGTGCTAGCAGGGAAAATCTGAGGATTTTATGATGTTCCTTGATCTTTTTCTAATTCAAGCCATTCCTCATGATCAGGGTGCCACTCTTCTAGTGGAATCTGAGTTGAATTATTAGCTAGAGGGGGAGCCTCTATGTGGGCTGGTTCTTCTTCTGCCTCAGATTCTGCATCTTCCATGTGGTCACTTGTTTACTCAATGCGGCACTCCTTATTAGCTTCTATCATTAAGCCCTAATTTTCTCTAATCAACATAGTATAAGACATGGGTAAGCAATCAGGCAGTCCCTGATCACTTTCTTCCTCATCTTCTATAGACTCTTGAGCATCGTACATGTCTTGCTCATTGTCTAGGTCTGGAGTTTTCTCTTGCTCTGGAAATGAATGGGCTGCTCTAGATAATCGACATTTGCATTTAAATTAGCCGCATACATCTTCATTACTTCACCAAATATGTTCACCAGCTTTATCAATTTATCCTCTAAAGCATCTAGCTTTGCTTCTTGGTCCATATTTGGATCCATGTTTCTACAAAGAAGGTCACTGCATCAACAATGAAATACCAATCTAAAGGCAGTGGTTTGAGTTGTTCCCCGACAGAGTCGCCAGGTGGAGGGTTTAGAATGTTTCAAGGAGGTATACTATCCACCACAGTGATTAACTGCCAATCTAACCATAGATTTGGAATTATGAGGTTCTAAGGATGTATAAGATGAAAAACACTCAGATTCCTCCCCAGTGGAATCGCCATTATGTTGGTGTTCCAGTGTTTTGGCCAGATCGGCAAGACCAAAAGACCGTACAACATCATAACCACTTTGGGGCCCTAGGATCTAGCCCTCCTGGACCCGGAGAGGGATCTCTCCATAAAAGCAAAGAATGATATATCTTTGAAAGCTCAAAATGAGGTATTAGGCTAGGTATGAAGCACAAAGGGGGGTTTAAAATGATTTGGTTGGTTGTTGGGCTGGTCAGAGATCATTAACTGAGAAGGTTATGGAATGAAAAGAGCAAAGCAGCAGGATGTTTCAGAAAAGAGGGTAGGTTAGGAATGTGCCATCCATTGGGCTATGGAGTCATGAAAGGGAATTACTTGCATACAACTAAGCAAGGCTTTCCATAGGGCAAGTCATCTATACTAAGGGATATTTTAGATAGATGGTGAAATGGGACATTAAGGAGTGAAAAGGAAAGACACAAAGGGCAGCTTAAGATCAGATCAGAGGTCATCTAACTCCAGATCTGCTTCAGCATGCTCTCAAAGGGAAAACACTTAAGATTTAAACACAGAACTAGGCTTAAGATCATAGAAGGACTTTTAACCTTCAATGCTTTGACACTAGCTCATGAGATCTTAGATAGGCCAATCTGTTGGAAAAGGACCCCAGTGGACAGGGCTCAAACTAAATCCCCAATATCCCAATTCCTCCAGGTTAAACCCAACCAAAACATCTAAGCAGCAAACCCCGAATTCACACATCAGTAAGCATGGGCCAGGCAACATCTTTAACTGGTTAAATTGCATGAATTTTCCCTTAGATTCACTATCAGCAGAAAACATCAAGGGTAAGAAGAGTAGTGGGAATTCAAGTACCATGCAGGGGTATATCTTAAACCTGATTTACTGATTCTTATCAGAGGATAAATGGCCAACATGAATAATGTAATAAAACAATGCAATAAGAAAAACATCACCCGTAATATAGACCAGGATCCTGTGAAATTTGCTTGATTAATTGATGTGCAAAACCAGTCACATACACTGAGCTCAATAGCTGATACAGTCCAAACTTCTTCTCCCAGCCTACTAAATTACAAACTACTTAGCTACTCTCCCCAAAATTGTTCTAACAGTCGAGTGAATCCCTCTAACAGCAACTACAACAACAACAACCTTTACAATATGTTCTTCAGGGGTTCTTATAGGAGAATAGATAAATGTGGTAGTAAATGTACATTTAATTGATTCATTAAGACAAAGTGGAGGAAGTATCCATGCCCACTCTGCTTAATAGCTTTGCACCGTACTCTGTAGTCTGGTTCAGAGTCTCTGTCAGTTCGATATTGACCTTAGATGTGTTCTTAAAAGTCCTTTTTGGCTGTAAGGCACTCTGTGATAGCCTTCTGAAATAAGTGACAAGGATGGAAAGTGTGCATGTCTCCATACTCCATAACTGCTGCCCTGACAGTCTTCAAGAAGCTTCTATCAATGGAATGGCCTTTAAGAGCTCGAGGAGGCATGGGGACTTCTGTCGGAAGGTGTACTCTCTGAGAAAATACGTTCTACTGACATAAACACAGATATGGCTTGTTTCATGTGCTCTTTAGTCTTCGAACTGCGTCTTTATCCTTCGAATATAGGATTAGGTGCCAAATATTCAATTAACAGGCCCAAATCCCTTAAATATGTTTTTGTTGTTTCACTTGGTCGCTACTGTAATGGCCTCTCTACATTATAAATCACAGTGGCTGTGATTATGGAAAACAAAGTGAATTTACCACTCCGTATACCCTGCACAATGCAATAAACTCATTATAAAAACCAAGGAGTGGTGGAGGATTTGCTGTGGAGGCCTGTGGAGGCAGTGGCGGAAATGGTGGATGCGGTGAAAACAGGTGAAAAACACTGCAGATGGTGAAAGAATGAGTTGATGAAGGTCTGGTGTGATAAGGATCGTAGACCGTCCGATTAGATGGATAGAGGATGATCAATGGTCAGGACTAGCTGACGAAGTTGTTTAGAAGAGTTAGGCGGAGAAAATAAATCATAGTGTAAGAACCCAAAGTTTATTTCTTGGGAAAATTACAAAGGAAATCATGGGAAATGAATGAAGTGGAGCCTATGATGTGGGACACAACATCGGTGGAGGGCAATTAAATAGGAACCATTGGATCTCAGGAGGAGATCAACAGTGGGGATCTTCCGGTGAAACACTATGGAAGCCCGATGAAGAAATATGGGTGGACAAACGCGATGTGATATGGGCCATTGATCTGATTAGATGGACAGCTATGATCGGTGATGGAGGTTCCGGGGGCAAGGAGGGGAAGGTGGTTTCAATATAGAAAATAGCTGGTATCGCGCGGCTTTAAGGCGGTTTAGAAAATTGCCCAAAATTACGCGATATGCCTCACTGCGTGACACGTGGCCCTTCAAAACCACTTTATCGTGTGATTTCTGATCGCTAAAGGTCGGACACAAAAATAACGCGATATGATTCTTGGTCGTTGGATCTGGGATCGGGAGATCTGACGGTGGGAGATGAAGCGCAATGGGGGGAGATACGTGGTCAGTAACGGAGGGGAAATTCAAAAGCGGGTTTGATCCTGGCCGTCGGATCTAACAGGATTAATGGTGGAGATCCAATCGGAAGGGAAGAAAGGCGGGGCAATGAGCGGGGAGTGATGAGATCTGGACTGTTGGATCACATGGGACGGACGGCTCGTATTCAATAGGGGCTTTCCAATTGGGAGGTCAAATGCGATGCGATTGGCGCAATTGGTGGCGAGCGATTACGTGATAGTCGTCCGATCTGGAAACAGATCGACGGTCTAAATACAATCGGAAGGGTAAATGGGTATGGGTGACGAGTGCGCTACGATTTGCACTGGACCGTTAGATCTTCACAGATCAACGGCTGAAAACAAAGCGGAAGCCGATAATATAAACTTTCTCGCATCGGCCCGAGAAAATCACGAGAAACAAAGGAAAAGCACATATTGAAAGTCTCGATTGCGATAAGCATCTGGGCTTTAGCGCTTGGTCCTGGGCACTGGGCATATGGTGGGGAAGTGGTTAAGGGGCTGGCCGAAAGGGGCTTAAGCCTCATGTGTAAAATGAGTGGTTTTGGCTTAATTTTAATGCTTTTTAAGGCCAAAAGGAGGTTTCGGTAGAGGGAATAAGGGGTGTTTAGACTAGACAAAGGATATCATAAGGCTTAAACAGGGTTTTGGGAAGATTTAGAGGGTCAATGAGGGAAATTTAAAAGGGGAAAAAGGAGATGAAAAGTGGGGTTTGGAGGGGGAAAAATGGGTAGAGGGAGGCCTTTTTTGAGCATTCTTCTTCACTAAATAGCAGGGCTTTCTCATGGAAACAACGGTGAAGATTGTTCAAAGGAAAAAAGACACAAGGAGGCTTCAAGGATGATATGTTTTCAGAGGAAATGTATTCCTTAAAGGCTTAAGAAAAAATTAGCCACCTGTTTTCTTGTCAAAAACTTCATAGGTGGCTAACACATACAAAGTGATAAGTGGAGAGAGAGAGGGAGTGACAAGGAAGAGGTGAAGAGAGAGTGCGTATGTTTGGGGGTGAGATAAAGAGATAAAGAAGAAGATATGGAGATAATGGGGAAGAGAAGGAGAGAGAGAGGCATATAGTGACAAAGTTAGAAGAGAGAGAGAGAGAGAGAGAGAGAGAGAGAGAGAACAGAAGATGGAGAGTGGAGAGAGGTAGGGAAAGAGAAATGGAGATGGAGGGGGAGAGAGAGGGAGGTAAGAAGAAAGACATAGATAGTGAAAGTTGGAGAGAGGGAGAGAATTAGTGATAAGGAATATGGAGGGAGAGCAAGAGAGGATAGCAGGAGGGAAGAGAGATAGAAGCGGAGGAGAGGCAGGGAAGGGGAAGAGAGAGAGAGAGGGAGTGAGAGGAGGAGGGAGTGAGTGATAGATAGATTGGAGAAAGAGATTGTGTGTTTTGGGGTTGATATAGAGAGACAAAGGGAGATAGAGATATATACGGAAGGTGAAGAGAATGAAGAGATAGATGGAGACAGGGAGTGAGGGACAAAGAGATTGATAAATATGGAGTGAGAGAGAGTGTATGTTTGTGTGGGTGAGATAAAGAGACAAAGAAGAAGAGATGGAGGGACATATAGATATATATGGAGGGGGAAGAGCGGGAAGAAGTTTTCTTATAATAGTTGCATTGATTTCGGTGTAGATGGTGATTTCTAATCCTATTTGATTGCTTGCACTAGATGCATTGATTTTAGTGTAGATTTTGATTTCTAATGATATTTGATTACTTGCACTAGATGCAATGATTTCAATGTAGATGATTTCTAATTCTATTTAATTGTTTTCAATAAATGCATTGATTTCAGTGTAAATGGTGATTTCTAATCCTATTTGATTGCTTGCACTAGATGCATTAATTTCAATGTAGATGTTGATTTATAATTATATTTGATTGCTTACACTATATGCATTGATTTCAATATAAATGATTTATAATCCTATTTGATTGATTGCACTAAATGCAATGATTTCAGTGTAGATGGTGATTTATAATCCTATTTAATTTCTTATACTAGATGCATTGATTTTAGTGTATATGCTGGTTTCTAATCCTATTTTATTACTTGCACTAGATGCATTGATTTGAGTGTAGATGTTGATTTCTAGTCCTATTTGATTACTTACATTAGATGCATTTATTTCTGTGTAGATGTTGTTTTCTAATCTTATTTGATTTCTGCATTAGATGCATTGATTTCAGCGTATACGTTGATTTATGATCTGATGTAATTGGATGTATGATGGCACGTTAATTTTAAAGTCATTGGATTATTAGTGTGCATTGATTTCAATGTAAGCACAAAAAATTATTGACAATGTAGAACAATTTTTGTGTTATTGTAATTAAACCTAATAATATTGGAGAGCAAGAGAGACAAGGTGTGATGCTTACTTCAACAACTCGAGCTAAATATTTAAATGGTTTATGATTTATGTTTTCTACTGTCTTTTTCATATAATCAATATGAAAAGATGACAAAACTAACAAGTGTGACAATAAGAATAGTAGGAGAAAATAGTTTAAGATTGATCACAATGAAGGCTATTTGTAATTGATTACATTCTTATTATTCACATTTTATATCATTCAATATTATTACATTGTCACTTTGCATTAAAATATTTCATTTCATTATTTTTCATTATTAGAGTTATTTTACAATATTGATCATCTCAACAAACCGAGGTAACTAAGCAAATTTAAAATTGAAATGACTCGATAAATCTCAAACATATTTAGCATATTTAAAATGGTTATATTAATATTAGATGTATTTACATATTATTGATAAAATTAATCATATGTTCCTCATATTATCGATAGATTTTGCTTGGCCACACATGACTGAAACCAACGTAGATCCATCTTAACTACAAATCTATCAAGTGCCGAGAGGGATCAAATCTCTCGAGGTGAAAACCTTTCCTCAAGTTTTGTACTAAAAAAAGAGGTTTGCACCTCGAGAGATTTGATCCCTCTCGATGCTTGATAGATCCATAGTTAAGATGGATCTAGGATGGTATGAACCTTTCTTTCTTGAGTAAATTACGAAATGGGTAAATGGTAATGCAGGTGGTCACAAAGTGAGGTTACTGTAATGTGGACGGAAAGTAGAGAGCATGTTGGTCGAGTGGTAAGTCGGTAATAGTGGAGGCGATGATATTTAGTTATGTTTTGCAGTTGTGGTTGGATTCCACTACGACTGCTACGTTGGTTCACCAGTTTGCCAACAATATGCAAGGGGATAAAAACTTCACCAACAATCCCAGGGTAGACACGGTAGGGTACGAAACGAACTGGACGACAAATGGTAGGCAATGACGGTGGGGTGGATTAGTAGCATGCAACAACAACTGTGGTTTTGGATGACTGTGATGATGGTGGGTTAGTCGATTGTCAAAGGTCGTGGCGATGACTTGACTGTTGTTTTTTTTAAATTATATTTTTACATAAGAAAATTTTAATTTAGGTTTTTTATCTTTGACTTTATTTTTTATTTTTTTATTTTATATGTGTATATCTTGAGTCTTTATCTATATACATATATATATATATATATATATATATATATATATATATATATGGCAAAAGGCTTAATGATAGAATGGAGAACCTCAAAAAACATTATGTGGCTAAAAGCCTCAATCGACCGACAACGAACTTGACGAAGAATTGATGGCCAAAGGTTGGGATTGGAGAATGTGACTTTGATACCAATGTAATGAACAAGATTAATATACACAACATAATATTTGAAATATCTGAAATATGTAGGTATCCATATAGGACAAGTAATATATTTATATAAAGAAATGTTGAATGTAGATAGATATGCGAAGATGTTGAATACAATGGGAGTTCTCTGGTATATATACCAAGCGGGAGTTCCCTTTCATGAAGAGTTATGTATGTTAGTGGGGACATCTATTTTCATATGTGTTCCTTAATTAATAATAAGTTATCGTTATTTATATTCATGACATAATTTTATGTCAATTCAGTTTAACCTAAGTGTTTGGGAAGAATGATTATCATCCTCTCTACTAGATTCAATTCCTTTTAAGTGATATGTAGAACTTTTAACGAGTAATAATAATCATAATAATCTAATTTTAAGGTAATGACTAACCGAGACACCAAATTGGTGTATGTGACCCCTTTGTTTATGGGACAAGGGAGCCCTCTCCTTGTCACAATTTGACTACTAATGTTTATGAAGGTATACATCCTCTACCCTCTTTTAAATTTGAAGTTATGACCTCTTATATAAAAATACACATTCTCAACCATTAAACCTACTAAAACTATACCTATAAATTTATAACTATACATTAAATTAATAATATTAACCTATAAACCTCACCTATTCTTCATCCATAAACCTCATCAAACTATACCTATAAAGTTGTAACTATGTTTATAATTTAGTGCTATAAACTTATATATAAAGGTGTAACTATGTTTATAATTTAGTGCTATAAACTTATAAATATAATATTTGATCTTCCACATATTTATTACATATATTTCTTATCAAAATGTGTAAATTACATAATTATTATAGATATTTCTTATCAAGATGTGTGAATTATGTATTTGTTTTTCCCTTGAGGTTAGTTTCAAATACTTCATATAAAATATTATCGAGTAATATTGACTTGTCTTTTCCAATTATTATGACCTTACATCAAACCTATTTGGCACGAGGTCACACCATAGAATTCAGTGAATATCGATAGAGTTGTAAAAGGTGTTAGCAAAAACATTTGTGTCTTGAATACTTTGTAAAGAAAAATAAAATATTCCAAAAAACGATGGGGTGCATTTATTTTTTTCTAATTTCCTATCGTACGTTGTCCCTTGATGCAAGTTGTCAGCATAGGGAGTCCGTGTATCTGATTCCTAGGCACATCGTTGGAGACAAAATTGCGTACTTATCCAACCAAACTCCATTCTCGTGTCACGAGTCGTGTGTAACTTACGAGATTCGAGTGAGCGTGACAATCTAAAATTGGTATGGTTGGATTTTAATCAGGAAAATTAAAAACCCGAAAGTCATGTGGTTAGACATCCTGTTAATGATTAATTGCATTGTGGAATTTTGGTCATAAAAATTAAAGTCATTTTCATCATAGTACACCCTCTACGCTACCCCTTTAATGATGCAAGTAGTACCATTCTATCATATTCTAAAAGCATCATTTATCAATTCATCACTAATTCATATATATTTAGCCACAGCTTCAATAATGCAAGTTGTCAAAGATAAAACTCCATTCTATGCCATTCTAAAGATTTATGGTGTATGGATGTCATTGGTAACAGTTTCAAGAGTGCAAGTTGTCATCGAGATAAAAGTCTCATTCTATCATATTCTAAAGGTTTATGGATGTCATAATTTAGGTTTTAATTTTCAATATATCAATCTAACAGTTTAGGTTTAAATATAAAAAGTATGGATGTATTAGATAAAGTTTTATATTTTATTAAAATTTAAAAATAAAATATTTTTAATTTACAAAATTTATTTAAATTTTTTATATTTTATTATTAAAGTTTGTCTTTTGTATTCATAATGATTTCATTTCAAAATATAATTAAAGATAATCTCTTTGGATTAATACAATTGTTTGTTTTTTGTTTTGTTCGTTCTTTTTTTTAAACTTTAAAATAATTTAATATAAAAGAGTTCTTCGTATTATGTTCATTATGTATGATATATTGGACAATCCCTTATACTATGTTTGATCTTTAGTTTAAAATCTTGAAGATCAAATAAGTGTGAGCAGTTAATGGCATGTGTTACTTATTAGTTGGAGAATGGAAAGACATGTCATTCCACCTCTTCCTTGTTCTATATAATGAATTCCATTGTAATGTATCATTTTTCTATTTAGAGGCATATTTTGGCACTTAGGATGTGGAACATGAAACAATGATGACGATGCATATAGTAAGTATTTATAAACAAAGGAAATCATATCTCTTAGAGCACAATTGATCTACGAGGATCTTCATAATAATAATAAAAAAAAAAATTTGAATATGGTCTTTTTTTATATGAAAACGTACTCATGTGAAAGATCTCTTCAAGAGATTTCCAATAGAGTTTTGAACATAGTCAATCAAACATTGTATGTGAAAGTTATGGCCTGATAAAGTTTACGCCAAATAGGGAAAATATCACCAGAAGTTACAATGTTGATGTCACCATGTTAAATGAAATTGTATGGATTTGAAACATGCACCAATCCAACCAAGACATGTGGCCCAATCCAAACATTACATGTGGCAAGATGATGTGGCAAGAATGACACATGGCACATTCAAATGGTGACACATGGAACAATCAGACACTGATATGTGGCAAAATGATGGTATGGCTATCATGCCACACACTAAGATGTCGACATATGGCAAGAGGAGGTGGCAAGGCTGAGACATAGAACATTCGATACTGACATGTGGCAAGATGAGGTAGCAAGGTTGACATTTGGCACACTCATATGCTAACATGTGATAAGACGAGGCAACAATGCTACCATATGGCACACTCAGATGTTGATACATGGAAACATGAGTAATAATGTTGATATGTGATAGATTGAATTTTCTTAATGAGAAGTTGATACATGGACCAACCAAGGGCTACACAGGAACCTTTTAGAAAGAATATCTGGTTGGGTCAGGGCGAATAAAATTTTTACTGCACGAAATCTTAAATAGGAAGAATTGAACATGTGACATGCAAGAAAATGCAATCATATCTCCAAGAGCAAGGTTGATTCAAGAGGATATTCACAATAAAAAAAATTGAATTTAGTCTTCTTTTTTGATGAAAATGTACTCATGTTGAAGAACTCATCAAGAGGTTTCAATGCTAATTGAATGGAGCCAAACAGACACTATATGTGAAAGTTATGGCCTGCTAAAATTTAAATCAAATATAGAAAATATCGCAAGAAGGTACAATGTCAATGTGACCATGCTAAATGGACATATACAAATTTCACATGTGGTCCAATCCAAACATGACATGTGGCAAGATGATTTGGTAAGGATGACACATGGCACACTGAGATGCTAACACATGTCAACCTGACATGGCAAGGTTGACACAAAGCACACTCAAATGTTGACATGTGGCACACTTAGATGATGAAATGTGGCAAGATGAAGTGGAAAGGCTGACACATGACACACTTCATGCTAACACATGGAAAGATGAGGCAATAAGGCTGACATGTGGCATAATTAGATACTGACATGTGTCAAGATGAGGTGGCAAGATTGACACATGACAAACTTAGATGATGCACATATCAAGATGAGTGACGAGGGTGATATGTGACATATTGACTTGGATAATGAGAAGTTGACACATGGCTTCCACATGGACCAATTAGAAGCCACCATGTGGATCAACCAGAGATTGCCATGTGGATTTTCTAGGAAGCTTATGTAGTCAGGTTAGGGTGAACCAAAATTTTACTCCATAAAATTTTGAACAAGAAATATTGAACTTGTGATCCGCACCTCCAAATTCCCATCAACGTAACCATTGCACCACATGTAAATCATGTTGTAGATAACACATAATATTGTTTATAATATGTATCCTTTTTGTTCTAAAAATAGGAAAAAACCATTGTTATGTGGATATTTGAACTATAACATAGCCTACACAAGTGCAAAAAATTTACCACAATGTCACACACTTAATTAATGTTATGAGATGGAGGATATTACATTTATCTAAATAGAAAAAATCACTTTTCTTTAGATATTTGAATCCCAACACATGGGATAAGATTTTGGCATTAAAATCCAAACTAATTTCTTTTAGCCTATAAAAAATGGATTTTTTTATTAAAAAGTGGGGAGATTTGTAAGCTCTTAAAAGAGTAAACTCTTTGAAGAAGAATAGGCGAGTAGTAATCTAGATTATGAATTGAATATTCTTATTGGGAGAGGGTTTATTGGGAGAGAGTTTTTGTGAGACCTTTATGGGAGAATGAGCCACTTCATGTGAGAAGTTTAGCCCTTTGTGAAGGAAAAAAAAACTACATATTGGTAGAATATTTCGACCCTTTGTAAAGGAGAACTAGCCCTTTAATTGGAAAATAATCATAACCATTCTTTTAAAAGGAGTAGCCCTCTTTGGAAGAGAACTAGTAAAGTATTTCATGGTTGAATTGAACCTAGAGATGTAGTTAATGCTTGGTGAACTCCATTATCATATCACTTTGCATATTATTTTGCTGAGTTTAATTGTTTAAATTCAATTTAATGTTGATTTTTAAATATTATTCCAATTTTCATGTTAATGACAATAAATTCAAAATTATAGAATTCATTTAAAAATGGAGAAAAATTTAACTATGCCTGATTTCATACCTTGAGTTGGTTTTAGAGCTTGTTGAGTAAAGGAATTGTTAACACATTTTTCACTTTGTGTTATATTCTTTCATTGTTCTATTTTTTGTTTGGAAATGCAAGTTTCTCAGTTTGAAACATATAATCATAGGAAAAGCTTTGAAGAGAGAAAGGCTTTTAGTGCTTAAAGACATAAAATGGCAGATACATGAGGAAAACTCTAAATTGAGAAGAATACTGCAATTCTTGGAGGATGAAAAGTAAGAGTTGCAAGAAATATTGTCATTTCATAGAGAATTTCTCATGGGAATCATTTAAGAGATGCAACTTGAATTGCAAGCAAAATAAGATATTTTGGAAAAATTATAGAAAGGTGAAAGAGTAGAGCAGCAATAAGAGTCTACCATTCAAAAGAGGGCATCCTCTATAACAATATAGAAGCCATGACCGAAGCATGCATTGTAAGTAGTTAATCATGTTCTATTTCTTCCCATCAAGATGTAGATGCTTCTTTTGGTGAATTTGATAAGCATACTCAGGGTATTTGTTTTAAACTATTATCCAAGATGGGATTTAATGGAAAGTGCCTCGGTGTCAATGGCCAAAGAATAATTAATCCCATATAGGTTGAGGAAATACCTCATTATGTAGGTTTGGGGTATTACAAAGGAGGAAATTGAGAATGCTCCAAGGAAATTGAAGCAATATATGTCATGATAAAAGAACCCAAGTCATCACAATAAGAACTCATGAAAAGTGATGACAGATCAATCCATGATCGTGTTAGTAAATGCAATTCAAAATCAAGAGATGTACCATATTTCATTCATGGAAAAGGTGCAAGAAATAATGCAAAGGATACCGAAAGAGAGATGAGCATTCCAAAGGAGGAGTTAAGACAATATCCTCTCATTAGACTTGCACAAAGGATAAAAATAAAAGGTATGGCAAGCATGATTACTCCAATGTTTTCTTACAAAGAGATATAGTAGAGAGCATATTAATATAGTCAAAACCAAACTTCTATGGATAAAAAATAACATACTACTATACAACACAAATCGGCAAGCATGTTGGTAGCTATCTCTAAAGGGAGAGAGATCGCAACCACACACATTCATAAAATTTATTACAAGAGGCTGAAAGAATGTCCTTTTAATATAAGGAAAGAACCATAGAGGTCAAAAACCATAATTGTGAAAGTTTAAGTGCCAAAAAAATTGCAGGCCCTGAGGTGTTTAGTTGGTACATCAACTTTCTAGGGGTGGAACTTTTGAATACAATGTATGTTTGGGGTGCACAATATCTCACTAAAAAGAAATATTAGAGGATTAAAACTTTAGGTGGTGCAACCCATGAACCCATGCATTGTCAAAATACATCATTTAGGGCCTCAAAACAACCCTAGAATTTTGGGACTCATAAAACCATAGAAAAACTACCAAGAAGATAAAGAACCATTTGTTGAGAATGCAGCAAGATGATGGAGCTTAGTGAAATGAAGTCGCCTTCACTAAGTGGGCCCGCAGGCAAATTCTGGCGCAAAGTCTATTTTTAGACTATGTCTATTTTTAGACATACGGAGCATAATTTGGGAATTCTACTTGAAGATTCTTGGACTATGCGACATGTCGGTAAAAATAGATGAGACCCTAATTTTTAGGACCCAGGCTATTTTTAGACTGATCTCCTAAAAATATGGAAGTCAAATATTATTTACCCTTAATAATATTTTGACTATAAACAGCAGTTTACTCTCTTGGCGCACTTCAGTTTGAGTCATGGAGGTGACTCATGCAACTGACACAAGGAATCACGTGGTTTCTAGGGTTTGATGGCATCTTGCATGGTTGGCTTCAGTTAGACTTCAGTGGCAGAAGTTTTGGAGGAGTTAACGGGACAGATAGTGGAGTTGTGTTCTGTTTGTTTTAGTTGAACTAGTTGGGATTAGTTAACTAACTAATCAACTATATATGAGTGGAGTAAATTAAATAATATTTAATTTACTAAATATTAACTCATTAGTCAACTCAAGAACACTTCAGTTCACTACAGTGCATGATCAGTTCAGTGGAGACCAGTGGAGGAGGTAGATGAAAGGGTGAGTAAAGCTATCAGTTGGAGGATCAGTTTTGCATGGGATTTGCATTACACTTGGAGGAATTTTCCATGACAATTGCGCAGTCAAGCCAAGGGGATTCGAACCTTGGATCTCTACATATACAAGCCATGATTGCGCAATAGAGGCAAGGCAATTGGCAGGGAGTTTTGAACCAGTGACTTGTTCAAAACTAAGCTAGATTGTGTGTGACTTTATGAGAAAGTACTGAGTACTTGTGAGGGGTATTGTACTTGTTTGGTTACATGATTTCTCCATTATAATATACACAATAGCTGCGGGGTTTTCAGCTATAGGCTTTCCCCATACATACTGAGTTAATGTGTGATTGATTTGATGTGAGATTGCTTTTATTATTTCCGCATGTGACAATTAATTGTAGAAGAAGGTTATGTGTTATGCATGCAATTCGAAATTGATGTATGATCGGGTTAATCTTCATTGAATAAGTGATTTATTCAGCTAATTTCTACATGGTATCGGAGCTAGATTAATTGTCGAAGTCTATTACGGTGATTGCAAACTTATTTCCTCGGACAGAGTCTGCATGCGGGCCAGGTAGCCTCCGGAATATTCATCCTTCTTTGTAAGGTGAAAGATCTGGTGAATGCCCTTTGCAGTCAATCTCTGATTTGGAAATAATTTTTTTGCAAGTATAGATTGGAAGCGATAGAGCTTGGAGTTTGGAATTCGAATTTTGCAGAAGGTTGTTTTTCTTGGTGCCGGTGTTGAAAGATGTCTTCTTTCAATGGTTTGCGACTCGAATATGCTCTTGAAGGCAGTTCGAACTATGTTGCATGGAAAGATCGAATGGAAGCAATGTTAGAAGATAATGGTCTGAAGGAGTTCGTGGATGCGGATGTCCCAAAGCCCACTGATGCAGCTCTGGTCGATGCATGGCAAAAGAAGATCGCGAAATGTCGAAGGATCCTGTTGGAGGGCGTCAAGGATCATATTGTATCCAGCCTGCATGGAAAGGCTACTCCATATTTAATGTGGAAAGCTTTGTCGGATCTATTCCAGAGTAAGAGTGACCAAAGGAAGCTGGCGCTCAAAGATAAGCTCAGGAACATCAAGATGGAGAAGGGCGACAGTATCGCCAAATACCTCACGAAGTTCACTCAATGCAGAGATGAGCTGGGAAGTGTGGGGGTGACTGTCGAAGACGAGGACATGGTCGACTGGCTCTCCTTGGTCTTTCGAAGGCTTGGCACTCATATCAAGATAGTGTCAATGGTCGGGAGAAGCTGCCGGGATGGGAGCGCCTTTGGGCGGATCTCATGCAGGAGGAGATAAGGAGGACTACTCGAGATGGATCTTCATCAAAGGGAGCTGATGAAGAAAACTGCGCTTTGGTGTCAAAAGCTAAGAAAGGGAAGGGTAAGAAAACCTCTCATTCTGGAGCTAAGGGCAAGAAGCAGGATATGGCGAAAGTGAAATGTTTTCACTGCCATGATCACGGACATTATGCTACCAATTGTCCAAAGAAGAAGAAGAACAAGCAAGCGGGAAGATATGCAGATGGAGAAGCTTTGGCTTCACAGTTCGAGCTTGACTTTTCACTGATTGCATGCTTGGTTTCAAGTGTGATGGGATTGGTGTGGTTCTTGGACAGCGGTGCGTCATTTCATATGACGGGAGATCGGGAGTTGTTCTCAGATCTGGAGGACAAGGATTTGGGTATGCACATCGAGATGGGCGATGACGGTAGATACGGTGCGACTGGTATCGGTACCGTATCCTTTCAGAGGGAGTCTGGTAAACCCTTTGTCTTAAAGGATGTCATGCATGTACCTGGATTGAAGAAGAACCTGATTTCAGTAGCGATGTTGGAGGATAAGGGTTATGATGTGGTCTTCGGCGAAGGAAAAGCTTTCCTGCGCAGTAAGACTACTGGAGAGACCCGGAAGATAGGGGTTCGAACTCAGAACCTTTATCAGTTGCAGGTAGATGACTGCGCAGCTATGGCATGCAAGGCGGGAGAAGTGGTGAGCCGGGATGATGAAGGCGAACTATGGCACAGGAGATTGGGCCATCTTCACCATGGAGCTTTGAAGATTCTGCAGCAGATTTCTACTGGACTTCCTAAGGGCACCCTTGCGCAGTCAGATCAGTGCAAGGGGTGTACTTTAGGGAAGTATGTGAAAGCCACCTTTCACGGGAAGGATAGTCGCGCCACGACGATCCTTGAGAGAGTTCACACAGACGTGTGTGGTCCTTTCTCAGTTGCTTCGACAACAAAGCACAGGTATTATGTGATCTTTGTTGATGATTTCTCTCGAGAGTGCTGGATCTTCTTCATGCAGAAGAAGAGCGATACATTCGCGAAGTTCTGTGAGTTTAAAGCACTGGTCGAGAAGGAGTCGGGGAAGAAGGTGATTGCTCTAAGGAGTGATAACGGTGGTGAGTTCATCTCGGCTGAATTCAAGGAGTTCTGCAGCGCAGAAGGGATTCGGAGAGAGCTCATCGCACCCCATAACCCACAGCAGAACGGGGTGGCTGAGCGGAAGAACAGAACGATCGTGGGTGCTGCACGGGCGATGTTGCATGATCAGAGCCTACCCCTTCACTTGTGGGCTGAGGCATGCAATACAGCAGTGTATGTGCAGAACCGTTGTCCTCACAAGGTTCTTGGCATGAGTACACCAGAGGAGGCTTATTCTGGCAAGAGGCCTGATATTTCCCATTTGCGGATTTTCGGATCTTCTGTCTACATGCATGTGACGAAGGATGCAAGAAGGAAGCTGGATCCAACTGCTGAAGTTGGAATATTTGTGGGGTACACTGATACACCTCACAACTATCGGGTGTATGTGCCAGACAGTCGCAAGACTGTTGTGCGACGGGATATAAAATTCCGGGAGGAGAAAGCCATGCAGTGTTCGCTTGAGAGGGAGCTACACTTGCATGCAGATGAGGAGCTGTTAGTTCCTAAGGAGGAGCTTCCGGATGTGGATCAGCCACAAGAGGAGGTTCAAGAGGTGGAAGAAACCACCCAGGCAGCGCCAACCATCAGAGGGCGCATGCGCACTACAGAAGCTGAGCGACTGGCTCGGGATGCAGAGAAGGTTGTAGGACCACCTACGGCACAGCGCAGACAGAGACAGTCACCGGATCGGTACACTGGATACATGGCTCTTATGAGTCAATGTGTTGTGACAGAGCCATCCTCTTTTGAGGAAGCCGTGGAGGAACCCGCATGGGTTGATGCCATGATCGAAGAATATGATTCGATCATCAGGAACAGTGCATGGGAGATTGTCCCAAGACCGGTTGGGAAATCAGTTGTAGGTTCGCGATGGATCTACAAGGTGAAGCTGGCGGCTGACGGGAGTGTGGAGAAGTACAAGGCGAGATTTGTCGCCCGTGGCTTCTCACAGATCGAGGGGATTGACTATGAGGAGACTTTTGCTCCTGTCGCAAGGTACTCTTCCATACGGACGATCCTTGCTCTCTCAGCGCAGATGGGGTGGCACATTCATCAGATGGATGTGAAGACTGCGTTCCTCAATGGAGTTATTGAGGAAGAGGTGTACATAGAGCAGCCAGAAGGTTTTGAGATCTTCAGCAGTGAGTCGCATGTGTGCCGACTCAAGAGAGCACTGTATGGGCTGAAGCAAGCACCTCGTGCTTGGTACACTCGGATAGACAGCTACTTCACCGGGCTTGGATTCTCCAAAAGTGAGGCGGATCCAAACCTGTACCAGATTGTGGTGGAGGGGAAGCTGTTGATCATCGTACTGTATGTAGATGATCTGATTTTGACTGGCGACGAGCAGTTGATACTTTCATGAAAGGAGGATCTTGCACGGGAGTTTGAGATGAAGGACCTGGGCATCCTTCATTATTTCCTGGGATTGGAGATTTGGCAGCGCAGTGGAGGACTGTTTGTTTCTCAGGGCAAGTATGCCCGGGAGATTCTGGAGAGGTTCAACATGCAAGGCTGCAAGCCTGTTGATACCCCTCTTCCTGGAGGTTGGAGGAAGGGAGATGCTACTTCGGAGGAGGTAGTGGATGCCACTGTCTGTCGACAGTTGGTGGGGTCGTTGATGTATTTGGTCAATACTCGACCCGATATATGCTATGCAGTTAACCAGCTTTCGCAAGCTATGGTTAAGCCTACCAAGCTCTTTTGGAAGGCGGGCAAGCATGTATTGCGCTATATCAGAGGCACATCGGGATATGGTTCATGGTACAGACAGGAGGATGAGTTGAGGCGGCAGTGCTTCAGGCATCGGTACCATCACATCAGAGATTGTGTTCAGCGGAGGATCATGATGCTTTCATATGTTCCCACGGAGGATCAGGATGCCGACATCCTGACGAAGGCGCTCACCAGGAGCAAGTTCGAATTCCACAGAGGCAGGATAGGGATTGCAGATAATCCATATCTTGCGGAGAGGGAGTGTTGAGAATGCAGCAAGATGATGGAGCTTAGTGAAATGAAGTCGCCTTCACTAAGTGGGCCCGCAGGCAAATTCTGGCGCAAAGTCTATTTTTAGACTATGTCTATTTTTAGACATACGGAGCATAATTTGGGAATTCTACTTGAATATTCTTGGAGTATGCGACATGTCGGTAAAAATAGATGAGACCCTAATTTTTAGGACCCAGGCTATTTTTAGACTGATCTCCTAAAAATATGGAAGTCAAATATTATTTACCCTTAATAATATTTTGACTATAAACAGCAGTTTACTCTCTTGGCGCACTTCAGTTTGAGTCATGGAGGTGGCTCATGCAACTGACACAAGGAATCACGTGGTTCCTAGGGTTTGATGGCATCTTGCATGGTTGGCTTCGGTTAGACTTCAGTGGCAGGAGTTTTGGAGGAGTTAACGGGACAGATAGTGGAGTTGTGTTCTGTTTGTTTTAGTTGAACTAGTTGGGATTAGTTAACTAACTAATCAACTAGATATGAGTGGAGTAAATTAAATAATATTTAATTTACTAAATCTTAACTCATTAGTCAACTCAAGAACACTTCATTTCACTACAGTGCATGATCAGTTCAGTGGAGACCAGTGGAAGAGGTAGATGAAAGGGTGAGTAAAGCTATCAGTTGGTAGATTTGTTTTGCATGAGTTTTGCATTACACTTGGAGGAATTGTCCATGAAAATTACGCAATCAAGGGAAGGGGATTCGAACCTTGAACCTCTTCATATACAGGACATGATTGCGCAATACAGGAAAAGCAATTGGCGGGGAGTTTTGAACCTCAGACTTGTTCAAAACTGAGTCAGATTGTGAGTAACTTCATGAGAGAGTACTGAGTACTTGTGAGGAGTATTGTACTTGTTTGGTTACTTGATTTCTCCATTATAATATACACAATAGCTGCGGGGTTTTCAGCTATAGCTTTCCCCATACATACTGAGTTAATGTGTGATTGAATTGATGTGAGATTGCTTCTGTTATTTCCGCATGTGACAATTAATTGTAGAAGAAGGTTATGTGTTATGTATGCAATTCGAAATTGATATATGACCAGGTTAATCTTCAGTGAATAAGTGATTTATTCAGCTAATTTCTACACCATTGAGTTAATGGAAGAGGTGGTGTCATGTAGAGAATGCCAAAATATCTAGTTTTGGTTCCAGTATAATGGTTAGAAGAATATACAATGTACCCAATATAATTTGTGTTATGTTGAGGATACAACGTATTTCTTGGAAACACCAAATTTTATTACAATTGGTTACTCTAATATGTTTACCCATAAACCTACTACTAATTAAATAATGCATGTGGGAAAAAAATGTAGACTTATCCAATAATATTTAACCACTTAATCACAATGGAACCATAAGTTATAATTCTAGGCTTACACATGAAAACATAGCTAAACGAACTAGAAGGTATTAAAACATATTACATAAGAACTGGTTGCAAAAGAATAATGTTTTGCCCAACTTTGAGTCCCCCTTATCGTGCCCTCAAGCTTGTTGAAAAATATTTGTTTCTTCTCTACTCAACATCTCTCTCTCTCTCTCTCTCTCTCTCTCTCTCTCTCTATATATATATATATAACAACTGCATAATTAATCCTTTCATGCTTATTCCCATAAAATATTTTCAAATGTAGAAAATTTGATTCATGGGAAAATTCAAATTATTTTGACAAATAACAATTAAATACCTTATTTCCATGACTTCGTTGATGTGCTCCTTTTGGGATCACCCCACTTTCCAACTAGGAAAAACCTAGTTAGCTTCCTACATAAGGGAACCTCCATAGATTCTCTAGCCCTTTGAGCCCAAGTCTAGAGTTACAATCATCGTATGCCTAAATTCTATGTGCCAAACACCTCCCCAATATCCAAATCCAAAATCCACTATCCATTATCAATTTTTCCTTCCCCCTCCTCTTGGCCTTACTTCCCAACACTTCTCCAAACTCTCTGTAACAAAATGATTTCCCTAAAAACCCCAAAAAGGTCCCCCCAACCACCCTAATGTTCTCTCCTCCATACTTGTCTCCCCCGCATTAATACTACATAAATCTATTCTTAATCCCATCCCTAATTATAATAAAATCTAAATTATTAATCAATTATTAATCAGGATTAAACAAAGTTACCAATGAAACAAGAACTATTACCTCAAAACGAGAACTTTAGCCCAAAAAAACTCAAAAAACATGAAAAAGAACCCAAAAAACAAAAAGTGTGTATTCCATAACACACTTTTTTTTAAAGGCTCAAATTTCAATAATTTTTAAAATTATGCGAAAAACCATTTTTTTTTTTTTTTTAAGGATTGAAAAAACTCCCTCCAAACAAAAAGTGTTGATGTTGGAATAACAAAAAAAATAATATGGTCACAATTTTGACACTTTTTAACAACGGAATTAAAGATAAAATATTAGGACTTTGAAAAATCGTAAAATTCCATAATTTTGATACATGATGTTAAAGATAAAAATATCTTCTCTCAAAGCCTTATAATTTCCAACAATTTTCGTCCATCTTGTTAAAGATAAAATATCTTGACTCTCAAAAATCCTAAAATTGTAATTGTTTTCAACCATAGCATTAAAGATAAAATATTATAGCTCAGAAAAACCTTAATATTTTGACAAGTTTTCAACCATCGTTTTAAAAATCTTAAGTTTTTAACATATTTGAACCATGGAATAATGGACAATTATATGACTAAAATAAATTTTTAAAATGAACAAGTAAATGAAACATTTATTATTCCAAGAGTAATTTAATTTTAAAGGCTAAAAGTATATCTCTTTTCAAATTTTAGCCTATGACAATTTATTTTTATTTTAAGTTTATCATATTAATAACAATTTAATAAATATAATGTTTATATATATATATATATATATATATATATATATATATATATATATTGAAATCACTGGAAATCAAACAGTTAGTTATGATGAATGAAAAATTTTACAAAATAAATGAATTTATATGTGATTTTGGAGTTTTTGATACTCGTTGCATTAAAACATTTGTTTTTTTGGAAATTTGTGTAAATATTTATTTTTAAATAATTTTAAGATTTTGAAATTTGCAAATTGTTTTTTAAAACCTATATTTCATGATTGAGAAATATATACATTTTAATTGTATTTTCATACAAAATAATAAGAATAATAATTTAATATTAAAATTATATTTTTTTAGAATTTAATAAATCGAAACTAATAAACATATTAAAGATTATGCAAAAAAATTTGTCGTTTTGAGAATCCTATCGATCACTAAGGAAGTACCTCATCAACAAAAAATTGTTCTCTTAGACTTATTACTTCTACATATTTTTTATTTTGACATATATATCCAATCAAATATATTGAGAATATGAAAACGTTGAAAAAATAAAAACTAAAACATATATATATATATATATATATATATATATATATATATATATAATTAAAAAACAAGACCTAAAAAATAAATAAATAAAAAAAATAAAAAAATGAAAAGTAAAATTAAAATAAAAGAAAACATTTCAAAACATAACATAATTTAAGAAAAGAATTTTAAAAATTGGAAAAAAAAACATAGAAAAATAAATAAATAATATTGATGAGATTAAAAAAAAAAAAAAAAAAAAAAACCAAACAAACAAAAGAGACATTAAAATAAACCAAAAAAACAAAAAAAATATTAAAAATATTAAAAATAATAATTAAAAACATTGAAAAAAATAATTGAAAACATTAAAAATTAAAAAAAATACACTGAAATAATTTTTTAATAAATAACAAAAAAAATAAAGAAAAACAAAAATTGGAAAAAATAAAAAAATAAAAACATATTTAAAAAAACAAATCAAAATCTATTTAAAAATAATTAAAAAATACCATAAAAAATAAATATAAATAATAATTAAAAGAACCATTAAAATTATCTTAAAAAACCATTTAAAAAAAAATGAAAACAAAATTATAAAAATTTTAAAGATTAAAAGAAAATTTTAAATTAAAATTTTAATTAAAAAAATAATTCGGCCTCCCCACCTAGCCAGCCCTCGGTCTTGGCCGTCGAGCGGAGGGGAGCTACCTGAATTTACCTCTCCCCGTGCACCTGGCCTTGGGCCTGGCCCAGAGTTCGAAATCAATATATATATAGATATATAGATATTTTTTTTTAAATTTAATTTATTTATTTATTTATTTTTTTTCTTTTTAATTCTGTTATTTTTAAATTGTCTTTTTTTTTTCGTTTTTTTGTTATTTTAAAAACTCTTTTAAATTAAATTAAATTAAATCTAGTTTTTTTAATTTACATTTTTTAATTCTATTAATTTTAAATTTTTGTATTTTTATTATTTTTATTTTTTTAATTAGGCTGTTTTTTCTATAACTTAAAAGAAATTGTTTTTCTTTAAATTATGTGTTTTTTTTCCTTTTTAATTTATTTTAAAATATTTTGTATTTATTTTTTGTTTTTTGTTTTATTTATTTATTTATTGATATTTTTTATTTTACAAGTTAATTTTGTTTGTTTTTACTTTTCTTTTTGTCATGTTTTTTTTTTATATCAACATGAAAATCACCAATATTAGAAAATTTAAAGTGTAAAAAATAAGTTGTCTAAACAAAAAGGGTTGATGTTGCATCAACACTTTTCAAGCTTAGCATGGAAATCACTAACATTTAAAATAAATGTTCATACTTGATAAATAAAAAAATTTAAAGTGTCAAAAATGAGCCCTCTAAAAAAAGGGGTTGATTCTCCATCACAACTTTTCAAAATCGACATGAAAATCATGATATTAAAAAAAAAGTAATAATCATATTTTTTTTTAAATTTAAAGTGCGAAAAATATGCTAAAAAAAAATAGGTGATTATGCATCATTACTTTTCAAAATCGACATGAAAATCATGATATTAAAAAAAAAAGAAGTTCATAAGAAAATTTGAAGTGCCAAAAATATGATAAAAAATGGTGATTTTGTATCACCATTTTTCAAAATTGAGTGTTTTTTTTGCTACCTCAAAAAACCGGTTAATCAGTAATTTTCTCATTTGATCGGTAACTTTGTTATTAAAGATTAATACTTTAATTAGCCACTAATTAATTTTAACTGTTAATTAAGCTTAAGGCTAATCATAAGATTAATCATTAATCAAGCTTAAGGCTAATCATAACTTAATTATTAACTAATCATTTAGTATAATAGGCCCTAATAAACAATAGAATACTAGCATATTTTTGTGAAGTGTGCATATACAACTAGCATACACATACCTCATATGGATACCAATAACACTGATAATGATATATCACATCAAGCAATATCAGAACAAGTAGATTAATAACATAGTGTAGCATAATAACATAAGGGAGTGGGAATTACATACACCCCTCCTTCATGCAAATTCGCCCCAAAGTTGGAGTTAAGAGGACACAATAGTCAAGGAGTACAATGACAATTAGACATAATCAAAATAATGGGAAATATTATAGTAACCAAAACTAAGTAAAAGCATAAGAGTTACTATAATCTAGAGTTCACAACTAACTTATATCCTCCCATCCCCCCTAACCTACTTCTGCTCCCATCATATATGTTCTCCACTGAATATACTATAGCATTAGCTATACTGATCTAATCACTGATAAAACCAAAATGGCATAAGCATCAAATATCAACCTAACTTCCCCAGTAAGAAACTAGCAATCATTATCACATGTCCAGGGTAGCGTGTCCATCAGAGACTATTGGCTGTGGAACTTGATTATCTTCTTTATTTAGATGTATCACCGCATTGGACCCATGTTCTTAACGGGGCAGCAACGCCGCCTATCATTCGATTGTCGTCAGGGGGGTCTAGAGGGGTCCAGGGGGGGTGGCGGCGACCTTTTGGAGCCCCCCTGATCTGAATGGAATGTATTGTTTTTGCTGTGCTAAGTATCCAAACAGTAATTAAATTGTCTGCATAAGGTTTACTGAAGTTTGCAAGTGAAACAAATGGTTTTATCTTAGTTAAACATATTTCTATGTGAGGTTAAAGCATGTAAATTGCTTGTATAATACTGTACAATAGTAAATAAAAGAGAATTAAACATCACATGTAACATTATTCAATAAATTTGATGAAGCAGTTCACCCCTCCTGGGCTACATCTGCTGGTCCAGATCCCAATGGCATGTCCCTCATATCTTATTGCTCAAAAATGGTAAGTACATGTGAATAAAAGCCTCAAATGGTTATGCTATCTGTAAAAAAACTTTAGAATGCTTGAATTAGTTAGGAATGACTATTCATTTGCATAAAACAGAGAATGGATGCTCAATACACTGAAAACACCCTAGTGGCCCTGGTGGCTCCTTGACCTTTCCTGAAGCTAACCCTACACAAGATGATCTCTGATGGCTCTGAAAACTCTACCAATGTGTTCATAATGTCAAGAATACCCAAAAATTACTATTCATTCCTCAAAATTGGTCGAAATCGCCATCAGTTATGACACAAACAGTATTTTTTCCCATCACTCCTAGTAAAACTCCACCAAAATTGGTTGAACTCCAGATAAATCTGACAATTTAGCAGTCAGCGTCGAACTTGGAGGTACGCCAGCAGAACCACCAGGCAGACTGGGAGTTAAATTAAATATTAACCCCCGCATGTGACTGCACCAGAGTAAATGGAGAGCTAACCGCTGAGTTAGCCGCAAGGCTTTTCTACGGCAATAATTGTTTTCTTGGCCACATGGCCCTTAATCGCTAAAGTTAACGATTGGAATAGCCACCG
The DNA here is from genome assembly GCA_034641835.2 of Pinus albicaulis. Lineage (NCBI taxonomy): Eukaryota > Viridiplantae > Streptophyta > Pinopsida > Pinales > Pinaceae > Pinus > Pinus albicaulis. The sequence goes on from CM076583.1 coordinate 1,247,462,173, forward strand.
ATTGTAAAGGTGTAGACCATGATTCTTAGTGCCGGTCTCATGGAGTGGTATTTTGAATGGGGGCTAGCCCTTAGGGACAAGCCCTCCCCCCTGCTATCGGTAAATACAAAACCTTAAATATGTGTGAAGGCCCTTAGGGGTTAAGAACCAAACATGTGGCATGGTGGTTGGGCGCCTGCGCTGTGTGCGGGAGGTCCCACATTCAACCCCCCTGCTCTCCAAAACATGTTTTCATAACCATATGACCTCCGCCCTGGGGCCACATGGCGCTCACTCATTGGCCCAAAAACTTATATATAAAAATATTTTTTTGAAATATATTTTTTTTTGCAAATTTTTATACAAAGTCAAATTTGTTCAAAAGTCATTTTTTCGGAGTTTACTCGGATTTTCAAACCTTCATAACTTATACATACCACCTCTGTTTTGTGAATTTTTCACAATTCCAGAATCAGAGCGATAAGACCTTTCCGGTCGCTCAGGTTGAAAACACTTTTGAGCATTTTTTAACAATGAACATGATCTCCTGATCACACCTCCCCACTGGGAACCTTTTGGATCCCAAAAGCTCTCTGGACTACTGAACATGAAGATGAGGAGACTGTGTCCCCACTCTTCCAATCTTAATTCACTGAAATTTCCTTAATTTCATTAATTGGAGCATTTCATGAAACGACAAATTTTTCCTTGGTTCCATTGACCAACCATTGATGTTTTTGACATTGTCATGGTGCACATTTTCAAAACTTGTAGAACAACAACTTAACTTTGTAGTAAAGATATTGTTTCTACATTGGCCTATAATCAAAGGAAACTTAAAATTATTTTCACCTTGCATCCTGTCCTTACGGCGATTTTTTGCTAAATTTTCTTTGAACTTATGTCGATTTCTGACCAAGTTTCCTTGCCATTGTACCATGCCTTTCTGAAACCAGCAATGATCATTTTTTAATCTTGTGCCTTTGATAAGTTGCTTTTCCCTCTCTTGTACCTTTGCAATTTCTTGCACTGACACTTTGTTTTTAGCATTGTTCGACACCAAAGACGATTGTTGCAACTGTTTGTCATCTTCTTTCAAAGACAACCTATTTTCAAACTGAAACAACTCATTACATATATCAGCATTTACTTGAAAAGGATTATGTAAAACTTCCCTTTTTTAATCATCATCAATGTCAAGTTTTGACTTGCATTGACGAGCCTCTTCATATGCCCTGGATTAACTAAAGAAGAGTCTAGTTTTTTGCGATGAGTTCTCACAATGTACTCCTTGCCATCTTTGAATAAATGGTATTTTTTCTCATGGCGATGGAAGATATATTTCCTCTCATACAAGTAAGGACTTCCCAACACCATACCTGTTATATCGAGTGGAAAAACATCTAATTCAACCGTGTCAATAAATTGTGATGTTATTGCAACGCGCAACATGCACTTCTTTGAAACCTGTAAATTTGCATCCTTACAAATATAACCACGTGGATATGGTTTTGGATGTGGAATGGTCTCAAGATTAAGTTTCTTGACTAATTCTTCAGAAATAAGGTTCGCTTGCGATCCACTGTTAAATAATGTGTCAACCTTGGTATGTTTGGAAATGACCCTCACATGAAACAATTCAATTCTCTTTTATTCACTTGGAGCTTCTATGTGACAGTTAGAAATACTAGAACTGGGTTTAGTTTCATTCTCTTTTTTCCTTCAAGTTCTTTAGTTCCATAGCTATGTTTTTTGTTTCATCTCTTGATTCTGACCCTAGGTCTTGTTCAACTATTGCAATTTTCTTGCCTTTCTCCTTGGCTTTATCTTTGGCTTTAAAAATTTCTAGTTTCAACTCTGGATGAAGTTTCCAACAATGGTCCTCATCATGGCTTGTTTTAGAACAGTGTTTGCAAAAGAATTTTCCCTTCTCTTTTCTAGTATTTTCATTTCTCTTTTTCTTCCATTTGCCTTTAAACTCACTTTCCTCATTCCCATCTAAGTTTTGTTTTCCCCTTGCCTCTAAATGTGTGGCTTGAACACATACCTCATCTAGGCTTGTAGGGTTAAACATGAGAATGGTATGTCTTAGGTAAGTATGTAAACCTCTTATATACTTGAGTAAAGTGTCTTAGCTATGCAAATCTACTCCTAGTAAAAGAGCTCTTCTTCTAAATTCTTGTGTATACACTTGTACATTTTGTCCTTTCAATTGTTTAAAATTCTGCTATTCCATTATGGCTTTCTACATGCGAGCTAATGGATAAAACTTTTGTTTTATTATAGAAATGAAATTAGTCCATGATAAGATAATCTTACCATATTTTTTGATCTCCTCCTTTGTCTTGGATTCCCACCAAACAAGTGTTGCACCTTCCATTCTCAATGAAGCTAATTGGATTTTGGTTTCGTCATCATGAAAATTTTGAATTCTCAAATAGATCTCTAATTGCCTAATCCAATTATCTAGCTTTTCTGCATTAACTTCACCATCAAGCTTTGGCAATTCAAACTTAACATCAAGTTTTAGAAAATGATTTTTACCAATGTTCTTTCACTTATATGGCTGATGTACTGAAGACGATGTAGAGAATGATGAATATGAAGATGAGGGTGATGATGGCGACTTTCCATTGTCTCCATTTCCTCCATTACCCTTCATGGATTTATCTTCATCATTATGGCCTCCTGAAGATACTTCTCCTTTCTTGTGAAGTTTAGATCCTTCTCCCTCTAGTATTTCATTCCTTTCTTGATAAATGACTCTCACCATTTTAGTTAAGTCAAGAAATGCTTTTCTGAACACTCTTTCTTCCTCCTTGGGATCAACTTCTTTAGGAATTTCTCCTTCTCTTGAAGTCATGATTATGACTTCTTTTTCTTCTCTTTGAGGTGAAATTGAAGGTGGAGATAATGGCACTCTTGCCCTCATTGGCAGAGGATTACTTTGTACTTTCACTAATTGACCTTCTCCTCTCTTAAGCTTCAGCCTAGTAAGCATTAAAACTCTGCAAACAGTTAAACAAATTCTTTGCACAAAGGATTAAACAGAGAAAATACTCTATCTCAACCTAATGGTCAACCTGAGCTCCGATACCAACTTGATCTGAATGGAATGTATTAGTTTTTTTGTGCTAAGTATTGAAACAGTAATTAAATTGTGTGCATAAGTTTTACTGAAGTTTGCACGTGAAACAAATGGTTTTATCTTAGTTAAATAGATTTTGTGTGAGGTTAAAGCATGTAAATTTCTTGTATAGTATTTTACAATAGTAAATAATAGAGAATTAAACATCACATGTAACAATACTCAGCAAATTTGATGAAGCAGTTCACCCCTCCTGGGATATATCTGCTGGTCCATCTCCCAATGGCATGTCCCTCATATCTTATTGTTCAAAAATGGTAAGTACATGTGAATAAAAGCCTCAAATGGATGTGCTCTTTGTAAAAACAACTTCAAAATTATTGAACTAGTTAGGTGACTATTCATTTGTAGAAAACAGAGAATGGATGCTCAATACACTGAAAACACCCTAGTGGTCTTGGTGGCTCCTTGACCTCTCCAGGATATAACCTTGCATGAGATGACCTCTGATGGCTCTGAAACCTCTGCCAATGTGTTCAAAATGTCGATAATACCCAAAAATGACTATTCATTTCTCAAAATTGGTCGAAATCCCTATCAGTTATGACACAAACAATATTTTTTCCCATCACTCCTAGTAAAACTCCACCAAAATTGGTTGAACTCCAGATAAGTCTGACAATTTAGCAGTCAGCGCCAAACTTGGAGGTTTTCCAGCGGAACTGCCACGCGTAATGGGAGTTAAATTAAATGTTAACCCCTACATGTGATTGCGTCGGAGTAAACGGAGAGCTAACCGTCGAGTTAGCCGCAAGTCTTATCTGTGGAAATAACTATTTTCTTGGCCACATGGCCCTTAACCGTCGGAGTTAACAGTTGGAATAGCCATTGGAATAGCCGCTGATTGTAAAGGTGTAGACCATGGTCCTTAGCGTTGGTCTCGTGGAGTGGTATTTTGAATGGGGACTAGCCCTCCCCCCCACTATCGGTAAATACAAAACCTTAATTATGCGTGAAGGCCCATAGGGGTTAAGAACCAAACATGTGGAGTGGCGGTTGGGCGCCTGCGCTGCGTGCGGGAGGTCCTGCATTCACTCTCCAAAACATTTTTTCATAACCATATGACCTGCGGCCTGGGGCCACGTGGCAGCCTCTAGGTTGGCCACATGGTGCCCGCTCATTGGCCCAAAAACTTATTTATAAAAATATTTTTTTGAAATATGTTTTCTTTGCAAATTTTTATACAAAGTCAAATTTGGTCAAAAGTCTTTTTTTTGGGAGTTTATTGGGATTTTCAAACCTTCATAAATTTTTCATATGACCTCTGTTTTGCGAACTGTTTGTGATGCCATAATCGCAACGATGAGACCTTCCTGGTCGCTCAGGTTGCAAACACTTTTGAGCACTCTCATTTTTTAGAATTTTTGAACAATGAACATGATCTCTTGATCACCCCCCCGGGCAGGGGGTTTCGGGGGCAGTGCCCCTAAATCTAAAAACAAATGTAAAATTTCCTTGTAAAATATTGTAATCTAATAGTCAATTTGTGTCATTCACTAGGTGGATTATCTAACGGTAGAAGTTATGTTTAATTTAGGGTTTTTTTCCCTAGAAGGAAACCCCTCTATTGTATGAGGGTATTGTATTGTGTCTGTGTATTTTGTGTATACTCTGAGTGATAAATAGCAAGGGGGATTGTGTGAGAGAGTAGAGGATATTACAACAGATTTCTTGTAGGTTGTGTCTCTTCATTTTGTTGGATATTATAAAGGAAGGACTGGGTATTTCTGTAGACGTAGCCCAAGTTGGGTGAACCATATATATCAGTGTGTCTCTTGTTTATATGTTTTATGTGTTCTACTGCTCTGTAATATATAATTTTCTAACAAACAGTATCATAATCAAAGGTCTATTTGGTTGATAAAATCGTAGGAAAGAAGGGTTCCTTGGTCAAGTGGGAGCAATGGAAAAAGATGGTAGGTTTAGGGTCGATAAATTTAACAACCCAAACTACCCGCTGTGGAAGATGCAGATGGAAAATTGTCTATATAAGAAATATTTGTACCTGCCATTGAGCGGAAAAACAAAGAAGTTGTCGAGTATGACACATGCAAAATGGGAGATTCTCTATAGAAAGGCACTTGGAACAATACGGTTGTGCCTCGCGACATCAGTAGCCTTCAATATTTTGAAGGAAACAACAGTAGAGGGTTTAATTACAGCATTTTTGAAACTATATGAAAAACCCTCAGCCTCAAATAAGTTATTTCTTATGAAATTTTTATTTATTATGAAGATGTTGGAAGGTGTATCTGTTGCTGACCATTTAAATGAATTTAATAAGGTTACCGATCAGTTCAGTTCTGTAGGGGTAAAATTTGATGATGAAGTTAGGGCTCTGTTATTTCTATGCTCATTGCCAAAGAGTTGGAATGGTTTAGTTATCACCATTAGTAACTCTATCTCTAGATCTAGTACTTTAAAGTTTGATGATCTTGTTGGTGGAATCCTTAGCAAGGAAATGCGACGGAAAAGCTCTGGTGAGACATCGGGTAATGCTTTGAGTTTAGAGGCTAGGGGAAAAAAAATGGAAAGAGGAAAGAGCTCAACATGTCGCAGTAAATCAAGGAAAGGGTTCTAGAAATGTGTAAAGAAAGGACACCTGAAGAAAGACTGTACATCTCGGAAGGGAAAATATGGAGACACACAACAAGAAAAAAATCATGAAGAAAATGTGAAATATGATGTGTTACAAGATGCTTTGATTCATTCTTTAGAAAATGTTATTGATTCCTAGGTGGTAGATTTAGGTGCCTCATTCCATGCCACACCTGATAAGAAATATTTTCATGACTATGTTCAAGGATATTTTGGACAGGTTCATCTGGGTGATTCTAAACCTTGTAAAATCATTGGAATGGGTAAAGTTATTGTAAAACATCAGAATGGAAACCAATGGTTATTGATATGAATATGGGAAAACTATTATTGATGTGATAGCCCTCATTAGTTAAATACAAATGTGTTTAGGATCGTCTCAAGTTAGCCATTTGTGAAGTGGTTTATGTGTCAAGTTTTTGGTGGTTTTATGAGAAATTTATGAGTTAATTAGCTGTTAAAAACTCATGTACAACAATAAAAATCAAATAAATAACACACATCATACACATTACACAATATCTAATGATGGAGTTCACCCCTCCTGGGCTACATCTCCATGGACCTGCTTCAACTAGCTAGGACCTCTTAGGATTAATGATCAAATATATGATTACATGCACCTATAGTGCTCCAATTTATTTGCAACCTACTCCATTGGATTCAGAAGACGCAAAAACCTCAAAATAGACTATTCAATATCTAAAAATGGTTTCTAGCTGATCTAGGCTTGGCCTCCTCTCCTGGTGGCCCTATGATTATTTAATATTAAAATTGGAAAAAGCACTTTTAGAAGTGCTCCAATGCCTCTGCAACCTATCCCATTGTGTTCAAAGCATCAAAATCATCTAATAATGACTCTTCTTTCACTCCATTTGGTCGAAATATGCTCCAGTTAGGCTCAATTCTATTCTAGCCTAGTAAATTGCCTCCAAAACTGGAGAAGACTCCAGTTAGCCCTACCAATTATGGAGATCCACCAAATTTTGTGTGAGCATTGAAAAGTACGCTAACTTAATCCTCTATTTAATTAAATTTAACATGGTATTAACTACATTTTTAACTCGTGTTTATGGCGCATTAAGCTCGTTTAGTGGAGGCATCGTGATGTGGTTACATAGTAAAGGACATATGGGGAGGGGGTTGGCCCCCTCCTTCCTGCCGTTGAAGTAAATGTTACATGTCAAATTAACATTTGTGGCCACCGTTTAGCAAGCCCTGTCCACGGCCTAACAGTAAGGAGTTTTTTTATGTGGGGGGAGGTCACGAGTTCAACCCGACCTCCGCCCCTCCACAACATATATATTTGCCAACAGATTTTTTTACTATAAGGTTTTAAAACCTTACAATATAGAAAAATAGTGCGCCATATATATATATATATATATATATATATATATATATATATATAACTTCAACTTTGGAAATAATGTACCACAATATAATATTTGGACTTTAGCTTATCATATCAGTTTGACTATCCAACCTTAAGACTTTGAAATTAATTCGACCTTGGAATATGAATTTGAAATGCAGAATTTGGATAGGGTCCACCAGAGGGGGCACGCGGTGGCCCGTGGTTGCACCATGTGTCAGCCTCTGGTTGGCCTGTCCATCCATTAAAAAAATTTCAAATTCAACCTTAGGAGCAACCCTTTAAAAAAATTTCACCTTCAAACCTTGAAATATGAATCCTACAGTGGCACTTGTCAAAGTGTCATTGGGCGAAATTGGAGAAAACCAAAATTTTTACCTTTGAACCTGTTTGACCATTTTTTTGAAAATTCACTTGTTTGACACGGCGATCAGCCGGCTCTAGTTTCCTCGTACAAACTCCGTTTTGAGTGAAACGAATTGCACCAAATTACTGCCAACGAGCCGGTTCTAGTTGTTCTGGTTTGGTGCGATTATGAGCACTTTGAATTTTTGGCAATTTTTTGCCCCTAATCCAGATTCTAATCACTCCTTCCCATTGACAGAATTTTGGATTCATAAAATCTTGTTATCTCACGAGAGCTGAATACTCTTCTCTTTCCCAAGTTCTATCATCTTGATTCTACTTGGAAAAATCTCCATGACAACCTCTTGGATTCACTAATATGCCTTGCGTTACAAATGGCTTAGCACTTCAACCAATGCCTTCCTTTTGCTACCGACCCATTCCATCACTTGTTCGATGCTTGCTAACTGATAAAACACCTTGTCGTACAAAAGCGATCCCTCGATTCTCGGAAAACTAACTGATGGCCTTTCCATTGAGAAGCATGTTCTTCCTTTACACAAACATGCATTTGATGCAAGCTTCTCCTTGGAAACCACTTTTCCAAGTTAAGCCCATCTGAGTGAACTACAACAATGAGTTCCAACATCAGTAATAACAAGAAAATAAATGACCATTATTTTACCTCCATGGTTAAAAATTCCACATATGGAAGAATGCATTCACCATCTATTTCTCTTCTTGGCGTCAACACATAATATGGTCTACAATAGCTGCAAAATTTTTGGCTGCAAATTCTTTGATATCTTGTCCCTCTTTCCATCATCCTCTAGTTCGACATGCTGCTCATGCCATGGATTGGAGAATGAAGGTTGCTTATGCCATGGATTTGATAATGAAGGCCAAACATGAGCCTCTCACTCAAGAGTGGACCTTCCCAAAATCCCGCGACATCTTGCAACAAACACAACCATCAATTTGAAAAACACATCATGCAAGAAACATAACTTGAGGACATATCCATTTTATCCTTCAAAGCAACAAATTTCACATCATGTGAACATCGCCATGTACTTTTACATCTTGGTGTAAAAACCATCGACCAAAAACAAGTCGACAAAACATGCCTCTTCGAGCAATTAACTCTCAAGTCAAACAAAATTATTGCAAAATTGTCATCTTTGTTGCATCTAAGTGAGTCAACATAACTCTACTTTCAAACACCTTCCTGGCATAAACATGCAACATGCATTCACTTGACAAAGAAATTAATCAAATAGGCAATATTTGCATCAATTATCAAAAGACATGCAAGGCCTTAATTGGATAAGAAATCTAACCATCTCTTACCAAACCATTTCAATGGCACTTCTTTCAACTGCACTTCATCATGTGAATCATCCTGGCCCACATCTATTATGGAACCTTCTTTTCGAATCTTGTCAAGGTCTCTTTCCACCTTCTTCATATGTCGTGGATGACTTGTTGGATACAAAGTCCAACACTTGTCTACAAGATGACCTTGCTTATGGTAATGAGTGCAAAACAATTGCATCTTATTTTCAACATGGTTTTCCTTGTCCAATGGACCTTTGGCTTTTTGATTCCTTTGTTTTAAAATTTTCCTATGCATGGCTATCTTCTTCCAACATCTTGAAACAATATGGTTATTCAAACCACAAAAGGAACATGCAACGTTTCTCCAAATCTTATGTGAGAATTTTCCATCTTTATCATGATCAAAAGAAACTTGATTAAAGGTAGATTTATACCTTGAACATTCACCTTTGTCGCCTACTTGAGGAGATGAATTTGAAGAGGTAGTGTCTCTCTTCGAATACCAACAATAATATCCTCTTGCTTTCCATTCTCATTAGCTGCATTCTTATTAGCATCTTCTTGCAAAGTGGGTGTAATAATTTTTCATTCCTCATGAACACAATCTTCACAAGCTTGAGGTAATGAACATGAAATGAAAGTCCTTCTTGGAACACCTTCATGTGCCTCCTTGGCTTTGGAGAATTATCCATCATGTTGTTCATAACCAATACCCAAATACTTAGGCCTTTCCTCAACAACAATTGGCTTAACAATGCCTTGTGCATGTTTTCCCAATCCTTTACCTTCATTGCCCATTTTCATCAATAATTTGGACAATATTCCTTTAGTGTGTATTTCAAAAGCACCTAGACATTCATTTTGAGAATAAATTGAAGATAAACTTGAATTACATATCTCTTTTTCATGCACATACTTGGCTTATGTTTCTTTGGCATCATGGAGTTGAGTCTCCATCTCATGCATCATTGATAGGTTTTCATTTGCAATATGGAATTGAGTTTCCATCTCATGCATCTTTTCAAGAGGTTCTTGCTTCTCCTCCTTCATGGAAATCAACTACTCTTGAAGTATAATTATTTCCCTCTTATCTTCATACATCTCTTGCACAATATCATTCATGATTTAGAGTTTCTGCAACATATCTTTATCAAAGATTTTTGCTAAGGAAGATTGACTATAAACATCACTTAATGAAGATGTCATTACACTTGTAATGCATAAAAATTCTTTGCTTTGATTTGAGAATTGAGCTCTCAATCTTGACCTTCTCCTTCACACATATAAACTTGCACAAAATTAAATTCTCCTTGTACAAATTCAAAACCAAAATCTAATTCTACTAGCTATCCTTGGCTAAAATGATCTAAACTATTTCTCTGATACCAACTTTATTTGAATATGGGAAAACTAGTATTGTTGTGCTAGCTCCCTCGTGAGTCAAATAAAAATGTGCTTAGGATAATCTCAAATTATCCATTTGTGAAGTGGTTTGTGTGTCAAGTTTTTGGTGTTTTTATGAGAAATTTATCAAATAATTAGCCATGTACAAAAAATAAAATGTAGAGAAATAACACACAACATACACATTACACAATAGTTGATAACGAATTTCACCCCTCCTAGGCTACATCTCCATGGACTTGCTTCAACTGGCTAGTCCCTCTTGGGATTAGTGGTCAAATTTCTGATTAAATTCACCTACAGAGGTCCAATGGCTTTGCAACCTGCGCCATTGGCTTCAGAAGACAAAAAAACCTCAAAATAGACTATTCAATCTTTGAAAATGGTTTCCATCTGATCTAGGATTGACCTCCTCTCCTGGTGGCCCTAAGCTTCTTTAATCTTCAGAGTGGCAAAAACACTTTCAGAAGTGATCCAATGCCTCTGCAACCTATTCCATTATGTTTAGAGGATCAAAATCATCTAAGAATGACTCTTCTTGCACTCCATTTGGTCGAAATATGCTCCAGTAAGAATCAATTCAATTCTAAATTACCTCCAAAACTGGAAAAGACTACAATTAGCCCCGCCAATTATGAAGCTTCGCCGAATTTGGTGTGAACGTCGAAAATTCTGCTAATTTAATTTGTTGTTTAATTAAATTTAACATGGGATTAACTCCATGTTTAACTCATTTTTATGGCGCATTAAGCACATTTAGTGGAGGCGCTGTGATGTGGTTACATGGCAAGGACATATGGGGAGGGGGTTGCCCCCCTCCTTCCCATCGTCAGAGTAACCGTTACAAGTCAAATTAACATTTGTGGCCATCGTTTAACAAGCCCTGTCTACAGCCTAACGGTAAGGAGTTTGGTTATGTGGGGGGAGGTCACGGGTTCGACTCGACTTTCGCCCCTCCATAACATATATATTTGCCAACAGATTTTTTACAATATATAAAAGTAATGTGCCATATATATATATATATATAACTTTGACTTTGGAAATAATGTGCTACAATATAAAATTTGGACTTTGGCTTATCATATCAATTCGACCATCCAACCTTAAGACTTTAGAATTAATTCGACCTTAGCATATGAATTTGAAATGCGGAATTTGGATAGGGTCCACTAGAGGGGGCACGTGGTGCCCGTGGCTGCACCACGTGTCAGCCTCTGGTTGGCCTGTCCATCCATTAAAAAAAATTCAAATTCAACCTTAGGAGAAACCATTTAAAAAATTTTCACCTTCAAACCTTGACTGATGAATCCTACAGTGACACTTGTCACAGTGTCATTGGGAAAAATTGGAGAAAACCCAAATTTTTACCTTTGACCCTATTTGACCATTTTTTTGAAAATTCACCTATTTGACACGGCGATCAGCGGGCTCTAACTTCCTCATACAGACTCTATTTTGAATGAAACGAATTGTGTCGGATTCCTGATGACAAGTCAGATCTGGTCGTTCTAGTTTGGTGCAATTTTGGGCACTTTGTATTTTTGGTAAATTTTTGCCCCTAATCTAGATTCCGATAAGTTATTAAAGGAGGTAAGGCATGTTCCATATCTGAAGAAAAATATGATTTCAACAGGGAAGTTAGGCGGTGAAGGTTGTGTAACAACTTTCATAGATAAAAGCTGGAAGGTCACTAAAGGAGTCCTGGTAATAAAAAAAGATGAAAACATTGGTACATTGTATTTATGCAATGGTATTTCTAACTCCGTTAATGCTTTAACTTCCAAAGGATCATATGCAACATTATAGCATCATAGGCTTGGATACATGAGTGAGAAGGCAATGAAGATTATTCACTCAAGAATTTTTTTGTTTGGTATGAAGAATATTGATTTGGCTTTATGTGAGAATTGTGTTTATGGAAAACATAAGAGATTCCTAGTTCTTAGAGTCGGGAAAGAAAATAAGAATGAAAAATTAGAGCTTTTACATATAGATGTATGGGGACCTGCTCAGGTGTCATCTCTCGGTGGCTCTCGTTATTATGTTACTCTTATTGATGATGCAACTAGAAAAACTTAGATTTATTGTATTTAGAATAAATCTGATGTATTTGATACTTTCAATAAATGGAAAGCTTTGGACCATAGCCCATTTTCATCAATAATTTGGAACATATTCCTCTAGTGTGTCTTTCAAAAGCACCTACACATTCATTTTGAGAATAAATTGAAGATAAACTTGAATTACATACCTCTTTTTCATGCACATATTTGGCTAAAGTTTCTTTGGCATCATGGAGTTGAGTCTCCATCTCATGCATCATTGATAGGTTTTCATTTGCAATATGGAGTTGAGTTTCCATCTCATGCATCTTTTCAAGAAGTTCTTGCTTCTCCTCCTTCATGGAAATCAACTACTCTTGAAGTATAATTCTCTCCCTCTTATCTTCATACATCTCTTGCACAATATCATTCATGATGTAGAGCTTATACAACATATCTTTATCAAAGAGTTTTGTTAAGGAAGATTGACTAGAAACATCACTTAATGAAGATGTCATTACACTTGTAATGCATAAAACTTCTTTGCTTTGATTTGAGAATTGAGCTCTCAATATTGACCTTCTCCTTCACACACATAAACTTGCACAAAATTAAATTCTCCTTGTACAAATTCAAAACCAAAAGCTAATTCTACTAGCTATCCTTGGCTAAAATGATCTAAAATATTTCTCTGATACCAACTTTATCTGAATATGGGAAAATTAGTATTGTTGTTCTAGCTCCCTCGTGAGTCAAATAAAAATGTGCTTAGGATAATCTCAAATTATCCATTTGTGAAGTGGTTTATGTGTCAAGTTTTTGGTGTTTTTATGAGAAATATATCAAATAATTAGTTGTTAAAAACTCATGTACAACAAATAAAATCTAGAGAAATAACACACAACATACACATTACACAATAGTTGATAACGAAGTTCACCCTCCTGGGTTACATCTCCATGGACCTGCTTCAACTATCTAGGCCCTCTTGGGATTAGTGGTCAAATGTCTGATTACATTCACCTATAGTGGTCCAATGGCTTTGCAACTTGCTCCATTGGCTTCAGAAGACAAAAAATCCTCAAAATAGACTATTCAATCTTTGAAAATGGTTTCCATTTGATCTAGGCTTGACCTCCTCTCCTGGTGGCCCTAGGCTTCTTTAATCTTCAGAGTGGAAAAAACACTTTCAGAAGTGCTCCAATGCCTCTGCAACCTATTCTGTTATGTTTAGAGCATCAAAATCATCTAAGAATGACTCTTCTTGCACTCCATTTGGTCGAAATATGCTCTAGTAAGGCTCAATTCAATTCTAAATTGCCTCCAAAACTGGAAAAGACTCCAGTTAGCCCCACCAATTATGGAGCTCCGCCGAATTTAGTGTGAATGTCAAAAAGTCCGATAATTTAATTCATTGTTTAATTAAATTTAACACGGGATTAACTGCATTTTTAACTCATGTTTATGGCGCATTAAGCACGTTTAGTGGAGTAGTTGTGATGTGGTTACATGGTAAGGAAATATGGGGAGGGGGTTGGCCCCCCTCCTTCCCACCGTTAGAGTAACTGTTACAAGTCAAATTAACATTTGTGGCCACTGTTTAACAAGCCTTGTTCACGGCCTAACGATAAGGAGTTTGGTTATGTGGGGGGAGGTCATGGGTTCGACTCGACCTCCGCTCCTCCATAACATATATATTTGCCAACAGATTTTTTTACCATAAGGTTTTAAAACCTTACAATATATAAAATTAATGTGCCATATATATATATATATATATATATATATATATATATATATAACTTTGACTTTGGAAATAATGTGATACAATATAATATTTGGACTTTGGCTTATCATATCAATTCGACCATCCAACCTTAAGACTTTGGAATCAATTCAACCTTAGCATATGAATTTGAAATGCGGAATTTGGATAGGGTCCACTAGAGGGGGCACATGGTGCCCGTGACTGCACCACGTGTCAGCCTCTGGTTGGCCTGTCCATCCATTAAAAAAAATTCAAATTCAACCTTAGGAGAAACCATTTAAAAAAATTTCACCTTCAAACCTTGACTGATGAATCCTACAGTGACACTTGTCACAGTGTCATTGGGAAAAATTGGAGAAAACCCAAATTTTTACCTTTGACCGTGTTTGACCATTTTTTTGAAAATTCACGTATTTGACACAGCTATCAGTGGGCTCTAACTTCCTCATACAGACTCTGTTTTGAATGAAACGAATTGTGTCGAATTCCTGATGACAGGTCGGATCTGGTCGTTCCAATTTGTTCTGATTTTGGGCACTTTGTATTTTTGGTAAATCTTTTCCCCTAATCTAGATTCCGATAATTTATTAAAGGAGGTAAGGCATGTTCCATATCTAAAGAAAAATCTGATTTCAACAGGGAAGTTAGGTGGTGAAGGTCGTGTAACAACTTTCACAGATAAAAGCTGGAAGGTCACTAAAGGAGCCCTGGTAATAGCAAAAGATGAAAACATTGGTACATTGTATTTATGCAATGGTATTTCTAACTTTGTTAATGCTTTAACTTCCAAAGGAGCATATGCAACATTATGGCATCATAGGCCCGAATACATGAGTGAGAAGGTGATGAAGATTATTCACTCAAGAATTTTTTTGTTTGGTATGACGAATATTGATTTGGATTTATGTGAGAATTGTGTTTATGGAAAACATAAGAGATTCATATTTCTTACAGTTGGGAAAGAAAATAAGAACGAAAAATTAGAGCTTTTGCATATGGATGTATGGGGACCTGCTCAGGTATCATTTCTCAGTGGCTCTCATTATTATGTTACTCTTATTGATGATGCAACTAGAAAAACTTAGATTTATTGTATTCAGAATAAATCTGATGTATTTGATACTTTCAAGAAATGGAAAGCTTTGGTTGAGATTGAGACATGGAAGAAGTTGAAGTGTCTGAGGTAAGATAATGGAGGTGAATATTGCAGCAAAAGGTTTTATAGGTACTATTCAGAGCATGGAATTCATAGAGAGAAGAGAGTTCCAATAACACCACAAGAAAATGGTGTGTCAGAAAGGATGAATAGGACAATCATGGAGCATGCAAGGTGCATGAGATTGCATGCATGATTGAATTTACAATTTTGGGTAGATGCTGTAGATACAACTGTTTATTTAATAAATAGAGGGCCTTCAAGTTACTTGGATGGTGGTATTCCAAAGGAGGCATCGACAGGTAAAAAGGTAAACTAATATTTTTTAAAGACTTCTGGTTGTGAGGCCTTTGTCCATATTAATAAAGAAAATAGAACAAAGCTTGAGGCAAAATCAAAGAAATGTACCTTTATTGGATATGGTGTTAATGATTTTGGTTATCGCTTATATGATTACGAAAATCACAAAATAGTTAGGAAAAAAGATGTAAAATATAATGAAAAGGTCTTGTATAAGAATTAGTTGCAGGAAAAGAAACAGGAAAAATAAAACAACGAATACACGGTTCTTGATGAGATCATAGAAAAAGTAAAGGTGCCTAAAAATAATATAATAAACATCCACTATAGAAATTATACAAAATACATGTATTTCTTGGATTCTCCTTATCTAACAATATGCTATTGTTAAATACAGAATCGCTTCTACAAACCTCTGCAGAATTTAAAACACAATCGCCAATTACAATATCGTGAAGAAAGATCAATCACACACAACACAAATAATTTATCGGGGAAAGATTAAAGCTAAAAACCCCACTATATTCCATTGTATATTATATCATGGATCATGAAACAATTACATATAAAGCTATAATCTAAGAGCTCTCAATAGAATGAGCTAATTGTCTCACATTGTCATACAAAAATTGGCAAGTTCCTTAGCCAATTTACTGTCTCCAGACAACATGCCTCCACTACGCAATCCCTGATGGTAAAGAACCCTAAATGAATGATTGCTTGCCTTCCTTTACTGCGTAAATATCATGGGGTCATGCAATGTGTGTGTGCTTGCAGGTGTGCAAGCGGATAATGTCACAAATGATAGTTTACTTCCCTTTCACCTAGAACTCAATTGGGTCTCCACTGGATCTGACATGCATGTAGCTAATAATAGTAAAAACATCAGTTCCATGTGAGATCACTACATGTGAATTAATTAATATTTAATTCACTTGATCTCTCACTAGTGTATCTTCAGGTACAACTAGCACAACTGACTTTAACTCACTTAATTGAGTTAAACTGATTTACGACTTGCACAACTCATGCACCACTGCACTTCCAACTCTGTTTGAACTAGAATCACTCTGTTATAACTCAAGTCAACCCGCATGTCTCACCAACCAACCTCTTAACTCGAAATTCACTTAACTAAATGATTTTCCGCTTTAGTTAACTATTTCCAAGTCCACATTGAGAATAGATTACAGTTTAATGTCCATCTAAATTAAGGGATAATAAAGATATACATGCATCTATAAATAGACATGCACCATACATCTATAAATAGACATACACCTAAAAATAGCCCGTGTAGGCCCCACCTAGTGTAGGTGCTTAATTTTCACTAGGATAAAGGATGTTGTTTCTGGATGCCAATTTCACTGTTTCCTATTGCAAACTTCAACACTCCCTCTCAACAAGAAAGGAATGTCCTTGCATGAGACATGCAACTCCATGCATGGGTCATGCAACCCTTGCATGCGACATTCAACCCTCATGCATGCGACATGAAACCCATTCATGCAACACTTCTCTAGTGTTTCTCGCACATGCAACCCTTACATGCAAGACTTCACTAGTGTTTATCACACATGCAACCTTTACATGCAACACTTCTGAAATTAAATAGCCTCCAAACAACTAAATCAGTATAATTCATCTGTCATCAAAGTCTTCTGACTTCTGCGAGCTACTGCACATGTCTTCTGGATCCACTACGCTGCTGACATCTACATCAATGCACTCTTCACTTGCTGCCAACTCTATTCTGCGATCCAGTATCTGAACCTGTCACTTTGATTTCATGTCCTCACGACATCTGACTGCATCAATCCAACTGATCATACTAATACTGCTCTGTGGGCTCCTAGTAGCCAGGTTCAATTCATGAGAACCACACCATCTCAATGAATCCTGCCCAAAATTTCTTCTTGGGATTATTCATGCATTTCGCCCCACCTCTCACCTGGTGGTATAGCTGCATGCACTCCCTCCAACCATCTGGCTCGAAATTTCTCTGCATGAGTGGTTTCTCCCACTCCATGATCCTCCACATGTGGCTGCTCCACATCTTGAGGTTCACTCTTTCCTGGATGCAAATCCAACTCCCTCTCAAGGGTCAACTGCATGGCTTTCTCACACTTCCCCATGTTTGGAAGCTCTGTAGAAATCACATCTACATCAAGTATATAGAGATTCTTCACACGAATCCCAATATTCTTGACTTGCTTTATGGCTTTATTCTGAAGGAAGGATTTACCTTCACTAAATACCACATCATATCATTTATCTTCCAACATTGCAACTAAAAATAAATTTTTCGTTAAGCCTGATACATGTATTACATATTTTAAAAAGAAGGGTTTACCTAACTTCCTTTGGAAAGAAACAGTACCAATCCTGGTAGCCCTATACCTTTTTTCATCACCCATTTCGAAATGCATCTGGAGGTCTTTCTCCTCCAAGCTATTGAAAATTTCTCTTTCTTCCGTCGTGTGGAAAGATGCACCACTATCCAAGTACCAAATCGAACTCATTGCACTTGACACCATGCATGCAATAAGTGATAATTCAAGCTCAAATTGTGAGGCAAGGACCTCACCAGTTGTAGCTCCAACAACCTTCTTGTTCTTATTCTTTTGTGGACAATTTGTGGCAATATGTCCATGCCCGTGACAGTGAAAACACTTCACTTTGGAAATGTTATGCTCCTTTCCATCTTCCTTGGCCTCATATTTAGAATGGAATTTTTTCCCCTTCCCCTTCTTCGACTTGGCAGCTAAAGAAAAATCCTCTTCATCATCATGCTTGGATGAAGAACCATCTCTGGTGTTCTGCCTAAACTCATCCTACACCAGATCCAACCATAGTCGTTCCCAATCCGAAAATTTTTCCAATCCATTGACAGAGTCTTCATAACTATGCTAACTCTTATGAAGTCTTAGAGAGCCAAACTCACCAAATCATCATCATCGACAGTTATTCCTACACTCCCAAGTTCATCCTGACATTGGAAAAACTTTGTTAAGTATACCTGAATAGTGTCATTATTTTCCATCTTGATCTTCTTGAGTTTATATTTGAGTGCCAATTTCCTATGGTTGATGTTGCTTTGGAATACATCCATCAAAGCCTTCCACATAGCATATGTTGTGGCTTTCCCATGGAGGCTTGAGACAATGTGGTCTCGTACTCCCTCCAATAGGATCCTCCTCGCCCTTGCCACTTTATTTTGCCATGCATCAAGATTTGTAGCATCTGGAGCATCTAGCTTAGGAACATCTTTGTCAATGTATTCCTTCAAGACATTGTCTTCAAGTACTTCCTCTATCCTGTCCTTCCAAGCAATGTAGTTCGAGCTTCCCTTGAGTGCATACTCTAACCTCAAGCCATTGAAATCCATTTCGATCTTAAATCAGTTGTAGCACCAAGAAATTCTTTATGCAAGTTCAAATTCTATCCGCCAACACACTCAGCTCCTACTTCACTTCTACAATTTCCTGTGCTTCGATACCATGTAGAAATTATACAAAATACATGTATGCCATGGATTCTCCTAATCTAAAAATATGTTACTGTTAAATACATAATCACTTCTACAAATCTTTGCGGAATTTAAAACATAATCGCCAATTACAATATCATGAAGAAAGATCAATCACAAACAACACAGATAATTTACCAGGGAAATATTACAGCTAAAAACCCCACTATCTTATATTGTATATTATATCATGGATCATGAAGCAATTACATACAAAGGTCTAATCCAAGAGCTCTCAGTGCATGAGCTAATTGTCTCACACTGTCATACAAAATTGGCAAGTTCCTTGGCCATTTTACGGTCTTCAAATAGCCTGCCTCCACTGCGCAATCCCTGATGGTAAATAACCATGAATGCATGATGCCTTGCCTTCCTTTATTGTGTAAATATCACAGGTTCATCCAATGTGTGTGTGCTTGCATGTGTGCAAGCGGATAATGTCACAATTGATAGTTTACTTCCCTTATACCTAGAACTCAACTGGGTCTCCACTGGATCTGACATGCATGCAACCAATAATAGTAAAAACATCAGTTGCATGTGAGATCACTACATGTGAATTCATTAATATTTAATTCACTTGATCTCTTACTAGTGTATCTTCAGTTACAACTAGCACAATTGACTTTAACTCACTTAATTGAGTTAAATTTATTTACAACTTGCACAACTCATGCACCACTGCACTTCCAACTCTGTTACAACTAGAATCACTCTGTTACAACTCAAGTCAACCTGCATGTCCCACCAACCAACCTCTTATTTCGAAATTCACTTAGCTAACTGATTTTCCACTTTAGTTAACTATTTCCAAGTCCACATTGAGAACATATTACAGTTTAATGTCCATCTAAATTAAGGGATAATAAACATATACATGCATCTATAGATAGACATGCATTCTATAAATAGACATGCACCATAAATCTATAAATAGACATACACCTAAAAATAGCCTGTGCAGGCCCCACCTAGTGTAGGTGCTTAATTTTCACTAGGAGCAAGGATGTTGTTTCTAGATGCAAATTTCATTGTTTCTTTTTGCAAACTTCAACATCCACCACAACAGCAACATGCACCTCAAACACCTCAAAGTGGTGTTAGAAGGTCTACCAAGATAAGTATACCCCCTGAACGATACTCTCCTTCATTATATTATTTATTGTTGATTGATTCTGGTGAACTCGAATGTTATGAAAAATAAATGCAGGTTGAAACAAGGAAGAAGTGGGAGCTAGCCATGAAAGAAGAGAGAGACTCCTTAATCAATAACCAGACTTGGGACTTAGTTAGGTTGCATGGAGGTAAAACAACATTGCAAAATAAATGGGTTTATAGTCTGAAGGAAGAAGATGGAGGAAACAAAGGTACAAAGCTAGGCTTGTGGCGAAGGGGTTTGCATGGAATAAAGGTATTGACTTGGATGAAATATTTTCTCCCGTTGTTAAGATGAATTCAATCAGAACTAATTTAAGTCTTGTTGCAGTGAAAGATTTGCATCTTGAAAAATTAGATGTAAAGACAATATTTATCCATGGAGATTTGGAGGAAGAGATCTATATGCAACAACCACAAGGATATGAGGTGAAAGGGAAGGAAAAATTAGTGTGTGGGTTAAAGAAGAGCTTTTATGGATTAAAATAGGCTCCAAGGCAGTGGTATCTAAAATTTTACAGGTTTATGTCTGAACAAGGTTATACTAGATGTCACTCTGATCGTTGTGTTTATCTGAAAAAGAAAAATGATGGCAGCTATATTATATTGTTATTGTATGTAGATGAAATGCTTGTTATAGGGTCTAAAATGTAAGAAATAAATGTGCTCAAAAGAAAATTGGCAAATTCATTTACAATGAAGGATTTGGGAGATGCAAAACAAATCCTTGGTATGAGAATAACTAGAGGCGGGAAAAATCACAAATTAACACTGTCTCAGAATGAGTACATACAAAAGGTGTTGAAAAGATTTAATATGCAGAAGATGTGCCTCAAGACCCAAGAATAAATGGATTATATGTCTAAAGTTCCATATGAATTAGTAGTTGGAAGCTTAATATATGCAATGGTTTGCATAAGGCCTGATATTGCACATGCAGTGGGAGTTGTAAGCAGGTACATGAACAATTCAGGAAAAGAACATTGGATGGGAGTGAAATGGATTCTCAAATATTTGACAGGTATCGCAAATCAAGCATTATGATTTGGTGGTTCAAACATTGCTCTACAGGGATATGTTTATGCAGATATAGCAGGTGATAGAGATAACATGAAGAGCACTATAGGGTATGTATTTACTATAGGTGGAACAATTGTTAGTTGGGTTTCAAAAATGAAAAGTGTTTTTGCAATTTCAACAACAGAAGCAGAGTATGTTGCTGCTATAGAGGCTAGTAAAGAAATGATTTGGTTGCAAAGGTTTATGGATGAATTGGGTAAGAAGCATGATATGGGTAGGTTATACAGTGATAGCCAGAGTGTCATTCATCTTGCAAAGAACTCAACATTTCATTCTAGAACTAAACACATAAAACTCAAGTGCCATTTCATACGGTTAGTGTTGGAAGTTGGATAGTTGAAGCTATAAAAGATACACACTAGCTAGAATCCTGCAGATATGCTAACAAAAGTTGTAACCAAGGAAAAACTAAGATTATGCTCAGTTTCAATTACTCTTCAAGTATGATGAAGATGAGAAACACCTAGGTCGAAAGTGGAGTAATTGTTCAAAAAATGAAGCAGCAATGGAGTTTCTACAATCAGTCTCAAAGTGGGATATTGTTGGGTCTGGAGCCTAATTATCTTCTTTATTTAGATGTATCACCACGTTGGACCCTTGTTCTTAACGGGGCGGCAACGCTGCCCATCGTTTGATTGTAGTCAGGGGGGTCGAGGGGGGGGCGACGACGACCTTTTGGAGCCCCCCTAGCAGCGGTTTTCAGTGGCAACGTCCACAAAGCTAAAAACATATGTAAAATTTCCTTGTAAAATATTGTAATTTCATAGTAAATCTGGGCCGTTCATTAGGCAGTTGATCCGACGGTAGAAGTTTTTTTTAATTTAAGGTTTTTTGCACTAGAAGGAAACTCATTTGTTGTATGAGGGAATTGTATTATGTCTGTGAATTGTGTGTTGAGATTAAAAAAGAAGATTCAACATCCATGCCTATTGCATTAAGCACCTGGTTTCATTCAACAGTGCATGAAACTAGACTAGGGTGGGGCCCACAGTGCTATTTTTGGGTGCATGTCTATTTTTATTATTCCTTAATTAAGATGGACATTAAACTGTAATCTATTGTCAATGTGGACTTGAATGAGTTAACTAAAAGTGATAAATTCAGTTATCTAGTGGATTTTGAGTTAGAGGTTATTGGTGAGGCATGCAGAGTAATTCTAGTTGTAACAAATTTCGAAGTGCAGTAGTGCATGAGTTGGTGCAAGTTGTAAATCAGTTTAACTCAGTTAAGTGAATTAAACTTAGTTGTGCTAGTTGTAACTGAAGATACACTAGTGAGAGATTCAGTGAATTAAATATTAACTAATCTAAAATAAATGATGTCACATGCAACTAAGGTTTACTATTATTATCTGCATGCATGTCAAATCCAGTGGAGATCTAGTTGAGTTCTAGGTGAAAGGGAGGTTGACTATCAGTTGTAGGATTATCTTCTTGCACGCATGCAGGAAAAAACCCATTGGAGTTCCCATGATACTTGCGCAGTTAAGCCAGGAAATAATTCCTATATTTTAGAGATCTTTACCATGAGGGATTACGCAAGGCAGGTAGGCTGTCTCGAGGCTGAGAATTGGCTATGTGTTGGTCAGTTTTGCATATGACAGTGTGAGACAATTAGCTGAGTACTGGAGGGCTATTGTGAGAAGCGTTTTGTGTGTAATTGTTTCATGATCCATGCTTAATATACAATAGAAGATAGTGGGGCTTTTAGCTGTAAGCTTTCCCCGGGAAATTATCTGTGTTGTGTGTGATTGATCTTTCTTCATGTTCATGTGATTATCGATTGTGTTTTTAATTCCGCAAAATATTTGTAGAAGTGATTCAGTATTTACCTTTAGTAAATTGTTAGACCGGGTGAATCTAGGATATACATGCATGTTATATAATTTCTGCATGGTATCAAAGCACAGTAAATTGCAGAAGTGAAGTAGGAGATGATTTTGTGATTGGATAGAATTCCAATTTTCAGAAAGACTTTCTTGGTGCTGTAACTGATTCAAGATCGAAATGGATTTCAATGGCTTGAGGTTAGAGTATGCACTCGAGGGCAGCTCGAACTACATTTCTTGGAAGGACAGGTTGGAGGCAGTACTCGAAGACAATGGGTTTAAGGAATTCATTGACAAAGATGTTCCTAAACCCGATGCTGCAAATATTGATTCATGGAAAAATAAACTGTCAAAGGTGAGTAGGATCCTATTGGAGGGAGTACGAGACCACATTGTATCAATCCTCCATGGGAAAGCCACACCATATGCAATGTGGAAGGCTTTGATGGATCTATTCAAAATTAGCAACGACCATAGATAACTGGCACTCAAAGATAAACTTAGGAAGATCAAGGTGGAAAAGGGTGACACCATTCCAAAATATCTAACAAAATTTACGCAATGTCAGAATAAACTGATAAGAATTGGAATAATAGTTGCTAATGATGATTTGGTGAGCTTGCTCTTATAGGACTTCCCAAGAGTTGTCACAGTTATCAAGACTCTGTCAATGGAAGGGAAAAATTTCCAGATTGGGAACGACTATGGTCGGATTTGGTGTAGGAGGAGTTCAGACGGAACACCAGAGATGGATCTTCATCTAAGAATGAAGATGAAGAGGATTGTGCTTTGGAAACCAAGGAGAGGAAGGGGAAGGGGAAGAAATTACACTCAAAATCTGAGTCCAATAATGTTAAGAAGCACGACATATCCAAGGTGAAGTGTTTTCACTTTCACGAACATGTGCATTTTTCTACTAACTATCCACAAAAGAAGAAGAACAAGAAGGATGTTGGATCTACAGTTGGTGAGGCCCTTTCCTCACAATTTGAGCTTGAATTCTCATTGATCGCATGCATGGTGTCCAGTGCATTGGGATATGTGTGATATTTGGATAGTGGCGCTTCCTTTCACATGAAGGGAGATAAGGAACTTTTCAGTGACTTGGAGGAGAAAGATCTCCAGATGCATATTGAAATGGGCGACGATGGATGGTAAAGTGCTACCAGGATTGGTACCATTACCTTTCAGAGGGATTCAGGTAAACCATTTCAATTAAAATATGTGATGCATGTACCAAGTTTGAAGAAAAATGTTAGGTAAACATGACTCGGGGTAGAGTCAATGTTGACTAGGGTAACTAGTAGTGGTTTTGGGGCACATGGTTTTGTGAACCCATGGTATTGCATGTAATGGAGCCTATAAAAAGGCTGGGAACACTTCATTGTAATGCAGGCCTGGAGGTGAGCGGTGAAGGCTCACTTGGCCGGATTAGCCAGGGTTTTGGCCAATGGTTAATGAAATTACATTGGTTGGGTTTTTCCCCGAATTTGGGGTTTTCCCAGATAAACATTTGTGTTTATGTTTATGATTTGTTGCTCACTCTTTTTATGTTTATTTCTCTCTCAGTAAGTTGTTTTACTGCTGCGGTAAATTCCTAGCAATTGGTATCGGAGCCATGGTTCAGGTTTTGGCTTCAGATGGATGTTTTTTTTGCCAAGGGTTTGTATTGGCATGATGGAAAGAGAATGGCACAGAGCATAGAGCTTGGAGCTTGGAAACCGATATGAGATCCGGGTCATGGCCATATGAAATCGATGAAGTATTCTGGAGGTGGCTTTGGCTTCAAATAAGTCAATGACATTCCCAGCTGATGGTTGTGATATTTTTTTTTTGCTGAATACGTTGGTGCCAACATGTTTGAATTTAGAATCACGTTGAGATGGAAATATAATTTTGTTGCTGCATAGTGAAACCACCGATGTGAAGACGTTGGACGAAGACGCTGGATATTGTGTGAAATTTGTTTAGATCTGGCAGATCTGATGTTGAAGATCTAGATCTGCGAGTGAAGGAGGCATTGGATTATTTAGGTTTAATGGATGAGCATGGCGCTCCAACGAGCACAGAGATATATGCTCGCCTCTTAGATGGTTGTGGCGACGTGAAAGCCATAGTAGAGGGAAGACAAGTCCATGCTCACATGCTCATCAATGGCATGCAGCAAAAAGCATTCATAGCAGCCAAACTCATTAGCATGTATTGCAGCTGTGAGCGTCTCGAGGAAGCACGCAATATGTTTGAAAAAATCCCTGACAAAAATATACTCGTATGGAATGCTATGATCAGAGGGTATGTAAAGAATGGGGTTGCCAAGAAAGCCCGTGAACTCTACCGCCAAATGCAGCGGTAAAGAGTGCAGCCTGACAAATTCACCTTTCCCTGCGTACTCAATGCTTGCACCGCCACATTGTCTGTTACTGAAGGAAAGAAGATACATATTGATATAATTAACAGTGGTTTTGAATCAGGTTTGTTTGTGGGCTTGAGGCCGCGTCCGGACAGCCCTACTGTTGGGGCAACAATATCTACGTGCAGATGGGCATTTCGCCAGCGATGGTGTCTTTGAATACGAGCTACGTTGAAATTTCGGCGGGGATAATCATCTCTGTGCGCTGCGGAGGCAGCGACGAGGTGTAGATTGTCGGGGTTATAATATGACAGGATCATATTTGGAGGGTGCGCAGCTTCAATCTATTACAGCAGGGGCGTTTTTTAACTGTGGGTTGTTTGCAGAAAATAGGAGTGGCGTTTGCAAGACATGTTTTATTGTTATATGGGTGTTTTCCTATGGATATGCCACAAATTCAATTTCCTAATGCCTTCAATGAATTTTTTTTTCTTGACTCATTAGAGAATGTATTTTAGGATGAGCACACTGTGAAATAGTTTGAAGAGTGTCAACTATGGGCATTGGTTGGAAATTTTTTTTCAATGAAATGATGGTTTCATTGGTGAGATGCAACCATGGAAATCCATTGTGCTAGGAAAGTGTTTGACAGAATGTGTCAATCAAATGTTTTGAAGAACGTCAAAATGAGAGAGGATATTTGCAGGTGAATTAATTAAAAATTGATGAACCATGTATCTGAAGAGAATTTCTAGAGGACTGGCGGTTACAGAGGCTGGTGACCCATGTAATCCAGTAGATGGATTCTTTTTATATGGACATTGATGTCATTCGGCAGATTGATGTACAAATATGATGTCCTCTTTGGAGAGGACATCATGTATGAATGTAGAGAATGGTCATACAAAGAACAGCAACAATGAAACAAAAAATTATGGAGTTAATGTATTACATGTAAATGGGCATATAGCTGTAAGACTTGGTATGGCATGCATACCCCTGGGTAAATCACTAGTAAAGTCTAGGTTAGACCTAGGTGATAGGGGGGATGTCAAGTTAACAATTACCCTGGGTAAAAATTTGAGGGGGGAAGAGCTAGAGTGAGCGGGGTTGTCTCACTTAGCAGGTTTGGTTGGATTTAGTCAATAATCCCCAAGTCAAGTTTAAGGGGGGAATTGTTAGGTAAACATGACTCGAGGTAGAGTCAATGTTGACTAGGGTAACTAGTAGTGGTTTTGGGGCACATGGTTTTGTGCACCCATGGTTTTTGACCCATGGTATTGTATGTAATGGAGCCTATAAAAAGGCTGGGAACACTTCATTGTAATGCAGGCCTGGAGGTGAGCGGTGAAGGCTCACTTGGTCGGATTGGCCAGGGTTTTGGCCAATGGTTAATGAAATTTCATTGGTTGGGTTTTTCCTCGAATTTGGGGTTTTCCCGGATAAACATTTGTGTTTATGTTTATGATTTTTTTCTCGCTCTTTTTATGTTTATTTCTCTCTCAGTAAATTGTTTTACTGCTGCGGTAAATTCCTAACAAAAAATTTGGTCTCAGTCGCAATGTTGGAGGATATAGGCTATGACGTTGTTTTTAGTCATGGAAAAGATTTCCTGCGACATAAAGCAACATGTCAAGCCAAGAGGATAGCGATTCGAGTTAAGAATCTCTACAAGCTAGAGGTAGATGGATATGCATCAATGATGGGCAAGGTATATCAAGTGGTGAGCTGGGATGAGGGCGAATTATGGCACAGGCGATTCGGCCATCTTCACCATGGAGCCTTGAAAGTCATGCAAAACATTTCTACTGGTCTTCCCAGGGGTACACTTGCGTAGTTAGGCACATGCAAGGGATGTACTATGGGAAAATATGTAAACACCACCTTTCATGAGAAGGAAAACTGAGCTTCGGGGATCCTTAAGAGAGTTCACACAAACGTGTGTGGTCCTTTCTTGGTTGATTCAATAGAAAAGAATAAGTACTATGTAATATTTGTTGATGAATTTTCTCGTAAGTGATGGATCTTCTTCATGCAGAATAAAGATCAAACATTCTCTACGTTCTATGAGTTTAAAGCACCGGTGGAGAAAGATTCGAGGAAGCAAGTGAAGGCTCGTAGGAGCGATAATGGTGAAGAACACATCTCTAACGAATTCAAGGACTTCTGCAGAAAAGAAGGAATTCTAAGAGAAATCATAGCGCCTCATAACCCACAGCAGAATGGGGTTGCGGAGAGAAAGAACATAACTATTGTGGGTGTAGCACGAGCGATGTTGCATGATCAAGGCCTACCGATGCATTTGTGGGCAGAAGCATGCAATACAATGGTACATGTGCAAAAATTTTGTCCTCGTAGAGTACTTGGCATGAGCACACTTGAAGAGGCTTTCATTGGTAACAAACCTGATGTTTCACACTTTAATATTTTTGGCTCATCTGTTTATGTGCATGTGACCAAGGATGCCAGGAAGAAGCTAGAACCAACTGCTGAGGTTGGGATTTTTGTGGGGTACACTGAAACACCCCATAATTATTGTGTGTATTTTCCAAACAACTGAATGACTGTTGTGTGAAGGGATATCAAATTTGATAAGGAGAAAGCCATGTGGTTGTCCCTTGAGAGGGAATTAGACTTGCATGCAAAGGAGGAACTGTTGGTTCCCAAGGATGAGTCTCACGTTGTGGATCAGCCACATGAGGAGGTTCATGGAGTGGAGGAAAACACTCATGCAAAGCCATCCATAAGAAATGGGAGAAGGCACACCATGGAAGCTGATAGGCTGAGACTTGATTCTGCATAAAATGTAGGAGCCCCTACTTCACAACGAAGACAAAGATAGTCTCCTGACCGATTTACTGGATACATGGATCTTATGAGCAAATGTATTGTGACTTAACCATCTTCCTTTCAGGAAGCAGTGTAGCAACCTACATGGGTTGATGCAATGGTGGAGGAGTATGACTCCATTTTCATGAACAGTGCATGATAGATAGTCCCAAGATCGGTCGACAAATCAGTGGTTGGATCAAGATGGATCTACAAGGTAAAGCAAGTTGTTGATGGGAGTGTGGATAAATACAAGGCCAGATTTGTGGCCCGGGGATTCTCACAGATTGAGGGGATATATTATGATGATAATTTTGCGCCTGTCGCAAAGTACTCTTCCATAAAATCCATCCTTATACTCTCAATGTAGATGGGATGGCGCATTCATCAGATGGATGTGAAAATTGTGTTTCTCAATGGGATTATTGAGGAAGAGGTGTACATAGAGAAGCCTGAAGGTTTTGAGATCTTCAACAGTGAGTCGCATGTGTACAAACTCAACAGAGCGTTGTATGGGTTAAAGAAGGCACACCGTGCTTGGTACACTCGGATAAACAACTATTTCATGGACTCGACTCCACCAAAAGTGAAGAAGATGCAGAATTGTACCAGATTGTGGTTGAGGGTAAGCTATTGATCATTTTTCTTTATGTTGATGATCTAATTTTGACTGGTGATGAGCAGTTGATACACTCATGCAAGGAAGATCTTGAAAGGGAGTTCAAAATGAAGGACATGGGACTCCTTCATTATTTCCTTAGATTGGAAATATGGCAGCAGGATGGTCTAAAGGCAAGTATGCAAAGGAGATATTGGGTAAGTTTAACATGGAGAGCTGCAAACCCATGGATAATCCTCTTCCAAGAAATTGAAGGAAAGAGGATGCTACTTCTAGAGAGGTAGTGGATGCTACTGTCTATCGACAGTTAGCGGGTTTGCTAGTGTATTTAGTGAACACGAGATTAGACTTTTTCTAAGTAGTTAACTAGTTGATTCAAGCTATGGTTAAGCCTACCAAGATCTTTTGGAAGACGGGAAGCATGTCCTGAAATACCTGAGGGGAACATCAGAGTATGGCCTATGGTACAGATGGATGGATGGAGTGAAGTTGCTAGCTTCACATATGCAGATTGGGTTGGAAGTCCATCAGACAAAAAGAGCACATCAGGGGATATCTTTAGCATTGGATCAATAACAGTTTCTTGGTACAGTAGGAAAAAATTATTCGTGTCACTTAGTTTAGTTGAAGCGGAATACATGGCAGCAAGTCAAGATGCATGTGAGGCTATATGAATGAGAAAGATCTTGGTTGGTTTGTTTGGTTCTCAAATGGATCCGACAGTGATTCATTATGATAATCAGAGTTGCATTAAACTCTTGATTAATATTGTGTTTCATGATAGGTCCAAGAATATAGATATCTGGTACCATCATCTCAAATTTTATGTGCAGAGAAGGATCATGTTGCTTCAGTACATTCCCACAAAAGATCAGGATGTAGATATTCTGACGAAGGCGCTCACCATGAGCAAACTCGAATACCATAGAGATAGGATCGGGGTGAAGGATAATCCCTTTCTTGTTGAGAGGGAGTGTTGAGATTCAAAAATAAGATTCAACACCCACGCCTAGTGCATTAAGCACCTAGTTTCATTCAGCACTTGGTTGCATTCAGCACGCAGACTAGGGTGGGGCCCACAATGCTATTTTTGGGAGAATGTCTATTTTTATTACTCCTTAATTAAGATGGACATTAAACAGTAATCTATTCTCAATGTGGACTTGAATGAGTTAACTGAAAGTGATAAATTAAGTTAGCTAGTGGATTTCAAGTTAGAGGTTGTTGGTGAGGCATGCAAAGTAATTCTAGTTGTAACATAGTTCGAAGTGCAGTGGTGCATGAGTTGGTGCAAGTTGTAAATAATTTTAAATCAGTTAAGTGAGTTAAACTCAGTTTTTCTAGTTGTAACTAAAGATACACTAGTGAATGTTGAGAATGCAAGAAGATGATGAGCTTAGTGGAAAGAGGTCGCCTTCACTAAGTGGGCCCGCAGGCTATTTTTGGCGCAAAGTCTATTTTTAGACTATGTCTATTTTTAGACATATGGATCATGTTCTATGAGTTGCAGGATGCTATTTGTGGATGGTTGGTCAAGTCGGAAAAATAGATGGACTTCTATTTTTAGACATATTGGGCGGAATCTATTTTTAGATTGCCAGTCTAAAAATAGATATGTCGAATATTATTAGCTCTTAATAATATTTGGACTCTAAACGTTATCTTATCCTCTTGGAGCACTTCAGTTAAGTGCACAGATGTGGCACATGCAGCTGAAAGAAGGAATTACGCTACTCCTAGGGTTTAGTGGAGCTATTGCATGGTTGACTTCAGTTAGAACTCATGTGACAGCGTTTGGTGGAGTTGATGAGACAGTTAATGGAGTTGTGTTCAGTTTAACTTAGTTGAGCTAGTTGTATCTAGTCTAACTGATTGATACAATTAGTGAGAGTGGTGTGAATTAATTATTAATTAATTCACTAATTATTAACTCATAAATCAACTAAAGAATACACTGCCACTTTGAAGCATGGATAGTATCAAAGGGAGACCAAAGGGGAGAGAAAGGAAAAGAGCAAGGTGACTATCAATTGTGATTGATCAAAAGAAGGAGTTTGCACCACACATTGATGGAGATGCCAATGAGGATTGCGCAGTGCATACCAGGTGGATTCGAACTCAGTTAGGGCCATTATTCATCTTGGATTGCGCAGTAGAGGCAGGCTAACAGGTGGAGCAAATTGCAGCATGTGTTTTGTTAGATCTGAGCTTGTGTAGTGTGTAACAATTGGAGATTGTACTGAGAGCTTGTGAAGAGTTTGTACAATGATTGTTACATGATCTCTATCATTATAATATATATATAGTTGGGGGTTTTCAGCTTTAAGCTTTCCCATAAATACTGTGTTTATACGTGTGATTGTTTATGGTTTTAATGTGTGCATGCGATTGTTTATATTTCCGCAATTAATGATCAATAGTAGAAGAGGTTATGTATTATGCATGAAGCTCAAATAGTGTGTGATCAGGATAATCTCGGTGAATGATTTAACAGTTATTCAAATTTCTACATGGTATCAGAGCGATATTGATCATTGGAGCAATTGCAAGACATTGAAGCGGTTGAGTTTTGTGCTGGTGGAATTCGAATTTGCAGCAGTGTTTTCTTGGTGTCGAAGTTGAGATGTCTTTCAACAGATTACGATTGGAGTATTCCCTTGAGGGCAGCTCAAATTATATTGCATGGAAGGATAGGATAGAGGCGGTGCTAGATGACAATGGGTTGAAGGAGTTCATAGATGCAGAAATTCCAAAGCCTACTTCTACTGATGTTTCCGTACTTGACGCATGGAAAAAGAAGACAAAAAAGTGTCGAAGGATTCTGTTGGAGGGTGTGAAGGATCACATAGTGTCCAGCCTTCATGGTAAGGCTTCTCCATTCTTGATGTGGAAAGCCTTAACAAATTTATTCCAAAGCAAGAGCGACCAAAGGAAGTTGGCACTCAAGGATAAACTCAGAAACATAAATATGGAGAAAGGCGACAGTATGCCCAAGTACCTCACGAAGTTCACCCAATGCAGGGATGAGCTGGGAAGTGTGGGGGTGACTGTAGATGACGAGGAATTGGTGAGCTTGGCTCTCCTTGGGCTTCCGAAGAGTTGACATTCCTATCAGGACTTTGTCAATGGTCGGGAGAAATTGCCAGGATGGGAGCGACTTTGGTCGGATCTTGTGCAAGAGGAGATAAGGCGAAGTACCAGGGACGAATCTTCATCAAAGAACTCTGATGAAGAGAATTGTGCTTTGGATGCCAAAGCAAAGAAGGGGAAGAGCAAGAAAGCTTCTCATTCTAGTGCA
Organism: Pinus albicaulis; assembly: GCA_034641835.2. Lineage (NCBI taxonomy): Eukaryota > Viridiplantae > Streptophyta > Pinopsida > Pinales > Pinaceae > Pinus > Pinus albicaulis. Next base: position 1,247,494,317 of record CM076583.1, read on the forward strand.
AAAGGCAAGAAGCAGGACATGTCCAAGGTGAAGTGCTTTCACTGTCACCAACACGGACATTATGCCACTAATTGTCCACAGAAGAAGAAAAATAAACAGGCTGCTGGATCTGCAGCTGGAGAGGCCTTAGCCTCGCAGTTTGAGCTAGATTTTTCACTGATCGCATGCTTGGTCTCAAGTGTGATGGGTTCAGTGTGGTTTCTGGATAGTGGTGCATCTTTTCACATGACAGGAGATTGAGATTTGTTTACTGATCTGGATGAGAAAGATCTTGGAGTGCACATCGAGATGGGCGATGATGGTAGATACAATGCGATCGGTATCGATACCATTTCCTTTGAGAGGGAGTTTGGTAAACCCTTCGTATTGAAGGAAGTGATGCATGTTCTAGGATTGAAGAAGAATATTATCTCTGTGGCGATGTTAGAAGACAAGGGATATGATGTTGTCTTTAGCGAGGGAAAGGCTTTCCTGCATAGTAAGGCAACTGGTGAGACCCAGAGGATAGGGGTTTGAGTTAAGAACCTTTATCAATTGCAAGTAGATGGCTGCGCAAAAATGATAGGCAAGGCAGAAGGAGTGGTGAGCTGGGATGATGGCGAGTTGTGGCACCGGAGATTGGGCCACCTTCACCATGGAGCTTTGAAGATACTGCAGCAGATTTCTACTGGGCTTCCTAAGGGTACTCTTGTGTAGTCAGATCGGTGCAAGGGATGTACCTTGGGAAAATTTGTGAAAGACACCTTTCACGAGAAGGATAGTCGTGCCACGACGATCCTTGAGAGAATTCACACAGACATGTGTGGACCTTTCTTAGTAGCTTCGACAGCAAAGCACATGTATTATGTGATCTTTGTTGATGATTTTTCTCGAAAGTGCTGGATCTTCTTCATGCAGAAGAAGAGCGAGACATACTCAAAGTTATGTGAGTTCAAGGCATTGGTTGAGAAAGAATCGGGGAAGCAGGTGAAGGCTCTTAGGAGCGACAATGGTGGTGAATTCATCTCTGGCGAATTCAAGGACTTTTGCATTGCAGAAGGAATTCGAAGAGAGCTCATAGCACCTCATAACCCACAGCAGAACGGGGTTGCTGAGCGGAAGAACAGAACGATCGTGGGTGCTGCACGGGTGAGGTTGCATGATCAGGGCCTTCCCATACACTTGTGGGATGAGGCATGCAGTACTGCAGTATATGTGCAGAACCGTTGTCCTCACAAGATACTTGGCATGAGTACACCCGAGGAGGCGTTTTCTGGTAAGAGGCCTGATATTTCCCATTTAAGGATTTTTGGTTCACCTGTTTACATTCATGTGATGAAGGATGCCAGGAAGAAGCTAGAGCCGACCGTAGAGGTTGGGATATTTGTGGGGTACACTGATACGCCCCACAACTATCGTGTGTATTTTCCAGACAGTCGCAAGACTGTTGTGCGACGGGATATCAAATTTCAGGAGGAGAAAGCCATGAAGTGTTCGCTTGAGAGGGAGCCACACTTGCATGAAGATGAGGAGCTATTAGTTCCTAAGGATGAGTCTCAGGATGTGGATCAGCCACAAGATGAGGTTCATGGAGTGGAAGAGACCACTCAAGTAGCGCCAACCATTAGAGGGCAAAAGCACACTACAGAAGCTGAGCGACTGGCTCAAGATGCAGAGAAGGTTGTAGGAGCATCTACAGCACAGCGCAGACAGAGACAGTCACCTGACCGGTATACTGGATACATGGCTCTTGTGAGAAAGTGTATCGTGACAGAGCCATCCTATTTCGAGGAAGCTGTGGAGGATCCCGCATGGGTAGATGCCATGGTGGAAGAGTATGATTCGATTGTCAGAAACAGTGCATGGGAGATTGTCCCAAGGCCGGAAGGGAAATCAGTGGTGGGTTCGAGATGGATCTACAAAGTGAAGCAGGCGGCTGACGGGAGTGTGGAGAAGTACAAGGCAAGATTTGTTGCCCAAGGCTTCTCACAGATAGAGGGGATCGATTATGAGGAGACCTTTGCACCTGTCGCAAGGTATTCTTCCATACGGACGATTCTTGCTCTCTCAGCGCAGATGGGGTGGCACATTCATCAGATGGATGTGAAGACTGCGTTCCTCAACGGGGTGATTGAGGAGGAGGTGTACATGGAGCAGCCCGAAGGTTTCGATATCTTCATCAGTGAGTCGCATGTGTGCAGGCTCAAGAGAGCGCTGTATGGGTTGAAACAAGCACCTCGCGCTTGGTACACACGGATAGACAGTTATTTCACCAGACTTGGATTCTCCAAGAGTGAGGCGGATCCCAACCTATACCAAATTGTGGTGGAGGGTAAGTTTCTGATCATTGTACTTTATGTAGATGATTTTATTTTGACAGGTGATGAGATGTTGATACTCTCATTCAAGGATGATCTTGCAAAAGAGTTTGAGATGAAGGACTTGGGCCTCCTTCATTATTTCCTAGGATTGGAAATTTGGCAGTGCAGTGATGGATTGTTTGTTTCTCAGGGTAAGTATGCCCGAGAGATACTGGAGAAGTTCAACATGCATGGCTGCAAGCCTGTTGATACTCCTCTTCCTGGTGGATGGAGGAAGGAGGATGCTACTTCGGCAGAGGTAGTGGATGCCACTATTTATCGGCAGTTGGTGGGGTCGTTTATGTATCTGGTCAATACACGACCTGACATATGCTATGCTGTTAACCAGCTTTCACAAGTTATGGTTAAGCCTACCAAGCTATTTTGGAAGGCAGAAAAGCATGTATTGAGATATCTCAGAGGCACATCGGGATATGGATTATGGTACGCATGGCTGCTTGAGGCATGGTGGCTTCACTTGGACAAGATTGGGTAGGGAGCCCAACTAGACAGAAGACAATATCCTGGAGATTTTCAATATCGGGTCACGCTTGGCACAAACAGTGGCGTAGATCCGATGGCACTCGCTCAAATAGAGAATAGCAGGCAGAAAGAAGTTTGCTTTATTGCGATAGCTATATGGATGAGAATATCCCGGGCCGTATTGTTTCGGTTCACACTTGGATCCCACCGTGACGGTCAGGATAATCGTAGTTGCATTAAAATCTTGGTTAATCCAGTATTTCATGATAGATATAAACACATTGACATCCGGTATCATCATATCAGAGATTGTGTGCAGCGGAAGATCATGTTACTTTCATACATTCCCACGGAGGATCAGGATGTTGATATCTTGACGAAGGCGCTCACCAGGAGAAAATTCGAATACCACAAGGGCAGGATAGGGGTTGCAGATAATCCTTATCTTGTTGAGAGGGAGTGTTGAGATTGCAACAAGATGAGGAGCTTAGTGGAAAGGAGTCGCCTTCACTAAGTGGGCCCGCAGGCTATTTTTGGCGCAAAGTCTATTTTTAGACTATGTCTATTTTTAGACATATGGATCATGTTCTATGAGTTACAGGATGCTATTTGTGGATGGTTGGTCAAGTCGGAAAAAATATATGGAATTATATTTTTAGACATACTAGGCGGAATCTATTTTTAGATTTCCAGTCTAAAAATAGATATGTCGAATATTATTAGCTCTTAATAATATTTGGACTCTAAACATTATCTTATCCTCTTGGAGCACTTCAGTTAAGTGCACAGATGTGGCACATGTAGCTGACAGAAGGAATTACGCTATTCCTGAGGGTTAAGTGGAGCTATTGCATGGAGACTTCAGTTAGAACTCATGTGACAGAGTTTGGTGGAGTTGATTGAGGAAGTTAGTGAAGTTGTATTCAGTTTAACTCAGTTAAACATAGTTGAGCTAGTTGTATCTAGTCTAACTGATTGATACACTAGTGAGAGTGGTGTGAATTAATTATTAATTAATTCACTAATTAGTAACTCATAAATCAACTAAAGAATACATCAGTTAACTTCAGTGCATGGACAGTTTCAGTGGAGACCAGTGGAGAGGTAGGTGAAAGAGCAAGTGTGACTATTAGTTGTGACTATACTGATGCATGAGTTTGCACCACACATTGATGGAGATGCCAATGAGGATTGTGCAGTGCATACCAGGTGGAATCGAACTCAGTCAAGGCCATTATTCATCTTGGATTGCAAAGTAGAGGTAGGCTAACAGGTGGAGTAGATTGGAGCATGTGTTTTGTTAGATCTAAGCTTGTGTAGTGTGTAACAATTGGAGATTGTACTGAGAGCTTGTGAGGAGTTTGTACAATGATTGTTACATGATCTCTATCATTATAATATACATATAGTTGGGGGTTTTCAGCTTTAAGCTTTCCCATAAATACTGTGTTTATATGTGTGATTGTTTATGGTTTTAATGTGTGCATGCGATTGTTTATATTTCCGCAATTAATGATCAATAGTAGAAGAGGTTATGTATTATGCATGAAGCTCAAATAGTGTGTGATCAGGATAATCTCAGGGAATGATTTAACAGTTATTCAAATTTCTATAGTGAGAGATTCAATGAATTAAATATTAATTAATTCACAGTCAGTGATCTCACATGAAACTAAGGATTTACTATTATTAGCTACATGCATGTCAAATCCAGTGGAGACCCAAATGAGTTCTAGGTGAAAGGGAAGTTGACTATCAATTGTAGGATTATTGGCTTGCACGCTTGCCACCAAACACCCATTGGAGTGTCCATGATACTTACACAGTCAAGGCAGACAATATTTCCTATCTTATAGGGATCTTTACCATCAGGGATTGCATAAGCAAGGCAGGTTGTCTGGAGACTGATAATTGGCTATGTGTTGGTCAGTTTTGCATATAACAGTGTGAGAAAATTAGCTGGGTACTGGAGGGATCTTGTGAGAAGAGTTTTGTATGTAATTGTTTCATGATCCATGCTTATTATAGAATAGAAGATAGTGGGGTTTTTAACTGTAAGCTTTCCCTAGGAAATTATCTGTGTTGTGTGTGATTGATATTTCTTCATGTTCATGTGATTAGCAATTATGTTTTTAATTCCACAAAATATTTGTAGAAGCGATTCAGTATTTAACTTTAGTACATTGTTAGTTCGGGTGAATCCAAGATAAGCATGCATGTTGTATAATTTCTACAATATGCTAAATATATTATGCCATTTTTTCCTCAATATATATCCCCCAATATGAATGCACGTGGTATGTATTATCGCCCCAGTGAAGCCCCTGAGATAGCAGAGTGTCAGCATAGATATGAACAATTGAAAAATTTCTTGACTACAACCCTTGTGCTAAAAGATGCAGACCCAGAGAAAGAATTTATAGTTTGCACAAATGCATGCCAAAAAGGTGTTGGAGGAGTTCTAATATAAGAAGGGAAAGTAATATCTTATGAATCATGTAAATTGAAAGATCACTAGAGAAGATATTTCGTTTATGACTTAGAACTGACTACAGTAGTTCACGCCTTGAAGGTATGGCAACATTACTTATTAGGGAAAATATTTCTATTAATGACTGATTATAGCAGTTTTTAAAGTTTCTTTAAGCAGCCTAATATAAACGCTCACCAAGCTAGTTTAACCGCCTTTCTAAGTCAATTTGACTTTGACATAAAACATCTTAAAGGAAAATAAAATCGTGTGGTTGATGCACTAAGTAGGAAATTACATTGTGTGTATGAGATTTCCTATAGTCAAGTAGAAATCAACTTCTCTTAATAGATCAAAGAAGCCACTATAAAGGATCAGAGTACGATTATCTATGGCAACAAGCCAAACAAACACAAAATTATGGAAAGTAATTCGACTATGGTATAAATAATTATAACTTATTGATTTTTAGGGGGAGAATATATGTTCCAAATCAGAAAGTTGTCAAACAATTTATGTTGGATGAGTTTCACAGAAATCAATATATTACCCATCATGGTTATCAAACATTACTTTCTGCAATAAAAAATACTACTTTTGGCTTGGTATGAGGAAATACATTGTTGGACATTTAGCCAAATTCTTGGTGTGTCAGCATGTTAAGGTTGAACACCAATACCTTGTTGGTTTGTTTCATCCATTACCTATTCCTGAGTGGAAATGGGACATAATTACATAAGATTTTATAACAATTCTACCTAGATCTAGGAAGCAAAATGATTCCATTATAGTAGTACTAGATAAGTTGAGAAAAATAATCCATTTATTCATGTCAAATCCACATACAAGATCGTTGAAATTGCAGAGATATTTATGAAATAAATATTCGGATTGCATGGTATGCCGAAAGTGGTGATTTTGGACAGGGATGCGAAATTCACCTCCGTGTTCGAGAAAGCTCTTTTTACTATATTAGGTATTCAAATTTAGTTGAGTAAAACGTATCATCCACAAACTAATGGGCATAATGAGTGAGTAAATTAGGTACTTGAGTATATGTTAAGAATGTATGTAATGGAACAACCAACTAAGTGGGAGGAATATCTCCACGTAGTTGAATTCGAAAATAATAATAGCTACCATGAGTCATCGAAAATGAACCCTTTTGAGGTATTGTATGGAAAAATATGTATAATGCCCACTAACTGGAGCAGTCTTAAAGATAAGTTAATACAAGGACCATACCTACTAACATAAATGGAATAGACAGTAAAAAAAGGTCTGACGGAATTTAAAGGTTTCCCAAGACAGACAAAATACTTACGCAGAAAAGAAAAGGACTTACACAGAAACTCACGTAGGGGACCACATATATGTGCGAGTTAAACATAAGAAAATAAGTTTAAGGTGGAATGATTGTGCAAAACTAGCACCCTGATATTGTGTATCCTTCCATATTTTGGAAAGGATTGGACCTCCAGCATACCAACTTGCACTACATAGTCACATACGAGTTCATAATTTGTTTCATTTTTCATTGTTAAAAAAATATATTTATGACGCCAGACATATTATTAACTTGCAGGAGGTGCAGGTAAAAGTTCAATGTTAAATTTTGTTGTATATATATCTTGGAAATAATAATCAATACTAGCTAATGACAATATTATGTTTATGTAATAGGTAAAATTGGGAGTGCATGGTAGAGCCTTAGTGTATACTAGATCAGAGAGAAATAATGTTATGGAAGTGATCCATCACCCAGGTTAAAGTGCAGTGGAGGAACTTTAGCCTAGAGGAGGCCACATGGGAAGATGAGATTATTATGTGAGAGGCTTATCCCGATTTTTTTCGAGGAGCAAGAGTAACCACTAAGGACAGTGCTATGCATGAGGGGGCGGGGGGGGGGGAGATGTAACACCCCTAGTTATTGTAAATATATATATAATTACTTTTATTTACTTTTATAACACTAAGAAAAATTATAGGCTAAATGGAAAAGGCATAACAAAATATTTAAATAACTAAAGTTTTATTTCAAGTTTATCTTGAGGCTAAGAGGATTTTGGAAATTCATTAGGAAAATACCCTAGATAATTTTCTTTCACCCGACAGTTATATACAATTACTTATCCCTTCCATTGGAGATAAATAATATCTCAGAAGGGAAAAGGACCAAGGAAAGCAGGAAAAAGCTGGAGGAATCTTACAGAGAAGAAAATAAGTCAAACCTGAACAGGATGTTGTGCAGGTGAGGCAGGATGCTACCTATGGGGTGTTCTTGAGCTGGACAAAGAGCTAGTGGAAACCCCAAACAAAACTTGAAATTTCTGGGTAAGATGGGGGGTCTTGATTCTTGTGAACTAGCCCTATAGGGCCACTATCTAATTTATTATTCTGGAAGAGAAAATATCGAGGGGAGAACTGGATGTAATTTCTATTCTCATTTCTAGGGAGTTGTGATCTAACCTCATGAATTTCCTCAATCGACTTAGAAAAACAGCTAAGTAATCTATGTGAATCTGTTTTATTTTCTTGCACTGAAAGCTACTGGAGTAAATGAGTTATGAAGGACTCTGTTTAAAAATTCTTGTATAAATATTGAATAATATATGAATACTATTTATGGAATTGAATTGAAATGTCCGACAAATTTCTATGAAGAAGGAACTTATTCCTCTAATTTGAAACCCTATATATTTTAAAGCAATGAATCAAGAAACTGTTAAGTTGTATTAAACAGTGAATGATTAAACAAATAATTATTAAACAAGTGGGTACCTCTGTATACAACAGAGGTTAAATTGTATTGATACTAAGTGTATGAATGTATTAGTATAGGAAACGTATTCTTTCGGAGGGCATAACAAACTGTTTAAAGATAGACCCATTAAATAAAATTAGGAAATTTAAATGGCTGCGAGGTTAGGGTTTACCCAGTTACGAAGAGACCAGATTAGTACCCTGGCCGAGCCAGTTAATTAACAGTCGGGGAACAGTTTTGGCTTGATACAACTGTTGCGATATTTCTCAAATTATAAACATGCAAAAAAAAACACACTCACAACTTGAGGAGTTATAAGTAAACCCAAGCTATGTTAAAGACATAAACACATTTACAAAAAAATTGACTAACGTATGTATATTCATCATAAGCGAATATATCAACCCAACTATATTAACCATCATAGATGCAAAAGTAAAGGATTTCTAGCAATCTTAAATAACATCCTCCATGACAATAATAATAAACAAATTGAGTTTATAACTGTGCACAAAATCGACAATAGCTCTTCCGAGGGATAATGTTGTGACTGTATTATTACAAAAACCAATATCTTACTGAAACCCTCCACTAAAAATTTAAGAGAATAATAGAGAAAATATATTCCCATGACGGGCTCATGCCTTAGCATGGTGAAACCAATCATATATCCTTTCTTGAAAATAAAATTACAATAGGCAGTAAAACTAGCCACTAATTAACCACAGATAAATGAACATATTCAACCTTAATAATCAAACAAAGATAACCCAATAACAAGAATAGATGGCTCAGGGAGAAGACTTTGAAAGTAAGAAAGTGTTATGTAGATTAATCCCTCTTGCGGACAAGAGCGATCTACCTAGTATTCTATGAATAGCTAGAAACAGACATCCATTTGTAAATCATTTTCTCTAGATTATTTGCAATTAAGAATTATTATAAACAAAGAAAGAGGACATACTCCTACCTTGAAATCCAACGTTCAATGCAGTCTTTTATCCAGTCGCTCCAAAGAGGCTTTTTCAGTAAGTAGAACCTACAATCAAAGACAGACAAAATAATCAAAGCACCTGCAATATATAATAATTAAGAAGAGCTAATCCAACTTAGTGATCAAGGAGTCTAAGTATTGAATTATTCAAATAAGCACAATAACAACTCAATGAGAAAAGAGATCCATATGTATTATCTTGAATGAAAAGAGTAACTTTACAACCTAATGCCTTGATCTCATAAAAGCTTTTCTCGGGGCCCTCAACAATCGTTTCTCATTCAGTTTGACAAGCCTTCCTCTCTTTGAACCAGCATAGAGTTATGGACATAAGGGTGTGACAAATCTCATGCCAACAACAACTAGTGTAGAGAGCATTCTCTCTTAGGAATTTCTTCAGCAACAAACATGTATGTCTATGGCTCATATACCCTTTAGATTGAAACATGAGCTCAATTTATAGGGAAATGGAGGTAGTTTTAGTTCCATGAAGAGGGGGATGGATTCCTCTCATGAAGGGATTTGAGCTCCATAGACCAAGGGATAAGCTCCATGAGTGGAGGGATAAAGCTTGAATTGATCGTGCCTCTAGAGGCTTCCAGTTGGAGACTATTCGACCAGTTGGGCTTCTAGAACTTACTTTTTCCTTTATTTAACTTTTTACGGGGATCCGTAGGTTTTATTAGTAGAATGTGTGGGAGCTTCCATAGACTATAGAACAAGTATTCGCAAACCTGCAGGAAAAGGCTAGGAAAAGTTCGGAGTTAGAATTTTAAGGGTTTTAATGAGCTTTTCTCCAATTCCAAGACTTGGTTTGGGAACATTAGGGTTTTTTACTTCTAAGGGAGAACTATATAGGGAGTGATAACCTATATGGATAGTCAAATGTCATGGTGAAAAAATAACGTGTAACAGAAAGGAACTATTGTAAGACAGAAAGTAACCCAACACAAAAGCCTGACCATAATAGTGGAAAAACTGGAGGACAAAACTTGCATAAATACCCGCACCCAAAAAAAAAGGGGGAATTAGTATTGTATGGGAGCCGAAATTCAAGACGATTTCATACATCAATTAAGAAGGACATTGTAGGAAATACCTAGGAGAAATATGTTACAAGATGAGAAGCTCTGCCCAAAAGAAGCTGGAAGGGTTTAGTTAGAGAATCTTAGATAAAATTAGCTATGAAAGCATTACACAAGAGAATAACGAAAGGACACCATATCCTTAACCTAAGGAGAAATCTGGTAGTCTTGAGAGGCAATGGCCATCGTTCCAATTTCTTGCTCGGACTGGAACCCCAAAACCAAAACTCACTCATTTGTTACTCTGTGAAAAAAAATGTCAAAGTACATCTAACCAAAGCCAAGGCTCTTATCTTACCTAATTGCAGACCTTGAGGAAGACTTAGCATGACAAGGGTCACTCCAGAGCCCTGTTGGAAGGCGGTTACCGGTCAAGTGGAACAAAAAACTGGGTGGTTACCTCAACCCAGGGAAAATCCCAAAACCATTGGATCCAACCCTAGTATATCGACGACCAAATGCTTACCAAGTGGAATCTTTTCAGGGTTCCGGGAAGGTTCGATTAACTAGGTACGAACCCCCAGTTGTCACCATGGAACATTTAATTAACTCTTAGAAGCATTAAACTATAGTTACTCTTCTTGGTATAAGAAAAAGCCACATAAGAAATGTAAAACATTAATACGCGGGAGGCAATATTTTCCAACAAACTTAGATTATAAATGAAGCATATAAATATAGACATATAATTTTACATGTGAGATATGGTAATATAGATATTTGTGTGTGTGTGAGGTTAAAATATCTTATTAATGTACTCTTCAAAATGAAGAACATGCATAACTCTTTTTATATTCACCATGAAATAGACACATGACATGTGGAAAGTGAAATCCTTTTTCAAATTTTACACTTTAAAAGAAATTTGCACTTCTTGATATTTGATTCTTCTTAATCTTTAATAAATCCCAAATTAAGATAAATCTTATTCTATTTAAAAACTTTTAAATAATTATAAATATTAAATCAATAATTAAAATATAACATCAAACTTACTTTTCCTTACTATTCCTTACTAGATTTAATGGGATCTCCTTTACATATAAATAAAATCTCTTTTACATATAAATATAATATCACACTGATTTTCTATTTTTATTTTTAATAGTATCTTCTTTGCATATGATTTAAACACATTCGATACAAAAATGAAAAATTAAAAACTCAATACAAAGATTAAAAGTTTTTAAAAGGTGACTCATTTTCTATTCTTGTTTATGGTCATAAAAGGAGTCAAACGATGGAGGCCTCTCGTTGAGAGGCAACATTTAGTCTTCTTCGTGATGGTGTTTTAGTGCTTTATGATTTTCATATATGACCCCGGAGTTAGCACATCTCGTACAACTTTTGGTTTACAATGCATTTGTATATGTTATGATTTTATATGGAAAATTTTAAGATTATATGTTTTGAAAAATAGAGAAGAGTATTAGGTTTCCCTTTTATATAAGCACAATTCATAGCGGAGGATTTTAAATTTTGTTTATATATATATATAATTTAAAATAAAAAAATTAAATGTATTTTAAATTGTTAATAAAGTTAAAAAATTAATGAAAAATCAATTAATTATATGGCATTTTTTTTTTCTCATTTATAGAATTTAATTTATAAGTGGAAATTATCGTATTACTAGCCTAGATCCATCTTACTCTGGATCTATCATGCACTGAGAGGGATCAAATCTCTCGAGGTGCAAACCTATTTTTTGAGTGCAAAACTTGAGGAAAGGTTTGCACCTCGAGAGATTTGATCCCTCTCGGTGCATGATAGATCCAGAGTAAGATGGATCTAGGCTGGTTCCAGTTGGAGGCATCAACGTCACATTTTTTAGATTATTAAAATTTTTGTATATTTTTGAGATGTACATCATACTTTGAAATTTTGAAGATTAGAAATACAAATTCTAACAAATGTTATTAATATAAATATGTTTGGTGATCATAAAAATGAAATAATTAATATATTAAATAACAAATACACCTATCATATCATTCAAATGTGATATGAAGAATATATTGAAAAATACATAATTTATTTAGTATTTAACCTTAACCTGACTTCTTCTTCTTTTCTCTTAGAAACACCGGCACATTTTGCCATCTTTTCATATCGATCCTATGGAAATGGTGGTTGAAATCGAAGACCATCCAAAGATTTAACTCGAGATATTGCAGTAAAAGTGAGACCTTGTCGCTCTGTCCTTCCAATATCAATAGTTGCCTTTTCTAGTGTCAATCCCTGGGACTTATGAATTGTTAATCCCCAAGCAAGTCGCAATGGAATTTGTCTATTATTGCCTCTTTCAATAGGTATAATAGGAACAATATGAGGGAATAATTCATCCCACGCAACTCCGACATAGTTATCAAATGTTACTAAAACATATGTAGGAGGATTAGGAGGTGATGTTCAAGGATTATACACAATATCTTCAACTACTCCAAGAGCACCATTGACAAGTCCTGCATTAGTCCATAAATTTGAAGTTAGCATAACCCTAGCTCCAACAGCAAGAAGGATATGATTATCCAAATTTTCCTCATCTGCTTCCATGTTGTTGTTGTTATTTGATCTTGTAGTGCAACAGGGTGATTTAGGGATACCAAGCAACGCTTATTGTGATTGTGCACATCATCATTTGTTGCGAACAAATGTGTAGCCTTATTAATGTGAAGCATCCAAATTGGAATCTGTACGTGTCATTAGTACTTTCCAATCTTCTATTGTTGGAATCGCATCTCTGACGTTCATTAATAAATGACGAAAGAATATTTGATCATTGCTCTGTCCATCTTGCCTGTATACTGTATCAAGAGTTACAACAGTTGTGAATAAATTCCATAATTCTTTTGCATGACCTTCACATGCATATGCAGGTCTATCCATAACAGGAGGTAGTTGTCCCAAATCACCAACCAATATAATTGATATACCTCCAAACAAGACTTCTTTATTATGAGGAAAATCTTGGCGAAGTCGAGAGTCAATATGTGTCAACAAATTTCTCCCTATTAAACTCATCTCATCAATAAGAATGTACTTAACATGTTTCATCTCCTCTTGTAAGGTAAGAAAACGTGACCCTTGTAAATCAATGAAGTTCCTTACTGGTATATAAAGAGCAGAGTGTATTGTTGATGCAGATATGTTGAATGCTGCAACACCGGTAGGGGCCAAAAGAAGAAATGGGCTCTTATGAGGAAGAGAGTCATTTCAAGTCTTTGTTTTATTGCACCAATCAAGTAAGACTTTCCAGTACCTGCTGTCCCTTCGATAATCATAAGCAATTGTTCTTCCTTGTCATCTCCTTTGTAATGATCAAGAACTACATTAAATGCTATTTTTTTCTTTTCTCCTAAACTTTCAAATGAATATTTTTTTGATGATTTAGTAGTAACAATTGCATTCACTTTTTTCTTATCAGATATGAAGTTCACTGCACGTCTTGATGTCTCTTCATCAACAAAGCTAGAGCTCCAATTTGTCATAACATCACGATCCCTAAATCCAATCATGTCAAATTCGCTCGCATGTATAAACTTATTCTTATACAAACTTGAAATAATCTCCCACTCATGTTGCTTAGAATAATTTTGTACATGTAAAACATCTTCATCCTCATCTGGACATTGAGCTAGATCCTTTGAAGGTATTGGATTACGATCAATATGCCATGGATTATAGGAAAAAATTTCCCAATTTTGTATGATGTCATCATCTCTAGAACCAATATCTGTATGAAAATCACGAAACGGCTTGTACAATACTAATTCAGACCAACAAAACTCAACAAAACTATTATTTTCGCGAGGGGGAGCTGAATGAAACTTAGGAAATACTCGTACAATGGCTGCATTATCTCGTGGTAACCATTTCTCATCACGGTGACGTTTGTCATATGACCAAGATCTAGAAGCTTCTATCAACGAAAGGTGCTCCATACTCACTAGTCTCTTCTTATATGCATCAATAAGAGAATTATCATTATGGTCATTATTTTCATCAACTTTTACTTGTTTGAAAACATTTATCCCAATATTCAAAACAATGAATGTATGACTACATTCATTAAGAGGAAGCTCCAAAAGCATATGACATGTTTCTTGTGCTCCTATATCCCTGTCAACGATAGTCTCACACAACAATGTTCTATATGCACGTGCTGCTGGTTCATTTGGATTTTCAATAGAAGAAATACGCATCAACATATCATGGAAGCTTTCTGACCCTTTTTCTGCTTTTGATGCATATTTTGCTATGTATTTAATCACAAAATGCCTAGAAAGAATAGGTTTCCAATGCATATTTTCACGCCACATCATCAATGTTTCACGATTATGTGTATTTAATCGATCATCATTTCGTCTAGGTTCATATATTTTTTCTCCACCCTCATCAACATAAAGTCTTGACATTTTGCATAGCTCCCATGGTGCCTTATATCTACACATCAATTTTCCACCCTTCTTTCTAAGGCATGACTTCTCATTGCAGGTGATGTGGCGCTCAACACAATTGAGAAGTTGTTCATAGTCCATCATAAGATCAGATTGAAATATTTGTTCAGTGTTCTTTAAGAAAGGATGATCATCATCATTCCATTGAATAGGGATCTTTATTTGATATTCATTGCGTGGATTGAATGCATGGACAGATCTATCAAAGTATTCTTTTTCAAATCTAACTTGATTCGGGTCATTCCAATTCAATTTGTCCATATTGGGAGCATCTTTTAGCCAAAGAAACCCATGCACATGTGGAGATCCGCGATGTTGCCATTCATAACGACACCAAAAATCTGTAGCATGATGAAATTTTGAAAAAATCTCATCTCGAAACAATGTATGTCTTAAATGCACATAACTTGCTACAATGTGAGGATTATCAATGAAATTCTGGCGTCTCCATTTTCTTGCTTCCTTTGGATCTGTAGGAGAGGTACCTGGCATCAATATATGAAAATTAGGCAATTGCATATCTACTACACTTAGTGTGAAGAATATTGTAGGAGATCCAATTTGTTGTACTAAGTCAAATAATTCGCCATGACATTTTCTCCAATATGCACGTGTACCTCTTAGAACATGTCCAAATCTCATCAATCTATCTGCAATTTTAGAATTAGGAAGATTTTTTAAATGCTCTCGTAACTCATCAATTGTTGTAGGTAGTTCTGTCATATTTTTTTTAACAAATACTGCAGAAGACGCTTGAGCACTATGTCTCATGATGATATTGAGTAAAAAGTATCTAAATCGAGGATGTCTCCCAAACCTATTATCACAAAATCTGAGGAGATGTTTTTCATACTCATGAAGATGCACGTTTCTTAGTCGTGGTTGTAACCAATCGGCTTCTCCTCTAGGGAATAATGTTGGAAATGCCATATCAAATAACCCTTCAGTATTGTACTCATTTATTGGAGATGAACCAATTCTAGGCCAATTAATGACATTTGTAGTTTCACCATCTAGTTGGTTTTCTTCTCTATTAGGATTATCTGCCCATGCACGAATAAGTTCAATTTCCCTAGGTGCATTTGGAGGCCTTACAGCAAAAGAATTTGTATCATAATCGTCTAAAGCATCTTCACGACCTGGAGCACCTTCTAACAACGTAATGTCTATGTCATTGCCCATATCTGGTACTATAACAGAATAATCATATGTGACACATTTGTTGTTTTTTCCGGTAACTCGTCCATAGCATGCATATCAATTTCTACACCTTTATAATATGGATCATTTTGAATCTTATAAATTAATGCATCTAGTACCTTTTTCCTTCTAACAGTGAAATCATAGCTTGATCCTTACTGACCTTTTTTTCGGACCACCATCATTAAATCCAAGTCTTTAATATGTTGAGGCAATTTATTGGCAACATCTTTAACATCTTGAGGAAAACTGATTGTGTGTCCTCTAAATTTGTATTGGCCACCTATTGAATGCATTACCTGCAAAATTGGACTCGCTCTTGCTATCAACATTTCCTCAACTTGTGTAAGACTTTCAAGGATCAAAGGCTGCAACCCCGGATTCATATGATTTTGTGATGAAAATATATGTTTATTACCCTCTTGTTTATATCTTGTACACATTGGACCTGTCTTTGTAGTCACCACTTGAATGTCAGGATATGACTCCTCACACACATGGCACATTTGAGGATGACCTAATTTATCAATTCTTTCACGAAATTTGTTATGTGCAATAACTTCATCTTCCACTGGTACATTGGAAATCATTTCACATTCATTGTCACATTGCTCCATTGGTTGATGATTTTGTAGATTCATACCTATAGGAGAATGAGCCTCAATTGTTGGCCCTAGATCACTACGACCTTCGATTTTTCTTTTTCTATGTGATCTTACATATTGTTGTCCTTGTTTTCTTCTATGTCCTTCTTTTTCGTCGTCATCCATTTCTTCAAATTTCATTCATTTTCTTTGAGAATTATTTATTCATTCTGCTTCCCTTTCATCCTCATTTTTCCTTTCTCGTTGCCACCTTTTTCTTTCACGTTCCTTCTTTCGTTGTTCTTCCCTTTGATCATCAGTCATTTTTTGTCTTCGCAATCTTCACTGCTCATTTTTTTCTACCCTCTTCTGCTCTCTTTTGATTTCAATTACTTGTTCATAATATTTGATCCTTGTCTTTTAACTCTTTCTCTCTTTACACTTCTCATTTCTTCAATATTGTTATTATTAGTTTCCCCATTACTAGTACCCATGATATTATATTCCTGTACAAAAAAACCAAATACATCAATTAACCATATATATATATATATATATAATACCTAGCTACAAAATATCAAATATCTAACTACAAAATATTTAATACTCTTTCTATGTCTATAAGGCAATTGATGTACACGTGCAATATTGTAAATTGTGTTTGATGAAATTTGGACATTAAATATTAATATAAATATTTATATATAAATATTTATAAAATATTAATATATTTTTTATTTAATATATTAATTATTTCATTTTTATGATCACCAAACATATTTATATTAATATGAGTAATAAATATTTGTATTAATATTTATAAAATTTAAACCATTCAAACACTATGATATGTAAATATCGAGGTGATTAAAAGCTTCCCTACATATATTTCATTATTATTCAACTCCAAGCTTAATTTTGAAGCTAGTCTTCCATCTCCAAAATGTTACAAAACATGTAATCTACTTAATTTCACTGCCGGACATCACAGGATTCACGTGAAAATGAGAGAAGGTTGTTTTCGTTATAAATCTCTATCACTACCTAAATTACCGATTTTTTATGGGAATTTTTGTTTGAGATAGTCAGTATGTAACACATTTAACTTGTTATAAATATCTCTCAGTACCTAAATGACAGATTAAAAATAGATGATGTAAATAGCCACTATTTTAAATTCTTGACTTTTAAGAGATAAATATAATGAACCGATACCAGAGCGAGTTATTTTTCACTGTCGAACATCACAGGATTCACGTGAAAAGGAGAGAAGGTTGTTTTCGTTGTCATAAAGAATTTGGTGATTTTGCTGCGGTATGATACCAAATACTGAAACATCACCATCTTTCAGAGTGGGTAACATTGCAAGGCAGAAGACTATGTTACCGTTGATATCATTAACAGGGATCCGGAGTAAGGAATATGTGAAAATTGTAATCTGCTCCTTTGAAATTGAATGTCACAATAGGAAAAGTTGAATTCTGAAGGCCATATGGGATAAAGCAGAAGTCCAACCCAGTGAGAGGGGAAGCGCTGCGTGGGTAAGTAATCAGCGATGACAACGATTCCGTGAGGGAATCATAAGCAACCTGTGGCAGATGAGTGAAAAGGGTTCCAGAATCTATGATTAACCCTCCAGTGCCATTAGGTTGAAGATCAAAAGTACCAGTAGGGATATTCAATGATTGACCATTAACGCTAATTTGTTGTAATGAAAGATAATAAAATGGTAGATTTTGTGTGGATGGAAACATGGGAATCGAACCTACAGTCAAGTCATTCATGGAACTGTTGTCACTTGATTTCTTTGTCTTTTAACAATTTCCACCCTAAATCTATGCCTTTTAAGAATTTAATTTCAATTTTTATACATTACCTGAGAGAACTCCAGCTCGAGAGCCTCCAGTTCGAACCACACCGCAGAAATGTTTGAAGCTTGGAATTAGAGCCGTGAACCAAATGCGAATCACCTCTCTGTCGATCAAATAATTGCAGAGCTGAGTTGCTTTAATTTTTTTTTTGTTTATTTATATGATTGTTAAAATTTATTTGTTAAGCCGACACTTAATTTTTATTTTTTATTTTTTATTTTAATTTAAAACTTAAGCCGACATTTTGTATGAGGACGTGACATACCTGACATCGAGGTCAAATTGGGCTGTAGATGTGCCTCTCGGCGCAATAAATAGCTTTTTAAATCTCTTTTTAAAATTTGTTTGGAAAATATTAAAATAAGAAGTTTTTTTAAATAAAAATTAACATATTTTTAATTAAATTTTGTGTGAATTATTTTTAATTGAATATATATATATATATATATATATATATATATATATATATATATATATATATTATTATAATATAAATGATTTTCTTTTAAAAATGAGCTTATAACAAGTAACAATTTTTTTTAGTATTGATTTGAAGAAAAGAACCAGATGTAATCATGAAAATTTAAAAATTACAATAAAGTATATTAGAAAGCTTATTCATATTGATGAAGTAAATTATTTTATGGGAAATCAATATTATATGCACATACACATTTCTCAAACCTCCAAAATGATGCTCTAACTAACTATCAAATTAAAACACTCATATACCAATTTATTAAATGTGTAAGAATCATTGAGAAGGTTGTGCCCTTTCTGCTTTGAAGGGAGGAACAACCCTCATTCTTAGAGCTAGTTGAGTGAGATTTTCTAGGCTTTGCTTAGACATAGAGTTTAGTGAATATGTCTTTGTTTTATTAAAAACTTATTAATTGACTTCCCCAACAATAACATTTTTAAAGAAAACATACACAAAATTATGTAAAATGTTAATGTTAATAGCCATTCATGAAGCAAGGGACACAAGAAACTTCTAAAGTGGGAAATATATTATAAAATGAAATTCCCATGTATAATTTTATTGTACAAGATGGTCATTTTATATAGCAATGGTGAACATAAAAAATACATCAATTTAGAGAAATTTGTTCAAATCACCACCATAATTATCTCCTCAAATATTTCCATGAATCTCTCACTAAATCTTCATCCTTGTTTTCACTCAGGTTACTCTCAATTTGTCAACCATACATGTAATATTATGGTTGGTCTAATTCATTACAATTTTCATTAAATAATTTAGATGATAAATATTATTCACGAGTTGGATTTATTCCATCATACTCCCACTTAACGAGTATTGTGAATTCTTTGTCTTTAGTTATCATTCGAAATGGTCCCATATTCATCTTCAATATTCTTCCCTTTTCATCTTTGGCCCTTTCCTTTCATCTTTATTTATCATAACCCTTCATATGGCACCTGCAAAAACATAACTAAATTCTTTGTTGAAGTTAATATACAAAAGTTACCATCCACCAGAATATATGGGTCGATAGATGTTGTATTTTCCAGTTCTCTAGGAAACCTTTTCTCATGCATAGTTTTGAAACATATCTCTACATCTATACAATCAACCCCCCTACATCATCAACATCATTTATGAACCTAGTTTTTTTTGGATTACCTTTAGCCATAAAAACTTCAAGTGGCCTCTTCTTGCCACATTGCAAGTTGTTTCAGATGACCACAAACCAACCTCTCTCACAACAATCAAAAGAAGTGGCTATTCAACACCTATTCAACACCACATCTTCCTTCATGACAAGTTGTTATTGAGCACCATTGTCTCTTCAATGGGGGGTATACTTGCCTCATCAGGCATTACATCGACTCAGGTACATCTAATTTCAATTACACTTTAGGCCAAACATTTCATTTTTACATTATACATTAGGGACCATTAAACCTTTTAGGGATATTTTTTTCATGGATTCATTGCATCTCCATTTCAATTTTGAACACATGTAATATTATTTAACTTTATTCATGTTTTTGTGTTTATATCGTCACATTCTTTTTCCTTCTTCATCACCTCTCTGGTCTTCCTTTCTGGTTGCTTCATTCTTTCGCTTCTTCTTCTCTGGTTGATTCTACTGCTTAATTTTGTTACGTCAAATTTATTCCTTTATTCTTGGTCTTGCATTGTTGCATTCTTCTTCATACTTTTTTCCTTCTTAAGTCTAGGGGTACATTCTCTCTGTCATCATCCCACATCAATTTCTTTACGATTATTCTTTCATATTTCTCCCTTTCATTCTTATTTCATGGAGTATTCTTCTTTATTGTCCCTCATTGTCTACTCTATTGATGAAGTTATATTCTTCTTCATATAATTTATCACCATTCTTCATTCTTCATCTAAATCTTATATTGTAATACCTGCTTAAAATTGTTTTTTGTAAGAGAACATCACCATCCAACAAGACAATTACAACTTCTTCATACATTTTCATGCTTACAAAAACATGTTTCTTGGTGGAGCTGATCAAAACCCCACAAGAGACCTATGCCTTTGGTTTGGAAAACTTAATTAATGCATCAATTCCATGATCTAAATAACTTGACTTATAATGTTGACATGACTCTAACTTTGATTTTATTTTGGCTTCATTCTCTCAACTTGACCTTTTACATCAATAGTTCTTGTTTGTTGGGAACAATTCATCATGCACCCAATCTTTAGGGGTTGCTTGACTATGTAGTCCCATTTTAAAATGAGATAATAAAGATAATATAAATGAAATGAGATAATTACTTGATAACGGATTTTTAATCCATTAAACCACAACAATGATTAATGGAATGAAATATAGCAGGTTCACTCATTCAACACTAATCACTAGAATGGACCCATCCTGAATGTAGACATATTAAGTATCATGAACAATCCAAAAAATAATTGAGATGTAAATATTTTTGTACTTAAAATATCTCTATTTAAGATGGATCTATATTGATGTGCTTTATATGTTTGTGTGCATGCTTGTGTGTTTTTCCTTAAAAAGAATATATACTCTTTATTAACTAAATAACCCAGGGTAATTTTGATCAATGAATAAAAAGTAGTGGATCATAAACATGCACTGGCTTGTTTATCCCATTTCAATTTAATTCCTAAATATCATTGCAGACATTTTTGACCCCTCTTGTTCTTATTTTTTTTACATCTTTCCAAATTTCCAAACTTATGTGTTACATGTGCATAAGAAACAACCAATTATAACTTTGATCCTTATGATTTGAAATAGGAAGTGCACCCATGCCCTCACACACAATACATAAGAGATAAACTTGGACAAAATCCTAATCTAATATTGAAATATATAAAATTCATAATTAAAATTATATTATATTATATTTATATATTAAATTTAATGTATATAATAAATAAAAATAATATAATATTTTTTGTTACCTAATAATAGATAGATAGAGTAATTATGGATCGACAACTCTTACACAGTTAATTTCCCAAAATCTACAACAACAATATTAATAACAACTGTAAAAGTCTTGGATCACTAATATAATCTCTTTAATTTAAATTTAAAATATTTTTTTCTTTAACTACAAAATTTTATATATATATCCGTACTTTTTCCTAAAAATATGGTTTCGAACTACGCACAATATGCCAAATTCATGTGGTATTTCCACCGAACCTCATCCTTCATCACAATTCTGAAAATGATTATATTTATTATTTTCTAAAAGTGTTTAGAGAGATTCTGCAATCATGAAATCGTTACACGTATTCTTACCTCGCTTATACGTTCTCTTAACACGAAACGGATAAGCGAGGAAGAGCATTTTGTCAAAGCATACGCTTTCAGCAAAGGACTAGGTCAATGATTAAACGGTTATGGATTAGTGAGCACATGGTTTAACTTTTCACGGTTTTGCAATGATAATTAGAAAATACAGCGTAAGTGAATTTTTGTTTTCAAATCATTTTAATTAAAATATATATTTTATTTAAGAAATAAATAAATTAAAATATTAATGTATTTTATATAATTAATGTAGTTATATAAATTTTATTAAATAATTGATAAATATTAAGTAGAAGGAATAATTTTAACGTTAAAAATAGCTGATGGGAAATTTCTTGTTGAATAGATTATCCTAAGAGCTAGCTACCATGATATCTTTATAATTTACTTTGTTGTCTTTGAAGACCTAGCATTCTAAAATGAAATACTTTTCTGTCTTCATTTTTACAAAACAGCAAAAAAATACTCTTTCCTCCTATATTTCTTTTGGTCTTTTCCAACGCCTTATTTCACTTGATAAAGTACCTTATATAATTAGTAAATATCAAAAAATATTATATGTTAGATAGCTAAATTTTTTAAAAACATTATAAAAATTAACTAAATAAAATTTATTTTATTTTATTATTTTAAATCTTTTCTTCTTCCTATACAATTTCATATTTTAGGAAAATGAATGAGAAATACAAATATTTTCCCAAAAAAACTCAATTTCCATGTTTAAGTATGTTGAACTTTTTAATGAGAAAAAATAATTAAGTATATAGTAAATATTTTTTATTTATTTATATATTTAATTATAAAAAATTATCATATCATAAACAAATATATTTTGGGAATTTAGTTTTAAAAAGCTAAAAAAAAAATAGAATTTTATACTAAATTTTGAGAATTTAGTTTTAAAAAGCCAAAAAATGGAATTTCATACTTAAAAATGTTATAATGTAAATAAATTTGTAATTTTTTAATTTAACTAAACAAAATAAAAATGTGTGATGTAATTAAATGATTTTAAATTTTTAATTAATTAAAATAAGGATGAATATAATTATTTGTAACACACGTACTCTAACTCTCGGTAAATTAATTTTACATGATGTAATTGTTTATTCAAGAATTCGTTGGAAACTTCCAAGGAATTCTTGATAACCGAATTCTCTTGTTACGTGAGGGGGGAGTCAGAACTTTCTCCAGTTCTCATTCTCTTAAGAGAATCATGTGGTTGATTAGACGATTTGGTTAACATCGTCGATGTTGAGGGTTTAGATTGGATTGCTCACATCTTAGCTCGACAATTAGAGTATGATTGTGCCTCATACCCGCACCGTAATGTTGGCTCATTTGAAACCTACATTGTTTGGTGTATTCGTTATTTACTGGATATGAACATGGGGAAGAGACCGGTCAAAGGAATGAATTAGAGAAGCGAGAATGAAGTAAAGTATGCGATGGTTGAGGGGAAGGCCTGGGCATATTCTCCTTCCTGCCCCAAATGGAATCAGTTTGAATTTGTGTCCTCTGTAATAATCAACTGTAGGTGTCTGCAAGAATCGCTCTGGCGGAAATTCAAGAGGCTCGCTCCATACATTGGGATCTCATCCCATTGCCTACAAAGTAATGATTGTTTGGGTGTGTTTCGGTACGAAGAAGTTGCGATTTGGCAAGGGGCGTCTGCTCTGTTGGACAAAAGAGGAGCCGATGGGTGCAACCTGAAAACCTCATGATTGTTTGGGTGTGTTTCGGTACGAAGAAGTTGCGATTTGGCAAGGGGCGTCTGCTCTGTTGGACAAAAGAGGAGCCGATGGGTGCAACCTGAAAACCTCCTTCAATATTGTGTGCAGGGAGAGCATTTTTGGAAGATAAGTATTCCTCAAAATAGTAGTTTTTTTTTAAATATTTCACTTATGTTCAGAAAAGAAAATGAAATATATCATATGAATAGTAGTTTTCTTTTGAATCTTTTACTCATTTTTCTGGAAAGAAAATGAAATATGAAATATTTCATATGAATTGTTATAAGCAAAAATAGTTACATTTAACATAAGTTATAGAATTTCCTTTGGAAATAATATCTTATCTTGTGAAGTGAAAGATAAGTCCATTGTGTTAAAAGAATATCTTTATCTTTATCTTTATCTGGTGGGTAAAAGAGCAAGTTATTATTATGTTGTATATTGGGTATTTTGATTTAATTGCATGGGTTAATGTTTAAAAGGTTAACTTTGTTATTATTTTAAAAATGTATTCTTATTCCTTATGCACAATATAAGGATTAATTATGGTACCTTCTTGAAAAGGGTAACCTCTTGAAAAGATTGCATCTTGGGTATATAAAAGATTAAGTTAACTTTGTTATGGTTCCCTAAGTTTTGTGTATGAGGAACTACATAAAGTAACTAAGTTATATTAACCCCTTTTTGAGAAATAATTATGTATATTTTTACATGAAAATAATAGTTAAGAGTGGTAGTATTCTAAGAAGCTTTTTGTAAAAAGAATCCATGTTGTCTTAAAGATTGTTGTTATGTTAATATTTTTACATGAAAATAGTATTTCATGATGATAGAATTTTAAGAAGGGAATATGTGTTTCCTACAGTAAAGAAAGAGCTATCTCTCTTGCATGCACAAAGAGGGAGAGTTATCTCTCTTGCATGCACAAGGAATAGCCATTATGTTATAGAGGCATTTTCTTTGCAGGTATAAAACTATCTTAATATTTAGGAAAATATGTGAGTACCTTTATGATATCATAATTATTATGTTAGTTTCATTTAGAATAAGATCATGCATAGGCATGCATTATATGTATTAACTTTCATTGGAAAGAATATAAATATTTGTATGTGGGAAAGATAGCATGTTGTGCTGAACTACATTGGAAATGGTTGTTAGTATAATCTTTGAAAAAGAAGACATGTATTGTATTCTTAATTGCATAGTTTTACAAAAAAGAAAATATATGTTTACATGCTCACTAGCGTTGATATATCCTTTGGGAAGACTCGAAAAAAGAAGCTATGTGCTTTGTTGGAGACTCTTTTGGAATTCTTATGCATTTACATATGACTTATAACTAGCACACATGCAGTATGTGTTGTTAAAGGGAGAATGTCAAGGTATTTTACTTTCATGTCATGAATATACATGAGTAGATGGAGAAGCTACTATAGTATAGATATATGAAATGATTTATTATACTTTATGAATCTTGACATCAATGTATGTTGAAGGCATCATAGCAGGGAATGATGGAGACATGTACAAAGGAATATGATGCTTATCCTGGTGGCAGGTAAATGATTCATGGTTCATACAGATGAGTACGAGCTGCAGGATGATCCAATATACGATGGTCCATTGTAGGGCATCTATGCCACCAAGATATGAAGATATGAAGATATGAAGACCAGAGGGTAAATGCTATCATATTTATTGTAATGTCTTTAAGCTAGATATTTGTATATTTCCTTGTAAGATTTATAAACAATGGTTAAGGGATGGTCTCCCTTATAAGCCATTGAGTGAGGGCTGATCACCCTCACGAGCGTTTAATAATAAACGTTGTTGGTTTTCACCCTACGAGTTTCCAAGGTATATTGGTATTCAATGATGTGATTGATTATTGTGTCAAGTTGATGATGTTGATTCCTTTCTTGTTATGATGTTCATAATGGCAAGTATGTGATGACTACATGAATAATGAAATGAGTGGAAGGTTACATCATACAGTATTATGTAAATGTATTGTAATGGAGGTTGTTAATGGTTAATGGTTAAGGAGTTTACTACTCTTATTCTAAAGTTACACTATGAATTGTTAAACATTCTATGTAATGATGAGTAACTTGTATAAAAAAAAAAATTAATTCCTCACATTGTCATGTGAAGTTAATGGTGTATGTTACATTATTTAATTAATGATCTTTTTGTAAAATAAAATTTAATATCCACATAAAATATTTGTATAATTAAAAAAAATTGAAAATATTATTTATATTTTATTGTTTAAAATTTTATTTTATATTAGAATGTAAATTAACATCTATATTGTTGGGAAGCATTCGCCAATTAAACAACGGGGTGTAGAAATTAATGATATAGACTTTAGACACATATGAAAAGAATGATACAAATTTTCCAAAGAGGAAACACGGAAAATATCTCAACTCACCGTTAGGTGTTCACGGTATAAGAAACTGGTGAAGCTCATGTCGATGCCACTGGCTGTGAGAGGTGGTGTTGCCATCTTCCCACAGGTAACCTTATCAACCATTTGGTTACCCATATATTACATTCTCGGTTGGCATTGTTGTTTTTTTGGTTCAGTCTGGCCGCCTAGATGAATGGATTCAATTATTGAATGAAAGCTATTTTGATATGTTTGCTAGTAACAATAGTAGAGTCATTAATGAGTCTGATCATCTCTATGAAGAGGTTGAACCTCAAGCAAGATGGGTTTTTCCCAGGATATCCGCCTCTCAAGTCTATAGTGACCTAGGTGTCTGGCATCTGAAAGCAGCCACTAGGATCACCATTAAAGAGTCGGTCAGCTCTATAGAAGAGAATAGTGACCGTGTACAGTTAATCCCTATTCTAAACCCGAAGGAACTTCAAGCTGAAGCTAAAAAGCTGGGAACCCAATTTTTGCATTTGGGTTGTGTAAGAGTTGGTATTCATGCATTAGTACATCCGGGTGTTGATGCTTATGTGCTTGCTACTGTCAGAGATCTGACGCCCAAAAAGTATACAGATTCTTTAATTGGAGGAATTGTTGCTCCATTGTCTAATGGACCGGTGTGGTTTGATTGTTACCCGAATTTTTCGATATCAATCACAGATGAAACCCTAGGAGATATATTGCAGCTTCAAATCCAAACAATGGGATTTGACATGAGGAAGAAAAGACAAAACATTGCCATTCATTTTCGTGGTTGTTTTCGCCATACCTCCACTATGTTTCCTGCAGTACTCCATGCACCCAGCCGAGAGTCCAAAACCAGTGTCGTAGTCCTGACTGATCCTAAAAATCAAAATATAGAACATCAGGCCATTAAATGGGAAGATCTGGCCTTCCCAGAACACTGGACAGTTCCGAACCCTAAGCCTCTCGCTGTACAGAAAATAACCTCTGCCAACATTACAGAGAATCAATCCTCAGCTATCCTGTCTTTTCCCAGAAGGTCAACCATAGATAGAAGAAGGATTGAATAAGCCTGAAAGAAGTCTCCTATGTATATACCTCCAGATTGTATAGATACTGGTTGCAGTTCAATTGTTTCTAATTGTAGACATGTAGCTTTGTTTGAGTTTGCTCAGTTTGTTAATTTTCAGCCCCTGAGTGTCCAATGTCCGCAATGTAAACAGCATGTTAATTTGCAGAGTCTTGCCTATACTGTCCTTCATGAAAACCATAATAATAGGACTGGTGAAGCCCCTCCTGCGTCTTCTCCACACCCATGTCCTAATCCAAAATGCTCTGACATTCCATTCCCTCATGAGGACGAGCATGTTCTTATGATGCATCTTATTCCACAATTGGAAGATGAGGATCCAAGACTCACAGAGATTCTAATGAATCAGAGACCAGCAAATAGTCCAAGATATGGATTGGGCTACATTGAACAAACAAATCAGTTGATCCCTGAATGCAGATTCAGAGATTTGCCTCCAGGAACTAAAAGACCATCAGTGCCTGAAATCCAAAACTTAAGGACAACCCTGACCCACATATATCCATATTATATTAAATGAAAATGGTGGACAATCACATTCCGTAGACTCGAAGTTTTTCAGTTGGCCGTACGGGTCATCATGAAATGTAGACAATAATGTTTTGTTATATGCCTAATTTGTGTATGAGGATGATGTATTAATGATTATTTTGATTAATTTTGGTTTATATATATATATATATATATATATATATATATAATTGGTTTATCTCTTGTTTAATTGAAAGTTAAAAAGAATTAATTTATGATTTAAATATTAAAAAGATTTGTATTTAATAGTTTATAGGTTTTAAATAAATAATGATTAAATGTATGTGTAAAATAAATGATTTAAAAATGGAATTAAAATTTTATTAGGAAAGTTATTTATCTTTTCAAAAAAATAATGGTTTCAAATGTATTTAATTATTGTGTTTATTTTTATTTTCAAGGTGGCAGGTAATTCTCAAGAAAGAGTAAGATAAATTTTTCTATGTGGAATTGGTAATTATGAAATATAAAGTCTAATCACGTTGTTCATTATTTTTCTAAATTAGTAAATAAAAAGTATGGTCTTTTTCCAAAATCTCATTCTACCATATATTGTTGGAAAAAAGTTATTAAATTAGTTGATTTACTAGCATTACCTCACTCTTAAAAGTGGGTTTCTCAATGTTAAATGTATTAAATTAACCACCATCATTTCCTTTAATCATGAGTCGCAATGAATTAATCCTTCACATGGTTTGCAACACTAAGGCCAATGGCAACCAATTAATCCTTCACATGGTTCACAACATTAAGGCTTGAAACTCAATGCCAAGCAATTTAAGTGATGAGAAGTTCATCCTCCCACTACATGCTTAAAGTTATGTTTTCACATGTATTTGAATCATTTGTTTGTGATTTTTTTAGTTGACGTGGGAATAACTTAATGCTAATGAGGAATCATTTATTGAAAGTTTCGAAAGCAACATAATGCATGATGATAAGATTCTTGTTTGTTTGATAGTGTTTATATCTATTCCTCTTTTTTCGAGGTCCATTAAGTCAACATAGGTGCATTCCCCTTTGGTATAATTGTGTGTAGGAAGGGTTCTTGGACCCCTCGGTTGTTATTAGTCTAAATTCTAGAGGAAAAACTAGCAGTTTCCTTGACTTTTCAATTTGTTTATTCTTCACCCTTATTTTTCATTTTAAATTCAACCCTCTCTAATTTTGGAGCTTTGGAATACCTAAGATAATCTATTCTTTGAATGTGTGTTAAATAATTTGGGAATTGGGTGTTGCTTGTTTCGATTCCTATTTTGATATACTACTAGGGAAAAGATTATTGCTATTAATATGCTAATATTTAATAAATTGATACTAGAATAATTGGATTTACTTCATTCTAAGATTGTATCCCTAACTACCTTTCATGCTCCTCCTAGACCATGTGATCACACGTATCTGAATATAGTTGGGCACTCTAGACTTGGTGTTTTTTCAATGGATTATAGAGAACATTACGATATTAAAAGTTTCCTCAGAGGTCATGAGGTACATATCCAATACAAAACTCATCTATGTATTTTGTCACCTCGAAAATCTGTGAAAATGATCATCAAGCAAGTCAATTCTGAAATTGTAGTGGTCATCAATACTCTTTTAGAACAAAAGGAAAAGAGTATTGTTCTTCAAGAAAGTTTTAATTTTCCTAGTGATATGGTGATAAACTTAAATAAAGAAGATCATTCAAGAGTATGTAATTAAATTTATTCATTTGACATTATATTAATTACTTCATATTACAATTTGAATGGGCCAAAGTGTTAAAAGCACATATTTATTCATAAAAGATCACATGTTCAAATCTAGAGGGAGTAGAGTATTTTTCTCCTTCGTAGACTTTAGCAATCAAATCTTTACGCAAAGGTTGGTCCCTTATCCCACAAACAAAGGGGTCTCATGCACCAATTTGGAGTCTACCTTGGTCATGATATATATATATATATATATATATATATATATATATATATATATATCAAGTACTTCAAAAATGCCTTAAGTTGGTTCAAAACTTGTGCTTGGCAGTCTATGTCTACATTTTCATTCTCAAAACAATATTCCTAAATTCAACAATATGGTTATACCCTAACACAGTCACCTAATAAAAAACAAACTAGAGAGAGTGCCTCGTTATCCTTTTGATTCATCCCATGTAAATTCAACTGCAATTCAATGCTGGCAAATTTATGCTCCATAGGTTCCATCTCCACATCTTTCGATTGTTGTTGGAATGTTTCACTCTCCTTTTTTCCTTAAAAAACTATAAAAGTTGGAGCAATTTAGAATTCCATAGCGTGAATTTTATCCCTGTCAATAACCATATGTTAAAGAGTGAGATACTCATCTTATAATTTGGCAATTTGTTGTTTTTGTTACTACACAATTTCTATCAATAGGGTGATTTCGCTATCCTTGTCTACCTAATTTCTATCAATAGGGTGATTTCACTATCCTTGTCTACCTCATAAGTCTACACTTGATCTACTATAGAGGAAATTACCACATGGTTCCATGATATGTACCCTTCTTAACATATGAGAACTTGCTTAATTCTACCAAACTGCAAATTAGGCAACAACCCACATCCCAATAAGGTATTTGTAATTATAGGCTCAAACACTAAAGCTAAACTACCTTACCTCCTTACATTCCCCAACTTGAAAAATTTTCATTAGTTTCACTATAGCCAGAAGTAGAGTGTAGCACACTCAACTTGAGCCATTAATCCACAAGCTACGCACTAGAAATAACTTAATTCCATTTATAGATACTAGAATTTCTACCAAACTATCATTCTATCCACCATTGTTGTCCAAGAAGACCCAATATAGGGATAAAATTCCAACTACAATGTGGCATTCCACATCACCATTGCAGACACAAAATTATCTCAATATCATGAAATTGACAGTGAGAACTAATTGTGATCCCGAGGAATTCAAAAGTGAACAAGAGATTTCTAAGATAGGAAAATCCCCATATTGCATATGAAGAATTGACTTTTGAAGCATAAAAAATATCAATTCACCAAAAAACAAAATGATGATCTCATGTGCATTTAGGATTATGAGATAAGGACTATATTTATAATGTATATATTTTGAGGTGATGAAATTCAGGTACTAGCACTAAAAAGGAAATTGTACATTTTAATCCAAAGACTAATTATGAAAAAAAGTGAATAACAAAATTACATATGTTAGACATCATGGTAAGGACCCATCAATATATAACAATTTCTTCATAAATGTAATCTATGGAGTCTTATTATTATGAGAAAAGAGAACATTCAAATATGGATGTAAAGTATAATGTGAATAAAAGGATGAAGTATCCACACATGCAAAATGATTAAAGGTGGCAACGAAATTAAGGAGAAAAGGGATAAATATGTGAAATGAAAAAATTATATAATTGGAAGGTCAAGAAAATGAGAGGGGTAGTGTCTTGAATAAAATTTAAACTTCCACTTGGCCACAAGTCCAAGAGAGGGTAATTATTCTGCAAATGGCCATAAATGCTAGAAACTCAAAGTAGAAGGGGGATTGGGCTCTAGTGGCTTTCACATACTTATGTTGAAACTTTTAATGAGGAGAAACCACCATTTACGATGGACTATTTTGTATATATATGTTAAGCATTAGTGTTGTGGCAAGAATGTCCTTTACACTTTTAACTTCTTATGTTTAGAGTTTTCATTGTTATTTTAGTTTTCTAGAAATGTTTATCTAAACCTATAAGCAAGGAGTTATAATTAGTTGTTTAATATCATACTATTTTGGGTCTTCCCCAAGTCTTGTTTTAGGATAACATGAGGTTGTTGAAATGTGTGCTATCTATTTCATCACCAACAACATGCTAAAGTGGAATAAAATTATACAATATTTGAAAAAGTGTTTCTTATTGTTGTTTATACCATTAACAAAATTTGATAATATATAATAGGATATCTAATCTTAGTTCATGCAAATAATGTTGCAATAAGATATCTCATGAACAAATCTATTATTAGTGGCAAAGTAGTTAGATGATTTTTTTTGGTGCATCAATTTGATCTCATTGTTCTTGATAAGCATCACAAAGAGTGTTGTTGTAGAGTTCTTATCTAGCTTGGAGAATAACTTGGAAGAACACTTGGTGGATGATGCTTTTCCTATTAATCACATATGTCACATATTTTTAGTGTTTTTACAAACCCATGGTTTATAAAAAATGAAAATTACCTTGTTTATTGATATTTTCTACAGTGTTTCTCCCATGGAGAACACTATGGAATCATAAAGAAAAGTGCTCCATATAATTAGATTCAAGGATCTTTCAAAATAAGAGTTGATCATGTGCTCTGCCATTGCTTATGAGAAGATGAAATATATGATCTATTTCACACATGTCATAATGAGTCCAAAGAAAACATTTTATAGTTAAAAAAACAACTCAACATTTTATTAGCTAACTCTCTAAAAATGCACCAGGGAATATTTCAATAAATGTGAAGAGCCCTAAAAAGTGACAAAACCACCACAAATCTATAAAATGCCCTTATAACCCCAACTTTCATTAAAACCATTCAACAAATAAAATTTAGACTTTGTTGACCCAGTATATCTTTTACTAAATCATAATCACTACATCATTGTCTAGACATTATTATAGACCACATTATTGAATAGGTAGAATTGAAATCACTACCAAATGTATTACATACAACGTTATTGAATAGATAGAACTCAAATCACTACCAAATATCAAAAAAGACAAAATTGTTTTCTTGTATTGAAACATCTTTACTAAGTTCAATCATCAAAAAAAAGAAAGTGATATCAACATAACACATTGATTTAAAAGAAAATCTTTTAATTTTTTTTTTCCAATTATTTCTTATAAATATTGAATTGGTAAAAATGAAAAAACATAAATACAATTAAAAAATACACTATAATTATTTTTCAATTGATTCATCAAAAATTTATATGTTTAAAATTGAAGCTTTAACTAAATTAATAATAATATTACATCAATAAATTATTGATTTCCATAATTTCAAAAAACAATCCAAAATCATTAATTTCAAATAAATTTGAAAATTTAATTAACAAAAATGCTAAAATTTAATTAATATAAATGCTAGTAAAGAGAAGTAACATCAATCCTCACAAAGATGTCAGTGATCAGCTCGCTCACTCGGTTTTAATATTATTTAGAGATTATGAGGAATCTTTATCAAACGAGAAGGTTGGACCAACGAAAGGTCGAAGATGATCGGATAAATTGATGGCCGGGGCAGGGGTTGACTATTTTTAGTATTAAGCTCGAAATTTCTGCACGTGTTGTTCAACGACTAAATTTTAAATTATTAAATATAATAAATAAAATGTTTAAAAATAAGATAACAACATCAGAGTAATATCTTGACCGAATCTCAAATTATTAAATATACTAAATAAAATGTTAAAAAAATAGGATAACAACATGAGACTCGGCAAATTCATGAAACGTGACACCATCCGTCAGATTTGAAAAGAAGTATTTTTTTATTAATGTTGGGTCAAATATGAGGTGGTTGGGTCAAAGCCACGATATTTGTACTTCGAAGGAAGGTATAAAATATTAATATTTCTCACAAGGAAGGTGTTGTACGGAATATATACCATAAATAGAGTTTATGTGAAGCTGATAAGGTTACTAGTTGATTTTAGATTATTTATAATATTAATGGTTGATTGTAAGAAAATATTGATGTGTAGTTGTAATACTAAGATTATAATGATGAAGGTTCTGGGCAGTTCAATTGTTTAATTAGAAATTTGTGAAATCTTTAAAACAAAGTAGAATCAGATTCAAATTTTTCTGAAGTGACTAGGTTTACAGGCAAGAAGGATCGTTGGGTAAATTCAGGGTAGTTTTAGAGATTACGGTTGGATTCACCTGTAACACTTACCTTAATAACCACCTACATTTACCATATTTAAAAAAAAATACTTAATACCTACATGGTTAACATTCTTTAAATTATTTGCGAAGATATAAATGTCACACCACATATGAATATCATATATACATTTTACACGGTATACCATTATCATATATGCTATGCTCTTAAATAAATTTATGTTTGTAATCCTAAAAGTCTGACATTGCAGTACCAATCATTTAACTTTTGGGTACTCTTGGGTTAGTTCATGTGTATGCCATCTAGATTCTGCAAATCAATTCAATCAACGTTATGATTCGTAACTACAGTGTTACTCTAGTTACCATTATGAATATGATATTTTAATTTAAAGTATTAATCTTGAATTCACTCTAGCGTTTAAGGCAAATCCTTGGTTAACGATACGGTCACCAGCTGTCCTGATGAACTAGCGCCTCCTCCGTCGTTGGATCACGACTCCTCATGATTGACGGTGCTCAGGACTGATGGGGTGGATTAGGGTAACCACCCACCCCCCATCTCTCGCCTTAGAGTCATTGTT
Source organism: Pinus albicaulis (assembly GCA_034641835.2). Taxonomy (NCBI): domain Eukaryota; kingdom Viridiplantae; phylum Streptophyta; class Pinopsida; order Pinales; family Pinaceae; genus Pinus; species Pinus albicaulis. The sequence continues at coordinate 1,247,528,601 of CM076583.1, forward strand.
GCGTTACACCGTTGGGATCTTCGGCTCTACAACCTCATTTTTCGTTGGCCGCAATGCTACTGTATGTATTCCGTCGTTTCCATTGCTTAAGTTTAATTATCTATATGCTATTCTCATCACACCGAGATGTTTTCTTCTGGTGAATCTCACTGTAACTTCCTTTGGAACCAAACCATAGCTCCACAGGTCTTTCCGCATGGTTGCAAGTCTTTCGTTTGTCGATTTCCACTGGTGGCTTTTTACTTCGCCAAAGTGTCTCCGCGGCTTCGTGCAAATCTTCATTGCCATCAGCAGGCTTCCACATTCATGGCAACAAGGTAAGTTCAGTTTACTGTATTCCTTTTAACAATGGTTTTCTATGCTATTCATATTGGTTTCCAATTTGAGTTACCTCCATTAAGCTTGACCAATTTTCCTAACTCTTTTTTCTTGTTCTCTGCAAGGTTTTGGCTAGGTATCGCTCGGTGCTTGCGGCATACCAGCTAGAAGACCTGGCATCTACCTTTTCTCTCATTACCAACAGTAAGTGTTTTCTATCATTTTCTCCGGAAATTATTTATACATTTCTGCAATGTAACACTCGACCTCCCTCAGCTTACCCTGAAGGCAAGGTCCCAAGCTTCCGGTGAAAGACTTAAATGCAAGCCTAGTTTTTTGTTTGTTTATTGAAGAGAGGAAGCCATATGAGTTCTCCTCTGGCTTGGTCTTACTGTTTTATGTATAATTTGAAATACTCTCTATTCTTAGAGTTATTTTCTTTTAATTAAGGGTTTCATTTTTTCAAGGCTACGCATTTATCGATTTTGTAAATGGGTTTAAAGATCTCCTCAAAGACGCTATCTGTGCTACTCAGTAAACTGTATATTTTCTTTTCATTTCAATGCAAGTATCCGTAATGAGCCAGAGTGGTTAATTTGAAAGACTCTTAGTCTTCTTTGTAATACATGGTCTGTGTCTTTTCTAGTTTTACTCATAGTCTATTAGCTAAATGGTTGCATAGTTTATATTGAACGAAATTCTTACTCTTCTCCATTTATAGTGTTCTAGTTTAGTTTCGTTAATGATATTCTTCGTTTATATTTACAATGCCCTCACAATGTTCCAGTAAAAATTCTATTGGGACCAGAACCAGAACTTTGCATTAGGTTCTGGCTCTAAACCCACAAATTACCGATTTTATTTCATAAATAGGATCCTCTGCTCAAGAGTATCATGTCGTTTCCACAGATTATGATCAACTTTGCCTATTCTCTGTTTACAATAGTTATTGAATATTTGTATACTATATCATAATCTTAATAGCCAATACTCTTACATGGTCTGTGTGTTCTCAAGTATTCTTCTTTGTCTTTGTAGTTGTTTGAAAACCCAAAGGAAAGAATACTGGGATTTCCTTATTATTTACCATTCAAATATATATGGACTGTCTTTAGTTCTTTTCTGAGTTTTCTTTTTCCTAAGTAGATATTTCTTGCATATTCGACAGCGTCCTAGAATGCTCCGCCATATGGGATTTCTATTTCTTGTATATTAAATTATAAATAGAATTTCAGGTACATTTTCATATATTCACATTTTGTTATAGTACAGTAAATAGAGATAGAATTTCTGATATACCCTCTTATATATATGCATTATATTCTTGCTCAGTAATAGAAATAAAATTTCTTATTCATTTTGTTAGCCACCAATAAAATTTGTCATACCAAATGGTGGCTAAAACATTTTTGGAGCCTTCAAGGAACAAGTTTTATTGCAAAAAATGTTATCTCTTGAAGACTCTTGAAGACATCATGTCCTTTGTTCATATCTTCACTGTTGTTTCCGTTTTAAAACTCTAGAATTCTGTTGATTTCATAGAGGATAGACTGCTGCAAAATCCCCTTTTTTCCCCCTCCTCCACTCAAAAACTAACCTTCATTTTGCTCCCCTTTTTCTCCATAAAATTCCTCTATTTTCATGATTCCCCTTCTTCCATTCATGAAAATCATTTTTACATAGTTTAAAACTCATTTTTAAACTATACCAAAACCCTCAAATCCATCAAAAGTTTTGAAAAAATTTCATAAAAATATGTGTTTTTGACTATGGGTTTAAGCCCCCTTGGGCTAAGCCTAAACCACTTCCCCACCATATGCCTTTGTGCTAAAAACCAAGCGCTAAGGCCAAAAGCACTCATCGCATCGGAACTTCCGACGAGTGCAAATTTTGTCATTACACACCAAAAGCTCCGATGTGATTAATCCCTGTACAACATTACTCCCGATCCTTTGTTTTCTTTTGAAAAACCAAAAGTCAAACCCAAAAGCGTTTATTGCATCGGCATTTTGCAAATGAGCACAAGTCTTTTGACTATATAAAACCTTCGATGCCGATGAGCCCCTTGTACACAATCCCCGATCCTATTTTTGTTTTATATAATCCGTGGGCCCGTAGTCAGGCGCTTAAGCCTTGGAATAAATCCTTCCGATTGATATTTTCCTTTATAAAGTTATAAACCCACTCTTTCCAAAGTTTTTGTCCAATCGCGCCGGAGTTATGTTTTCTAATGTAATGGGTAGATTAAAAAGCATCCGCATCATTTCTCCGATGCGATTGAGCCCCATTACATAAACTCCGCCCTTCGCTTTATTCATAAAACTTATGCCCAGGACAAAAGGTTAAAAGTCCCGAAGTGCTTAATCACATCGGAGGATTTTAAAATGGTTAGATCGAAAAGACAAGGCCCGACCTTCTGATCTCGATTGGCCCTTATACATAAGCGCCGGGCCCTTGTCATTTTTCATATAGTCAAAGGCCCCGCAGACAGGCGCCTATTCACTTCATATATATATATAATCCGCCTGATAGCCAAACTTTGTATTATATTGAAATTTTTGGTTTTTCATAAATATTAAAGGGTTTCCGCCATGTATGATGTAAAACAAATTTCCCTCGTTGATCTTGAGCTGATCAAACGGCCTGCGCTACATCGCATCGCAATTTTCATTGGGTGCATTTGTTTGTCCGCTCTGATTGGCATTCCTCGATGGATCTTTCACCGTTGGATCTATCTGCCATATCCCAGATCCAACGGTCCACATTTGCTATGCTCATTAGCCTTGCCTCTGCTTAAGAACCCTTCGATTGATTTCCCACCATCGATCTGATCTGCAGATCGACGGTCAATGCTCAATTGCATCGGTGCTGTGCAAATTCTTCCCCCCGCCGATTGAATGCCTCCGATTGCATCTGGACCGTCCACGTGTCCAGATCGGACGGTTCAGATCACGCCTCGCGAATTTGGTTATATTTCATACGCCTTGCGTTCTAATGTTCTTGGGCCCATCGTGGCCGTTGATCTCTGCAGATCAACGGTCCTCCTTCACCCTTTCTCTGCTTTATTATTATTTCGTCCAACCCCAAGATTCAATCCTAGTCGTTGCTCTTCGACATCCAACGGCCCATATTAACCCAACAGGGCCTGCCTCCTGTGGGTCCTGCCCTCTTTGAATTTCAATCTCCGCCGTTCAAAACTTGGATCTAATGGCCCAGAATGAAACCGCACATCTACCTCGTATCACATTCACTTTTCCACCATCAGATCTAATACCCTTGATCCGACGACCCACATCCTGAGTCGCGCAACTTCGAGCATGGAGGATAATTCTTAAAAATTACGCGATATAGGTGGTTTTCTGAGGCCACATGTCGGGCAGAGATACATATCACGTTGCAAAAGGAAAAACTGCCTACCCGCCCTTTTGCTGTGCGAAAACCACTGTTTTTCCACCGAAACCATTTTTCTCCATCTTTATTATGAATCATCGCGCATGCTCCCCGTCGTTGATCTTTGCAGATCAATGGCCTAGATCTGATCAGGCCTTACATTATTGCCCTCCACCCTCACCAAGGGATATTAACGTATGATCTCCATCGTTGATCTCGTGGGCCGATCTTATCTGACGGCCCACGATCATCCTGAACTCCCAAAGGCTATTTTTAATACATTTTCCTCCGAAATAAAGGTTTAACCATATTTCTTCATATTTCTTCCATTTTTCAAACAGAGTGACTCATTCACTTTGTATAAACACAACCAATCCTAACCGTTGATCTTTGCGTGATCAACGGCTCTGACTTAATTGACCTCATTATTCTTCCCAAACAATCCCCATTCGATCTCCACCGTTGGATGATGCCATCCAATGGCCACACTCTCTCTCCACACCCTCTGAAGCAGTTTACCCCACAAACGCAGGATTTCATAATATTTTGTGTATTTTACAGGTTTCGAAGGATTTTCCCATTATAATAAAGGGAAATGAAAGCTGAGGGTGTCTATCCTCTGGAATTTCATTCATAAAAGGAATATCATTCCACAGGGTTCGAGTCCACATCTCATCAATTTCTTTATGGGCATTGATGCCATATGAGCCTTGTGCGGCCCTGCACATCAACAAGACACAGTGTTATTTAATCAAAATAAAAGAGTATCAGTGTCAAAAACAAATTACAGCAGAACAGAAGATTGAAGACAAATTTGTGGGGATTACGGCTAAGATTGATTATCAAAAGCCTAATCCTCCAAATTAAAACACAGTTAAAGGAAAATAATGAGTGATTATCAGACAGAAAGGCCTCCACCGCCTCATCAGAGGCAAATTGATCCCTCTCGGCTACCACAGTGCCACCTATTACCTCAAAGAGTTAGACAACGGCCAAAGTTATTGATCAAAATCAGATATTTGCCTCAACGCAACCGAACAATTAATTCTGCCAAATGAGCTTAATGACAAAATATCAACAAAGTTATTACTACATGAAACAGAGCCTTAAAAGTCAAACAAAAGCTCCCACCGAGCTTAATCTTAAATGTAAATCAATTAATACAGTGAGAATATCTGTACGCTTCTCCATTGAGCCCCTCAAAGGCCGAGAAGTCATTAGTCTGTATTAATTGCCATAGGAGATCTTTTATCAGATCCCACCTCCTCATTCTTCTATAAATACTTCTGTAGAAGATGAGAAAATATTGGTTGCAGAAATTTGAAATATACTTGAGCTTGAAACTTCTACTTGTAAATAGTGTTCACTGGCTCTTGAAGCTCTGCTTGTGATAGAATAGTTAGTTTGAGAAGTGAAGATGATTTCTATCCTGAAACACTGGACTTAAAGCTATAACTGGTTTGGAGCATCAATACAAGATGATTTATGGGATCTTGGTCTATGTCAACGATGATGTTATTTCTTATTGTGAATTGTTATTTTATTTTTGTTTCCACTTTGTTCATCTTCTATGATAAAGAACAACAAGCATAGAGTTAGGATTTACTGTATATCAGTACCCTTCTCTGACTGATAAGCTTTATCTTAATGTTTTCTTCCAAATTTTGTTATTTAGGAATGATTTAATTCAGTTCAAGTAGTAGGAATGCTGGCATTCCCTAGTCCTCCTGTTTAGCTAATATTGTTCTTAGATGTTATTTTCAGTTTATGTTAAGTAGAGATGAACTAAGGAAGATATGGTGAGCCCTAGTCCTAGTTTTATCCCCAAATACTGTCTAAAAGTTTCCCTTGGAATGTGTTAAAAGCTGGATAGTTTCAAAGTACTTACCAGATCTTAGACCATTCCTTTTTATCTTATGTGTTTGTCTTGAAAGTTTACCAAGTAAAGCAGAGCTAGGAGAGGTTTTGTGGTGAGCCCGACCCACTAGTTTCTTCTCCAACAGTTGCCTTCAAGTCCCCTCTGTGTTTTAAATGTTTTTATATTGAAAGTATATCAAAGGTTGGCTAGTTTCAAAGCACTTACCAGATCCTAAATTGCTTTATGTTTTTCTTAAGTGTTTGTCAAAGGCTGGCTAGTTTCAAAGTACTTACCAGATCCTGGGCTGCTCTTTGTTCTTCATTTGTTTATTTCTCCTTCTTGTTGTATAATTTCATTCCATAAATCAAACTCTAAAGAGATCCTTAGACATAGATGAATTGCCGCATGGACCACTCTTGCCCCTTGTTGTTTCAATTAAACCCTATTATGACTCCATAGCCCAATGGACCAAAACCAGCAATTTGTCTTTCTTTTTGGCCAAAGCTTGTTCTATTTGCTTGCAACTTCTCACCTTTGAAACTCTTTGCACTTAGAACTTTCCCCTCAAATAATAATCATGCTCAACCATCCAAAACAAAACAAAAACCCTTGGACTTCATAACTAGCCTAATATCATTACCTAAAAGCTTAAAGATAAATCCATCTTTGCACTTATTGGAGAGATCCCTCTCCGGATTTAGGAGGGATAGATCCTAGAATCCCAAAGTGGTTGAAACGATGTTCTCCCTGCAGTCAGAATTTTGCCAATCTTGCTGATTACAGGGTGCCAACATTTCTGGCGACTCTGCTGGGGAATCGAAGTCGAATTTTCATCTTAGGTTACCATAGAACATTTCATAAAACCTTGTGAGTAAAAAGTAGCCTTTTCAAGCACTACCAAGTAATGGTAATCATGATAAAACTTGTTTGAATAAGGTACAAACTAGGTGAACCCTAGGGTTCTCATAAGAGTTTATATAACCTTGAAATATTAGCTGGCTTAGCCATAAGAGTAGACTATTTTTGTCTCATAACTGTAGCTAAGTTGTGAAATAGATTTTGGACACTCTTAACAACCAATAGGACTAAAAAATAACTCAGAAAACCAAAAATATTTCAAATTGGTATTTAATAAACATGGTGGTGGACCATAAAACCTTTTACCTCCTTAGGAGCTAAAAACTTCCACTTGGCGACTCCACAATCCTTAACAGACCTTAAGACTCCACTGGGAAGACCCATAATCATTGTAATATCATTTAAACTTAGTTAGAGGACTGTAGGATTAAAGTTTGTATAAAAACAGATTAGTTAACCTCTTAAAGACTGTCATATCTGGTTGACTTTTTCTTGTTTAGTTGGGTCTAAAAACACAGCATAGTGGCTCCTAGAAAGATTCATTCTAGAGCCTACCCTGACCCTAACCCACCTGAGATAGTTGATAACCCTGAAAGTATCCTTAGGAAGTCTCCTAAGATCAAATTTTCAATTGTTTTCAGATCACCCTTGAGAGCTAATTCAGTTCCTGAAAATCTTTCAGCTCTACAACAATCACAAGCTGACTTAGTAAATCCATTTAGAACTAGGTCATTTGATGATATAATTCAGCTAGACTCTGAGTCTTCACTTTCATCCCCGGAAACAAGTGAACATCCTGGTAGTAGAGAAGCAACACCTCCTGATTTACATTTCCTTCACAATTTATGTTTCTCTCATCCAAGATCAGCTCAAGAATCTACTGTTGTTCCATCCACATCAGTTCACCAAACATCCACTGTTCAAACCACCCCACTTCATCTCACTTCTCCTTTTGTTAATCCACCCCCACCACATATCATGGCAGCATGGTATGCTCCCTTAGTCCTTCCTGTACCATTAGTCAATCTTCCATAGGACTATCAGTCCAAAATTCCATTAAATGATGCTAGCAATGCTACAACTACATCACAACATGTAGATAAGATGAATGACTACTTTGACAGAAATGAAATTGATGATGATTCTGTCAAGCTTAGATTATTTGCTCAGAGTCTGGAGGGAGAAGTAAGAAAATGGTTTAAAGGCTTAACCCCCCATAGTATCAATGATCTCCAAGCCTTCCATCAAACATTCTTAAACAAATGGGAAGTAAAGAAGAATCCTCTCCAAGTCCTTTCTGATTACAAAAACCTCCATAGAAACACTGGGGAAAGTGTTCAAGCTTACTGCACTAGATTTAACAGTGTGTATAATGCCCTTTCCCCAGATCTAAAACCTCCACAAGGCTCAACATTAAATAAGTTTCCTGAAGGGTTTGACCCCGAGATGGCCTATCAGTTGAGAGAGAGAGATCCTGAAACTCTTGAAGAGATGAAAAAAGGAGCTCTTGCTGTGGAAGTGAACTTAATGGAGAAGAGAGCAAGAATGAAAAATGAGAAGAGAGTGTCCTTTAGAGAGGAATCTACCCCTTCTACTTCCAGCTCAAATATGGAAAGAATGATGGAGGAGATGATGAAGAAAATGAGCATCTTTGAGAGAGCACAAGCAAGTCAAAACCAAACTGCTCCTCAAAACAGAAACCAGAACCAGAATCATAATTTTAGAACGAGTCAACCTCCAAACAGACCTAGGGAAGATGATCAACAGATCACTCCTCCCTTTCATCAAAACTATGTGAGTGAGGTTGAGGAAACAGATGAGCAAGTAGAGGATGATGATATCAATATGCTAGGAGTAGATAATGATGACTTTGAGGTTCATTATGATAGAAAACAAGGTCTTTACACACCCTATGATGAAAAAAGAGATGACGATGAAAGTTATTATCAAGACATGGAGAATGTCATCATAGAATCTCAAAGGGAATATGACTTTAGAAGTAAAACCAATAAACAAACTCCCAACACCAAAACCTCTGACAAATCTTCTCAAAACAACACTATAAACAAACCCAAAATTATAAAGCAGAAAGACAAAATAGTGGCTGAAAATTCTGATAAGGGTAAAGAGAAAGGCACTCAAAACAATGATAAACAGAGTGCAGACCTTAGTAGTACTAGCAACTCAGCTAGTACTCCTGTTAAAACAATTTTTTCAAATGTAAATAGAGCAAGTCAGCAAACAGATTTTGCTGACAGAGCGGCAGCCAACAAGGCTGAGACAAGTACTTCAAAGAATCAAATTATTTTTAGCCTGGAGCAGGAAATTTCCAAAATTAAAATCTCTGTTCCCTTGACTGAGTTAGCTGCTCAGAATGTATATAGGACCCAAATTTTGAAGGCTTTAAATATAGAAGAGAATAATGACATAGTCAATCTTAACTATGACCAACCAGAGCTCATTTTTGGTCCAAAGATTGAAGGTAAGTATCAAGAGGGACCTGTTCCTCCCTTTTATGTAAGTTTAAACATTTATGACAAGATTTTGCATAACACTATGCATGATTCTGGGGCCTCTCATAATTTAATGCCTAAAGCTGTAATGGAGAGCCTAGGATTAGAAATCATCAGACCTTATAAATACCTTTACTCCTTTGACTCGAGCAGAGTGAAATGTCTAGGATTAATCAAAGACCTCTGTGTTAACTTAGCCCAAATTCTAGCCAAATGTTTGGTCATGGATATAGTTATGGCTGATGTGCCCCCAAAGTATGGAATGTTATTATCAAGATCTTGGGGGGCTAAGTTATAAGGGACTATGCAGATGGACATGACCTATGCGACTATCCCTATTTTCAATCAGACAAGAAGACTTTACAGGGAGTCCCATATGCAATACACAGTTACAAGCCAAGATAGACCACAAAACTATCCTCTGTATTATGTAAATATAGGCCTTGATTTTTTTATTCTGTTCAACGATGAAACACTTAGTGAACAAGTCACTTTAACAGAATTAATGGCTGATAGGGAGGAAGAGGAACACAACACAAAAGTTTCACAAAAGTTTGCTGCATTTGAAAACATTAGCAAATCCAACGCAGGTCTTGAGCTACAAGTCATGCGTCCTTTGCTTTTAAACGTTGACAGTCAAGAAAACAACCCTCAACACAACGAAAAAACTAAGGAGTTGAAACAGATTCAACTAAGTGATGATATTCAAGAACAACTCGAAAGCACTTTAGTTGAAGAGGACAAACACCAAACAGATGAAATCAAAAATAGTCCTCTGTGGAGTATGTATTTTGACGGGTCATGCACCAGAACTAACGTAGTTGCAGGTGTCTGGATATGCAACACTGAGAACAACCACACACAGAGCATTTCCTGTAAACTGAAATTTCAGTGTTCTAATAACATAGTGGAATACGAATCCCTGCTTTTAGGCTTGCGTTTGTTGAAAAAGTTAGGAGCCAAAAGAATCAAAGCATATGGGGATTCTGAGTTAATCATTAGGCAGGTCAATGGGGAATACAACGCAAATCACCCAAGACTTAGGACCTACCGAAACGATGTCATAGACCTTTTAAATTTTTTTGAGGAGTACCAGGTAATTTTTGTCCCAAGGAAAAGAAATATCACAGCCCATAGCTTAGCCTTTGTAGCTAGAACATGCTTAAACCCATATGAAACCAAATACTGCACAACTCAGATTAAATTCATACCAGCCGTCCCTGATAATGAAAAGTATTGGCAAGTATTTGACGGAGACAAACAAATAGAAGACTTCATGCAATTTAGAAATGAATTCGAACTACACAGTTCGGATTCAGATTATGAAATAGACTGCAACAGTGAGGAAAATTTTCTTGGTGAAGAAGAATCGTCTCCTGAACTGAATTGACTGCAGAATTAGAAACAGAGGAGTTAGAAACCCTGCAATCTAATGATCAGAGTTTGCCTAAGGGTCTGGCCCCTTTAAAAGAGCTATTCAATTTTAACAATGTGGCCAAGAAGCCAAAACTGGAACCTATAGAGACTGAAGTGGAAGAGTGCAATATAGGTACTGAACTAAAGCCTATGATGATTAAACTGTCTAAGACCTTACCAGCTCAAATTAAACTCAAATACATAGAGATGTTTAAGGAGTTTTCTGATGTTTTTGTGTGGAGTTACAAAGATCTTAATTCCTATGACACCGAAATAATACAACACAAAATCCCTCTCAAAGAAAACCAAAAACCATTCAAACAGAAATTGCGCAGAATAAACCCTGTACAGCTACCTTTGGTTGAGAAAGAAATCAAGAAGATGTATGAAGCTGGTATTATTGTCCCTACTAGATATTCTGAGTGGGTGTATAATCTGGTGTCTATTAGAAAGAAAACTAGAGAGATCAGGCTTTGTATAGACTTTAGAGACTTAAACAAAGTTTCATTGAAAGACAACTACCCTTTGCCTAAGATGGATCATATTTTACAAAGGGTGGTAGGGTCTAGAAGAATTTCTTTGCTTGATGGCTATTCAGGGTACAATTAGATTTTAGTTCACCCTGATGATCAACTAAAGACAAATTTTACTACACCTTGGGGCACTTTCATGTATGTGAAAATGCCCTTTGGTCTAATGAATGCTGGAGAAATTTTTCAAAGAGCCATGGACATAGAATTCTTGGAAGAATTGGGCTACTTCATCATTATATACCTTGATGATGTTACTGTGTTTTCAAAGACAGATGAAGAGCACTTAGAACATTTGAGAAAATTTTTCGAGAAATGCAGAAAGTTTGGGATATCTTTAAACCCTAAGAAGACACTATTTAGTCTCCAAGAAGGTAAACTTCTTGGGCACATTATTTCTGAGGAGGGTATGAAGATAGATCCAAAGAGGATTGAGGCCATATTGCAAATCTCTCATCCTCGAAACATCAAGGAGTTACAATCTTTCATTGGAAAGATTAATTTCTTGAGAAGGTTCATTCCCAACTTGGCTAAGCTCCTTAGGAATATAACAAACATGTTGAAGAATGAGAAAGGGGTAAAATGGACCTTGGAAGAAAAGAAGTCCTTTGAGCTGATGAAACAAGCGTTAACTAAAACACCGGTTCTAATAAGTCCTGATTTTTCAAAAGATTTTTATAATTTTTCATTTGCATCAGAACATACAATAGTTGTTGTCCTTTTATAGAAAAATCCACAAGGACAAGAACAGCCTATTTCATTCTTTAGCAAGTCATTGAGGGATGCTCCTTTGAAGTATAACATCATGGAAAAACAAGCTTTTTCTTTGGTTAAAGCTTTAAAAGACTTCAAAGTGTACATCCTTCACTCACACATTATTGCCTTTGTCCCAAATTCAGTTGTTAAAGAAATTCTAACACAGGACCCAGATGGTAAGAGAGGTAAGTGGATAGTTGTTATTCTTGAATATTATTTAGAGATAAAACCCACTAAACTCATCAAAGGTCAAGGTCTAGCTAGATTAATGGCTGAATCCAATTTTGAAGTTCTTTATATTAATATGATTAATAATTTGGATGAACAAGAGGAAACCTCAACTCCCATTGTTGAAGAACATTTTATGAATTCCTCTTGGTATGCTGATATTATTTATGTTTTTCTTAATTTGAATACACCTCCTTGTTTGAAAAAAACAAAGGCAAGGTTTCTGAAATTGAAAGCTGTAAACTATTGCATTATAGATAGATGTCTCTATTGGAAAAATGCAAGTGGTATACTGCTTAAATGTTTACCTGAGTATGATGCAGAGAAGGTTAAGCACGAGTTCCATGAAGGAGAGTGTGGAGGACATTTATACTGGAAGAAAACAACCAAAAAAATCTTGAGGGTTGGTTACTATTGGCCTACTCTTTTTCTTGATGTACATAAGATGATAATTTCCTGTCATAAATGTCAACTTTTTGAAGGCAAAAGGAAGCTGCTACCCTTGCCTCTGCATCCAATCACTGTTGAAGCTCCATTTCAACAATGGGGACTTGACTTCAAAGGTGAGATTCATCCACCATCTTCTACCCAGCATAGATGGATTCTCACTACCACATAATACTTCACTAAATGGATAGAAGCCATTCCTTGTAGGCAAGCTAATGATTCTGTTATTATAAAATTTATGGAGAGTAAAATTCTCTCTAGATTTGGTTGTCCTACCAAGATCATCACTGATAATGCAGCAACATTTGGATCAAAGAAGATGGTTGAGTTCTGTCACAATTATGAGATAACATTGGAACATTCCACAGCCTAGTACCCTCAAGGTAATGGACTTGTAGAATCCTCAAACAAGAGTTTACTGAACATAATCAAGAAGTTGTTGGAGGACAACAAAAAGTCTTGGCACACAAATCTCGTGCATGCACTTTGGGCTGACAGATTAACATTGAAGAAATCTATTGGTATGTCACCCTACCAGCTTGTGTATGGAACTGATGCAATATTTCCAACCACCCTTAGTATGCCAGTTATGAATTTAATTCAAGAATTTCAGTCTGAAGATAATGAAATGATCAGAAGGATAAATCAGACTATTCACCTTTAGTAAACCAGAGAGGAGGTTTACAACAAAGCATTGCAGAAGCAAGACAACATTAAAAATCTTTTTGATAGAAGAACGAAGGCCAGCAATTTCAATATTGGGGATAAAGTTTTAAAGTGGGACTCAAGGAGGGAAGACAAGGGAAAGCATTGAAAATTTGACAACTTATGGCTTGGCCCTTATCTCATTCATTCAACTGCTGATAATAATGCCTTTTTCTTACAAGAGTTGAATGGAACTGAATTGTTTGGGGGTCCTGTCATTGGCAGGATGCTCAAGCATTACTTTTCTTGATCCATGTCATGTTCTGAAAGCCTTTTTATCTTTTTTCCATTATAAATATTTCATCCACCATTGCATTCAAAGTTATAAAAAACAAAAATACAAAAACAGTGAAAGAAAAGAGGGCAGATTGTAAAAACAATAAAGGTACAACCCCATACCAAAAAAAAGAGAAACAAATCTGAAAGTGTGCAAGCTTAAATGCCACTCCTTAAAAACACACTTCTAGTTAGTCAAACAGCCTAATCTTGACTAGTTAGTTTTAAATTTACTACTGATAGGATAGTGAACTCGATTTGCCAAACTGTTTAATCTTGGCTTATCAGTAGGTAGATTAGACTAGAAATTAAAGGTTCAAACATGCTCAAAATCTGAACTTAAGGTTTCAAAACAAGGATGACTCAAATCTGTTTTATTTTCTGAGTCAAAATAGATGTAAAACTGGTTCTAATCAGCTTAAAATATGAACTAGCCAACAAAGGAAAGAGAGCTCAAACAAAAGTAAAAACGGAGCTGTAAAAAGATGAAAGAAGTGCTTGAAATTTCAGGTCTTAAGCCTTCCATTTTGATTTAATTTTGTGCAAAATAATATCTATGTGCAGCTTGTTTTTTATGCCATAGATCAACATCAAGTTGGACTGTTCAATCCTAGCTTGTATGTTTTTAAATTTATGTTGTAGAAATTAGAGAATAAAAATATGTTAGACTGTTTAATCCTAACAGATTGATAGATTAAGTAGAGAGGCATATGGACTCAACTGTTTAATATGAGTCCATGGAGAAATAAGGAGTAGAATTAGATTATATTTGTTGCTTTTGAAAGAATAAAAATGTTGTAAAAAGAGTTTGCTAATCCAAGTGCACTCTAAAGAAGAAAAAATGTTAGATAAGTAGGATTGGGTAGGTAGAAAGCTTGTATTGGTGAAGTTCCATTGTTTTCATGGCTGCTAATATGTTTTCAGAGCGAAAGAAGATCATCCAAGAAAAGAAAGGAAACCCAATGGATGAGGCACTGATTAGCCTCCTAGAGAATGCAGGTCTGAAGTTCTTGATGCCTTCAAGAAGGCACCATCCCCAACTGGAGCCATTGTTAGCCACCAATAAAATTTGTCATACCAAATGGTGGCTAAAATATTTTTGGAGCCTTCAAGGAACAAGTTTTATTGCAAAAAATGTTATCTCTTGAAGACTCTTGAAGACATCATGTCCTTTGTTCATATCTTTACTATTGTTTCCATTTTAAAACTATGGAATTCTGCTGATTTCATAGAGGATAGACTGCTGCAAAATCCCCTTTTTTCCCCCTCCTCCACTCAAAAACTAACCTTCATTTTGCTCCCCTTTTTCTCCATAAAATTCCTCTATTTTCATGATTCCTCTTCTTCCATTCATGAAAATCATTTTTACATAGTTTAAAAGTCATTTTTAAACTATACCGAAACCCCCAAATCCATCAAAAGTTTTGAAAAAATTTCATAAAAATATGTGTTTTTGACTATGGGTTTAAGCCCCCTTGGGCTAAGCCTAAACCACTTCCCCACCATATGCATTTGTGCTAAAAACCAAGCGTTGAGGCCAAAAGCACTCATCGCATCAGAACTTCAAAATCACTCATCGCATCAGAACTTCCGACGAGCACAACTTTTTTCATTACACACCAAAAGCTCCGATGTGATTAATACCTGTATAACATTACTCTCGATCCTTTGTTTTCTTTTGAAAAACCAAAAGTCAAACCCAAAAGCGTTTATCGCATCGGAATTTTGCAAGTGAGGACAAGTCTTTTGACTATATAAAACCTCCGATGCCGATGAGCCCCTTGTACACAACCCCCGATCCTATTTTTGTTTTATATAATCCGTGGGCCCGCAGTCAGGCGCTTAAACCTTGGAATAAACCCTTATGATTGATATTTTCCTTTATAAATTTATAAACCCACTCTTTCCAAAGTTTGGTCCAATCGCGCCGGAGTTATGTTTTCTAATGTAATGGGTAGATTAAAAAGCATCCGCATCATTTCTCCGATGCGATTGATCCCCATTACATAAACTCTGCCCTTTGCTTTATTCATAAAACTTATGCCCGGGACCAAAGGTTAAAAGTCCCGAAGCGCTTAATCGCATCAGAGGATTTTAAAATAGTTAGATCGAAAAGACAAGGCCCAACCTTCCGATCTCGATTGGCCCTTATACATAAGCCCTGGGCCCTTGTCGTTTTGCATATAGTCAAAGGCCCCACAGACGGGCGCCTATTCACTTCATATATATATATATAATCCGCCCGACAGCCATACTTTGTATTATATTGAAATTTTTCGTTTTTCATAAATATTAAAGGGTTTTTTCCATGTATGATGTAAAACAAATTTCCGCCGTTGATCTTAGGCCGATCAAATAGCCCGCGCTACATCGCATTGCAATTTTCATTGGGTGAATTTGTTTGTCCCCTCCGATTGGAATTCCCCAATGGATCTTTTGTCGTTGGATCTATCCGCCATATCCCAGATCCAACGGCCCACATTCATTCCGCTCATTAGCCTTGTCTCCACTTCAGAAACCTCCGATTCATTTCCCACCGTCAATCTGATCTGTAGATCAATGGTCAGCGCTCAATCGCATCGGCGCTATGAAATTTCTTCCCCCCGCCAATTGACTGCCTCCGATTGTATCTGGACCATCCACGTGTCCAGATCGCGCCTCGCGACTTTGGTTATATTTCATACGCCTTGCGTTCGAATGTTTTTTGGCCCATCGTGGCCATTGATCTCTGTAGATCAACGGTCCTCCTTCACCCTTTCTCTGCTTTGTTATTATTTTTTCCAACCCCAAGATTCAATCCTAGTCGTTGCTCTTCGACATCCAACGACCCATATTAACCCAACAGGGCCTGCCTCCTGTGGGTCCTGCCCTCTTCGAATTTCAATCTTTGCCATTCAAAACTTGGATCTAACGGCCCAAAATGAAACCGCCCACCCGGCTACCGCCCACGCATCTACCTCGTATCGTGTTCACTTTTCCACCATCAGATCTGAGACCCTTGATCTGATGGCCTAGATCCCAAGTCACGCAACTTCGAGCACGGAGGATAATTCTTAAAAATTATGCGATATAGGTGGTTTTCTGAGGCCACGTGTCGGGCAGGGATGCATATCGCATTCCAAAAGGCAAAACTACCTACCTGCCCTTTTGCTGCGCGAAAACCACTGTTTTGCCACCGAAACCACTTTTCTCCATCTTTATTATGAATCATTGCGCGTGCTCCCCGTCGTTGATCTTTGCAGATCAACGACCTAGATCTGATCAGGCCTTACATTATCGCCCTACACCCTCGCCAAGGGATATTAGCGTGTGATCTCCACCGTTGATCTCGTGGGCTGATCTTATCAGATGGCCCACGATCATCCCGAACTCCCGAAGGCTATTTTTAATACATTTTCCTCCGAAATAAAGGTTTTAACCATATTTATTTGTATTTCTTCCATTTTCCAAATAGAGTGACTCATTCACTTTTGTATAAACACAACCAATCCCGACCGTTGATCTTTGCGCGATCAACGACTCTGACTTAATTGACTCCATTATTCTTCCCAAACAATCCCCATTCGATCTCCACCGTTGGATGATGCCATCCAATGGCCACGCTCTCTCCCCACACCCTCTGAAGCAGTTTACCCCACAAATGCAAAATTTCATAATATTTTGTGTATTTTACAGGTTTCGAAGGATTTCCCCATTATAATAAAGGGAAATGAAAGCCAAGGGTGCGATCCTCTGGATTTTCATTCATAAAAGGAAGATCATTCCACAGGGTTCGAATCCACGTCTCATCAATTGCTTTATGGGAATTGATGCCATATGAGCCCTGTGCGGCCCTGCATATCAACAAGACACAGTGTTATTTAATCAAAATAAAAGAGTATCAGTGTCAAAAACAAATTACAACAGAACAGAAGATTGAAGATAAATTTGCGGGGATTACGGCTAAGATTGATTATCAAAAGCCTAATCCTCGAAATTAAAACACAATTAAAGGAAAATCATGAGTGACTATCAGACAGAAAGGCCTCCACCACCTCATCAGAGGCAAATTGATCCCTCTTGGCTACCACAGTGCCACCTATTACCTCAAAGCGTTCGACAGAGGTCGAATTTATTGATAAAAATCAAATATTTGCCTCAACACAACCGAACAATTAATTCTGCCAAATGAGCTTAATGACAAAATATCAGCAGAGTTATTACGACATGAAACAGAGCCTTAAAATTCAAACAAAAGATCCCACCGAGCTTAATCTTAAATGTAAATCAATTAATACAGTGAGAATATCTGTACGCTTCTCCATTGAGCCCCTCAAAGGCCGAGAAGTCATTAGTCTGTATTAATTTCCCTGGGAGATATTTTATCAGATCTCACCTCCTCATTCTTCTATAAATACTTCTGTAGAAGATGAGAAAATGTTGGTTGCAGAACTTTGAAATATACTTGAGCTTGAAACTTCTATTTGTAAATAGTGTTCACTGGCTCTTGAAGCTCTGCTTATGATAGAATATTTAGTCTGAGAAGTGAAGATGATTACTAACTTGAAACATTGGACTTAAAGCTGTAACTGGTTTGGAGCATCAATATGGGATCTTGGTCTATGTCAACGGTGATGTTATTTCTTATTTTGAATTGTTATTTTATTTCTGTTTCCACTTTGTTCATCTTCTCTAATAAAGAACAACAAGCATAGAGTCAAGATTTATTGTATATCAGTACCCTTCTCTGACTGGTATGCTTTATCTTAATGTTTTCTTCCGAATTGTGTTATTTAGGAATAATTTAATTCAGTTCAAGCAGTAGGAATGCTGGCGTTCCCTCGTCCTCCTATTTAGCTAATATTTTTCTTAGATGTTATTTTCAGTTTATGTTAAGTAGAGATGAACTAAGGAGGATATGGTGAGCCCAAGTCCTAGTTTTATCCCTAAAGACTGTTTGAAAGTTTCCCTTGGAATGTGTTAAAAGCTGGCTAGTTTAAAAGTACTTACCAGATCTTAGACCATTCTTTGTTATCTTATGTGTTTGTCTTGAAAGTTTACCAATTAAGGCAGAGCTAGGAGAGGTTTTGTGGTGAGCCCGACCCGCTAGTTTCTTCTCCAACAGTTGCCTTCAAGTTCCCCTCTGTGTTTTAAATGATTTTCTATTGAAAGTATATCAAAGGCTGGCTAGTTTCAAAGCACTTACCAGATCTTGGATTGCTTTATGTTTTTCTTAAGTGTTTGTCAAAGGCTGGCTAGTTTCAAAGTACTTACCAGATCCTGGGCTGCTCTTTTTTCTTCATTTTTTTATTTCTCCTTCTTGTTGTATCATTTCATTCCATAAATCAAACTTTAAAGAGATCCTTAGACATAGATGACTTGCCCCATGGAGCACTCTTGCCCCTTGTTGTTTCAATTAAACCCTATTATGACTCCATAGTCCAATGGACTAAAACCAACAATTTGTCTTTCTTTTTGGCCAAAGCTTGTTCTATTTGCTTGCAACTTCTCACCTTTGAAACTCTTTGCACTTGTGAACTTTCCATGGAATAATAATCATGTTCAACCATCCAAAAAACCAAACAAACCCTTGGACTTCATAACTAGCCTAATATTATTACCCCAAACTTCAAAGACAAATCCATCTTTGTACATATTGGAGAGATCCCTCTCCGGATTCAGGAGGGCTAGATCCTAGAATCCCAAAGTGGTTGAAACGATGTTCTCCCTGCAGTCAGACTTTTTCCAATCTTGATGATTACAGGGTGCCAACACATTTTCATATATATATATATGCATTCTATTCTTGCACAATAAAATAAATAAAGTTTTTTTATACTCTCGTAGGCTCGTGTTCTGTTCTTGTACAGTAATAGAAATAAAATATTAATTTTTCCTACTGCGTTCACATTTCTCCTTTATCTGCTACAGAATTTACAAACTAGATACAGAACATCAAACAATAAACTTAAGTGATGTATGTACCTACTTCAGAGTTTAGGATTTTGGCTCAGTAACTGTCGGTCCACCCAACCATGGGCGAGGCGATTACGTCCTCTGCTCCCCCCTTGTTGAGATAAGAGGACGTAATTGCCTCAGGATGCTCTGAGGAAATTGTATGAGATAACAATAAACTTAAGTGATGTATGTACCTACTTCAGAGTTTAGGATTTTGGCTCAGTAACTGTCGGTCCACCCAACCATGGGCGAGGCGATTACGTCCTCTGCTCCCCCCTTGTTGAGATAAGAGGACGTAATTGCCTCAGGATGCTCTGAGGAAATTGTATGAGATAAGAAGTTTGACCTCAGGATTTAAAAATCCAGTCTAGTTTCTCTAAGGTAAGTTCCTTGAGTTCCACTAGTACCCCCACCAGCTCTGGACAACCCAGAACTAGCACATAGTTACTTTCACCTTTTACATAAAATAAAACTCTTATTTAATTAAATCCTTTAAAATAAAAGTGATGTGTTAATATCATTAAGGAATGTCTCATTTGTTTCTAATTCAGAATGTGTCTAAATAACTTATGTAGCAACAAGTAAAAGGTAAAAGACTAAATCAAGAAGTTACGTCACCTTAAATATTTACTAGTATTTAAATAAAATAAAAAGAACAAAAAATATTATGATGATGATGATTAATGTTTATTAAAACCAAAATAAATTTATGTTAAGTCAAGACTTACCAAACTTAAATTTGTGAAATCTTTAAAACAAAGCAGAATCAGATTCAAATTTCTCTAAAGTGACTAGGTTTACGGGAAACACAGATTGTTTGGTAAATTCAGGGTAGTTTTAGAGATTACGGTTAGATTCACCTTAAATATTTACTAGTAGCTAAATAAAATAAAAATAAATGAATAAATAAATAAAAGAACAAAAAATATTATGATGATGATGATTAATGTTTATTAAAACCAACATAAATTTATGTTAAGTCAAGACTTACTAAGCTTTAAGAGAGATCAATTTTTTTTAAGATGCAAGCATTTTTTATAAATGTGAAACTTGAAAAAATGTTTGCACTGCTTCTTCCAGACATTTAATAAATCTAGGGTTAAGATAGATCAATGTTAGTTTTTAATAATATTATTTATATTTATATAAATTTCACATATAAATATTTTTATTTTTAATTTTCTTAAAACCCTAATAATACAAACATGTTTTATAATTTTATAATTAAATATTTTAGTATGATATGGATAAATTGATAAATAAATTTATAATTTGGAAAAATATTTATTATAAATATTAAATTTTAATATTTTTATTAATTAATTTAAATATAAATGAATATGAATCAATATTTTAAATTATATGGTCAAATGTGTGTGCATGCAATTTTTTTAATTATATGTTTACTAATTACATTTATTAAGCTATATATTTATGTAATACCCTTAGTAAAAGATGTAAATGTTTTGTTTGAGGAAAAATGACTTGATAAGGCCTAGGTGGATAGTAAAATATAAATGTTATTTTATGTAACTCAATTTATTTTTTATAAATAACTTTTCATTTATAGGACAATTAAAACCGTTATTCCTCTCCCTAGAGATAAATAATCTCAGTTGGGATAAGGGAGTCAAAAGATAAATAATCTTGGGACAACTATTTAAGACAATTATTTCTCTCCCTAGAGATAAATAATGTCCCTTGAGACAAGGGAGGGCTTTGGAGACTTGGTCCCTAGTTGAAAAGGTCCAAGAGAAGAGTTGAAAAACAACAAATACTGGTTATTATAAAATTAAATGATGTAAATGTTCTAAAAAATGAGCCCAGTAAATAAACATACCATATAACCCTGTAAATATATTTACAAACCGTATACCACTAAACTATTATAGTAGAAACTATATTCCAATTTAACAAGACCAAAAACAAATATTATTAATAGAAACTATATTAATCCAATTTAACACAACCAAAAATAAGTATTATGTGCAAAACAAATATTTAATAATAATGATATATAGTTCCTAATCATAAAATCATAAAAGTAACAATCCTACCCTAATCATAAGAGTAACAGTCTTACCCGAGATAATAGGTCAATGGGTAATTAAATGCCTCATACAGGCCCATGTATGCTCCAATCATATTGTTTTGAGGTGTATCATCTTCATTGTGAATTATATCACCTCCTCTATCTTTACCACTTGTTCTTCCATTTTCTGAATAAGGGCAGGAGACGATTCCACCTCCCACCATCTCTGCAATGTTCCTGTAAAACACTGTATGAGTGTCTTGTAGGATTCAACCTATGATTTTCCCCTTATACACGTGAGTTTGTATTCTGTGAAAATGTGAAGTTGGGTAACACTTTTTGCCCTTTTTTGAGTAAAAAAAATCATTTTTTCCTGTTCTTCAACTTTCTACAAGTGAAAACAATTTTTCTGTTTAGAATTTCATTTTGCGATAAAAATAAAAGTTGTCAGAAATTTTATTATGTTTCTATTACTTTTTTTTTGGAATTTTGTTATACATATTTGATATGTCAACTTAGCGTTTCTTTGACTGTGTGTTTTTTAACAATCAAAGGATTCATAAGAAGTCATGTTAATATGCACTGGTGTATTCTTTGAAACTTCGTGTTTTTGAGAAACAAAACGTGTTACAACAATCTAGATAGAGTCTACTTCAATTTCGTTATATTTACAAAACCAAATGATGCATATCATAATTACTAGAATTTTTTGAACTGATCCAATATGAAAAAACTGCATATTTTTAATATGTTTCGCGACATACGAAATTTCTTAACATATAAGCTATAAACTAAAAATCTAAAAACTACCCATTACAGATGATGGACCAATGTAATGCACCATAATTTTTTCAATTTTTTTTACAATGTATTTTGGAAGATAAAAAATATTGATTTCACTGAATCATAATGACCTTCAGAAATTGTTTACACCCATTTTATTACAAAATTAATTAAAATTAGTAAATATTTATGAAATTCCATAAAAGTTATATTTCCTGGAAGTAGATTGAATTATGAAAATTCTTGTCTTTGTTCCGACAGTTAATTCAGAATTTTTCATGGAGTTTAATCAGGCCAAATTTGAAGATATGTTTTCATAGCTTTGATCTGCGTAATTGCAAGCGTGTTAGTTCGGCCGAACTTTTTTAAAAGTTCGGCCCAAATTATTTTTTACGCCGACGGCCCGTCAAGTCTAACGACACAAAAGTTCGACCAAACATTTACTTGAATTTCCATCGGCCGGAAAATACAACGAAGCCCCTCCAAAAAAATCATTTTGCGACAATATAAATTGACATAAAAGCATTCATTATTTTCACATAATTTTGCACATTTCTTCATTTGGTCTGATTTTACAAAGGTCTGATTTTGCAAAGAATTGTTTTGGGTTTAAGGACTTTTCTTAGAGGTACATTCAAAGGACATTTTTGTAAAGGATTGTTTTGGGTTTAAGGACTTTTCTTGGAGGTACATTCAAAGGACATTTTTGCAAAATATTGTTTTGGGTTTAAAGAATTTTCTTGGAAGTACATTCAAAGGAAATTTTTGCAAAGGATTGTTTTGCGTTTAAGGACTTTTCTTGGAGGTACATTCAAAGGACATTTCTTAGAGGTATGTGATACATTTTTTGGATGTTTTTTGGGCTTCATTTTTTTTGAAGTTATTTTGTTTTTAGAGGTTTTGGGTTTAATTTTCATTGTTTTTTTTAAGGTATTTTGTTTTTAGAAGTTTTGGGTTTAATTTTCATTGATTTTTTTAAAGTATTTTGTTTTTAGAAGTTTTGGGCTTAATTTTCAAATGAATTTTTTTTGAATGTATTTGTTTTTAGAGGTTTTTGGGCTTAATTTCCAAAAGATTTTTTTTGGTTTTAAGGTATTTTGTTTTTAGAAGTTTTGGGCTTAATTTTTGTTGGATGGATAAGTCATTCTTGCTAACAAGACAGACCGCCCAAGTGTCCTGTGGACAGCTAGCAACAAACAGACAAAAAAAAACTATTTTCTCTAGATAATATTCAATTCAGAATTAGCTACAACAAGGGTTTTGAAGACCTACCTATAGTCCAGTGCTATTCGTAATGATCTTCTTTCCAGTTGCTTGAAATATTCGTCTTCAAAGATATGCAATCAAAAACATGGAAAAAATCAATAGCACCTGCATAGTATAAACTAATTCATGAATTATATATCTATCAATATGATCAAGGAATTCAAGAAACGAGCTAATTAATTAGATAACTCATTGATAAAACATGATAAACAAGCTACTTAATTAAAGAAATCATTGAGAAAATGGGATTCATTTGTATTATCTTTGATGAAGAAAGATACTTACAACCGTGTCCGCCTTTATGTTGTACAGGTCTTCCTAGGGTCCGGAACAAGCATTTCCTTTACTCTGACAAGCTTTGCACTCTCTCAGCTAAAATGCACATGGGTGTGTAATCATTGCCATATAATGATCAGTTAAGAGAGTCTGAGTTTATACAACATTTCTCCTCAAAAATTCTCAAAGTCTAACTCCCTTTGAGGCCACACTATGGCTTCAATTTATAGGAAAAGAGAAGAGGTTGCAGCTCGACATAAGAGGATAGAATCCTCTTTTGAAGGGATTGAGCTCTATAAACCAAGGGGTAGGCTCCCATAATGGAGGAATGAACATACATGATAGGAGAGAACCTTTGACCGGATAATTGCTTCCAGATTTGACTGTTGGGCTTCTAAATGTTACTTTACGCCTTCATTTTACCTTTTACAGGGGTCCGCACCCTTAATGAAGAAAAATTGCATTTAGCTCCGCATTATTTAGAACAAATAGGTGTGGCACCACAGGCAATGTTAAGAGAAAGTGCGGTACAAGAGTTTTTAAGACTTTTATGAGCTTTTCTCTCAATTTCAAGGCTTGATTTTAGGAACTTTGACGTTGTAGACTTCTAAGAGAGTAATATATGACTAATGATGAACCCATATAGACACTAAAACGTCCTGGTGACAAATTTCAGTGTAACAAATTGCCCCCTAAAGTACGAGGTCTGAGAGCATTCGAAGAGTGATGTGCTTTATCATTTCAAGGATTAGCCTGTGGACACCCCAGTCAGAATCCTGTAAAAACGTTCAATGCAAAACACACACACACACACACACACACACACACACACACACACACATATATATATATATATATATCATCACTAAGGTAGGCATTCCCATACTCAGATGAAAAACTAACTAAACTTGTTCTGATACAGAAATGATTTTAATTTTACATCAATAGTGTAGACACAGCATGGACACAGCCATCTGTAATAAATAGTCTACTGCATAATGAATGATAAAACTCCTCGCAGCCTGGATGGTGGAAACTATATCCAAGGTCTTGATTTCTGCTTCTCGAACTAGTACGATTCTATCCATGCGATTAAATGTGTTGAAGTCGAACATGGTAGAACCCACTTGATTACCAGTCAATGATGTGAACTGTTAACAAGTGTGAGAGAAACCACCAATAATGACAATGGCTCTCAAAGTACTCAGTACAATCCATGAAACGTGAATAAGTGATCTGAATTCGAACATTTCACGGAATCGTTCGATCGAAGGTCAATAATGCAACCTGTCGTCGAAGGCGAGAAACCTGCCATTAAGGCATGAAGATTCCAAGGTACTGACGAATTCTAGATCAACTTCCTAGATGATGAGCTGTCGTCGATAGAAAGTGATCCATCGTAAGCAAGCTCACGATACGAAACCATAGATCAAGTTTTGAAGAAATTTTTTGCAAGGACTGACTCAGGGATGGTCAATGCGAATGGAGACAAATGTTTGCATATGAATGGTTTGTTTGACTATCCTCTTGAACACATAACGACACTGTAGATGGTTTGGTAACAATTGCCCTAAGCTAATACCAGAAACCGGCTGAAGACCTTCAATGTGGTTTGATTAACTGATAGGCAAAGGATTTTTCCAACCCAGGTAGAAGTGTGACAAAAAGTGTCATGTTCAAGAGTGGTCAAAGTGTAACAAATGGATTCGTTTTCTCTTTTCCCCCCACCATTTTTGGTAAGTACCTATTTATTTTTGACAAGCTTGAGGAGGGTAACATTTACTTGTTTATAAGCTCATCCTTTGGATGAGTTCAACTTAGTTTAAAATTGAACCCTAAAAAGGAGTGGTTTGTTCCTGTTTGTAATCGACAAGTCCTTTACTGTTAAATTTTAATGAGTCCAGTATAAGAGAAACTTGATGTTTTTCATTTTTAGGGAGTCAGAAGAAAAACTTAAGAAAACTCCATGGGTGTACTTTTTCGTAATTTTAGTCTCTCAGGCCCGAAAAAGGATAAAATAATGTGGGAGAGAACTCTATTGACCATGATTAGTCAATGTATACATTTTTCGTAAATAGTCCATTTCAGTCCGGAAAAGGGGTAAACTTATACTGAAGGGACGACTGTTCATTTCCTTTAACGAGTTCGAATAGTCAAGTACTCGGCAATCTTTTCATATTTAGAGAGTCTGAAAAGGGCTAAAAAGAGGACTCCATGGTTTCTATTTTTCATAAATTTTTAAGAGCCCAAAAAAGTGATAAAATTATACTCTTCGTCAAAAATGACTATTTCACCCGAAAAATCCGGTATTCTGCACAAAAACTCAAAAATTAAACGTACCTGGTTTTAATAAAATAAAACTATTTTGAAAAACCATCTCTTTAAAGTGAAAAATAAACAAAATTAAATTTCATTTATTCGAAAAAACTTATAAAAAGGAGTTTCCCAAGATCATTTTTACCATTTGAGTTCAGAGTGAAAATTTGAGAGCTTTTGGAAAAAAACGCTCTAAAGAAGATTCCAGACAAACAGACCGTTCAAATCGAAAACCGTCTGCTCCAGGTAATCCAAATTATCTTTTCTTTGCTTTTCATCTGTTCATTTCCTTAATTTAGGGTTTAAAATTCATTTTTGGGTAAGAAATAGGTTCAAAATTCCACTCACGCGAGTCGCAGGTAAGACACACGGTACCTGCGGACCCCAACATTTTCTTACAAAGAAAAATGTCGTGGTCCCGCACTTTTAGTATAGAGCCCGTGCGTAGCTACACACTGTCTCTGAACAAAAAGTGCGGGGTCACCGTGAAGAATTTAAAAACACTTTTTCTCTCCAATTTACCCAAAATTTTCTTCTTAAAATGATTCTAATCTTTCATTTTGTTCATTGTAGGATATTTACAATGCTTATCTGGCGGGAACGTGAACACGAGGAGGTGGATGAAGCTACAATGATTCATCCACCTACATTACAAGTTTTGAGAGCATGCGGGTTATTAAAATTCTGGGCTATCAGCAATATGAGAGCCCAAGTAGACCTTCTCACTTGGTTGGTAAACAAGTGGGATGTACAGGACTAGTGCTTTGTGATTGGAGGCAACTAGCTCAAAATCGAGCTAGAGGACATATAATTTATAACTGGTTTGTCTAAAAGAGGCAAACCACTTTCTCTATTTGGGGCTAGGCCAAGTGGTCAGTCTGTCGCTAACCTGCAACTAGAGTTTTGCAATGATGAGGCCGATCCTAAAGACAAACGGATTGATATCAAAACCATCATCCGTCCTGAGTTGAAAGTAGTTGCATTTACCGTAACCAGGTTATGTGGAAGTGTAGCATTACACGTTGCTACTGGATCTCAAATGCGGATTGCAGTGGACTGTTTCCGAGGCACCATATTCAATTGGTGTGAGGAAGTATTGGCCAATATCAAAGGCCAACTAAATAGAGCAAAGAACGGGAAGTTGAATAACTTTGGATATGGATTGATTGTGGTTACTTTTTCTCTAGAGATGATTCCTCTACTGGCCCCGCAACATATTGCAGTTGATCATGGTAGAGTCCGAGAGCCTCGGATGGTTCGATGGGTTGCATTAATGGTCCGTCACAGCGATGGTACAAAGATTGTTCGATTTCCCCCGGCCTACTTCCGTTGGTTAGAGAACCAACTCTTCATGATAGAAGACTTCCCTTATGCCGGGATGGATTACCGCGGTGATCAGGATATGCCACTTCCTTCGGGAGCTCAGTGGGATAACTCAGGTAAAAACCATTTTTGACATGTTCTAAACTCTAATTTTTATTTCTTTTTTAAAATTGTCCACAAACGATAACAAAAATTTCAAATGCAGATGTGGGTCGACGTCGACCAGTCACTCTCTGCCCCTTCAAGAGGAGGCAAAGGGATGCAGCTGCAGCAGCACCACCACCACAGGATCAGACAGCAGAGATCCTTACTGATTTGGAACACCATCTGGAGCGACTGACTATGGACATCCCAGATATTACCATAGACGACATTCCACTTCGCTTGCAGAGATATGTCATTGGGGTTCCTGGACCATTCAGGAGATTCCTGAGCATGGTGGCATAGGCTGTAGTATATTATCATGATCATTACCACGGATAGTAGATGATCCACTGTATAGACTTATATCATGTTTTGTATCACTTTTTTCTCGATCATAAGGCGTTTTGAACCTATGATTGAGGAAGATGTACTATTTTTTTGAAACACTACTCTATGCTATGATATACTACTATTTCCAGATACCTATCCAACATGTTATCGAATGTTATTTTGATTTACTGCTTTCATTATCGCAAATGTCTGTTTATAACACTAGAAGCTATTGCATCTGCTATTGTGTTTAAATTTCTTGGAATGTGTTGATACTCAATATAATCAAATTCTCGTTCCAAGAGACGAACTTTAAAAAATAATCTTAACAACACTGGGTTTTTAATTGCATACACTCGATTTAATTGTAATACAATGAGTTCAGAATCTAACCTAATGATCAAACTCCGAATTCCAAATGAAATGGATTCAGACAATAAATCAATAACTGCGCTATATTCTGCAATATTATTTGTCGTTTGACCGAGGCTTACCCCATGCATAGATACTAACTCTTCAGTGGGTGAATAAATAACCTAGGTTGCGGGAGAAATGTTTTGTGTACTACGACAAGCACCATCAGGAAAACCAATGTATGTTTGAAAAGACGTCGACATCTGCAATATCAAGAGTAATCCAGATAAGCAGGAATAGTAGTAAAAGCACACTTAAGCTAGGCACACGTTTCTAATCTACAACACACCAGCTAAAAAATAACTAATACACAGAAAAGATCTCCACACAAGAATCAAGCGTAATATCTCTTCAGATAAAGCCCATTTCTGAGTTTGCCTAAAGAGACCCCGTCAAAATCAATCAATTCATAAGCCCCTTTTACAAGCTATCGCTTGACAATATAAGGACCATGCCACATGGGTTTGAATTTCTCAGCCCCTAGCTTATCGTTAGCTTGATCATATACCAAAACTAGGTCTCCTTCTGAAAAAATACGAGGTGTAACACTTCTATCATACTGAGCTTTCATT
Organism: Pinus albicaulis; assembly: GCA_034641835.2. Lineage (NCBI taxonomy): Eukaryota > Viridiplantae > Streptophyta > Pinopsida > Pinales > Pinaceae > Pinus > Pinus albicaulis. The sequence goes on from CM076583.1 coordinate 1,247,557,289, forward strand.
CGTTTCACATGAGTCTCGGTAGCTAATGCAGCGATGCGCCGATTCTCATCTAATTGAGCTAAGCACAAAAAGTGTTTTTCCTCCTCAGAGGTACCTGGTAGTAACTCTATGGCTAGTTGGAGTGACGGTATCTCGCATTCAATCGATAATACCGCTTCTAAACTGTAAACTAGTTGAAAAGGGGTAAAACCTGTTGATGTTTTTGCTGAGGTCCGATATGCCCAAAGTTCTGAAAAAAGCATGGTATGCCAATTCGATTTATGAATTCCGATGATTCATTTGATCATAGTGACTAAAACTTTATGCCTGCGGATAATATGGTGTAGAACTGTCATGGCGCAGGCCAAGTTGTTCAGTTAGCTCGGTCATCATGATGTTTCGAAAATGACTCCCATGGTCAGTAATTATCGCTTGAGGTACATCGAAAAGAGCAATCACATGATTGAATACGAAAGTAGTTGCAGTTTTGCCATCTGCCGCAATGTAGGCATCTCCTCGGCCCACTTGGTAAAATAATCTACTGTGAGAATAATATACCCATGCTCCCTGACCGAGTGAGGGTTACATGTAATGAAGTCAATGCCCCATTTTGCAAAAGGACCGATAGCAATTATAGGGTGAAGAGGAGCAGGTGGTGCATGCATCTTTCGACCGAAGATTTGACAATTATGGCATTTTTGGATCGCATAAATACAATCTTTAAATAATGACTGCCAAAAATAACCAACTCGCAATATCTTTTGCGCTGTGGCATACCCACACATGTAACATTGTTATCGATGAAATAGGTAACCGCACAGTTACCTACTTTTTTTTGGTAGCATAAAAAGCACCCGATTTTGAAAAGTGGTGATGCAGAATCACCTTTTTTTTTTAGCACATTTCTAACACTCTAATATTTTTATTTATGAAGTATGAATATTTGTTTTAAAATGTTAGTGATTTTCATGCTAATTTTGAAACGTATTGATGTAGCATTAATTTTTTTTTTTTAGAGCAGTGATTTTCATGCTAATTTTGAAACGTATTGATGCAGCATCAACCTTTTTTTTTTAGAGTGGTGATTTTCATGTTGGTAATAAAACACAAAACTTAGATATATATATATATATATATATATATATATATATATATATATATATATATATATATATATATATATATAAAACAATAAAAAAAACCAATAAAAATGTTAAAAATAAAAAATTAACTCGTAAAAATAAAAAATTTAAACAAAAATAAATTAAAAAAAAAACAAAACAAAAATATTCAAAAATTATATCAAAAGAAATGACAAAATTTGAAAAAAAACACATAATTTAAAGAAAAAAAAAACAAAAATTAACAAAAAAAAAAAAAGCATCAAAAACATTTTTTTCTAAGTTATTAAAAAAAACCATATAATTTAAAAAAAAAAAATTTAAATAGAAAATTTAAAAATAATTTAAATTACAAAATCAAAATTTAGATTAAAAAAAAAAAATACAAAAAAAGAAAAAATTAAATTAATAAAAGAAGAAGAAGAAGAAAACAACGTGCAAATAATTAAAAAACAAATATCCATAAATTTACTGTTTTTTTTTTAAATGAAACAATTTATAAATTTTAAAAATGAAAAACTAAATAAACTAAAAGATTAAAAAAAAAATTAAATTAAAATTTAATAAATAAATTTAAAATTTTAAAAAATAATTAATCTAAAATATTAAATTTAGAAACAAAATTTAAAAAGAAACAAAAAAAAAAAAAATTTAAATTTAAATTTAAAATAAAAATTTTGAATTAAAATAAAAAATAAAATATTTGAATTAAAAAAAAAATAAAATAAAAAAATAAATAAATTTTGATCGTGGTGGCGCCGCCAATCGGCCTCCCGCCCCAGTGGCGGCCTCCCCTCCGCTGCCACCTGGGCGGGAGTTCGATTCCAGGAATCGCCCTCCCGTGGTGGGAGGGCGATTCCTGGAATCGACCTCCCACTGCGGGAGGGGAGGGCGATTCCCGGAATCGGCCTCAAGGCGATTCTCGGAATCGACCTCCTGCCCAGCGGCCGGCCTCCGCCGCCACCTGGGCGGGAGGCCGATTGGCGGTGCCAAGATGATCAAATTTTTTTATTATTATTTTTTTTTAATATTTTTTTTTTTAAATTTGATTTTTAAATTTATTTTTTATTTTTTTATATTCAAAAAATTTATTTATTTTTTTAATTTTTTTTATACGAATTTAATTTGTTTTGTTTTGTTTGTTTGGTTTTTTTTTTTAAATTTTATTCATTTTTTTGGTTTTTAATTTTTTTTTCTAAATTTGGTTAATAATTTTTATTAAATTTTGTTTTTTGTTTTTATTTATTTAATTGATTTTCTTTTTTTTTCATATTTTTTTTTTTTTTTTTTTTAATTTTATGTTTAGTTTTTTTTCATTTAATTTTTTAAAATTTAGTAAATCTTGTGTGTTTTTTATTTTATTTTTAAATTTATTTGAATTTAATACTTTTTTTTTTTAATTTTTAAATTTTTATTATTATTATTTTTTTAATTACATAAATTTTTTATATTTTTTTATTTCAATTAAAAATGTGTATTTAAAATTAGATTTTTTTTTTTAATTAAACTTATTATTTTGAAATTAATTTGTTTTTTATTTTATTTTTTATTCAATATATATATATTTTTTAAATATTTTTTTCAATTTTTCAATTTTAATTGATTTTTAAAGTTTTTTAACTTTTTATTTTAACAATGTTTTTTTTTCCTCTTTATATTTAAAATTTATTTTTTATTTCAAAATTTATTTGTTTATTCATTTATTTATTAAAATTTAATATATATATATATATATATATATATATATATATATATATATATATATATATATATATATATATATATATATATATATTTTTTTTTTTTGAATTTAATTTTTTATTTTAATATTAACATTTTAAATTTAATAAAATCTAATATATATATTTTTAATTTAAAGTCATATATATATATATATATATATATATATATATATATATATATATATATATATATATATATATATATATATATATATATATATTATTTTTTATAATTTAAATTTAATTTATTTTTTAAAATCTATTTGTTTTTTTAATATATTTTTTTTTAAATTTAATATTTTTATTGTATTTTATTTTTTATTTTTAATTAATTTTTCATTTTTTTACTTTTAATTTCAATAATGTTTTTTATTTTTATTTTAAAGTTTTAAATTTATTAAAATTTAATATATTTCTTTAAATTTAATTTTTTATTTTAAAATTTATTTAATTTTTAGAAAGTTAATAAACATTTTCTTTTTCTTTTTTAAATTTAATTTCTATATTTTATTTTTATAATTTCTTTCTTTTTATAATTTTATAATTTTTAATTTAATATTTTTATTTTTATTTTTTTATTTGTATATATTTTGAAATTTTGATCTTTAATTTTTTAATTTTTTTTCGCTTAAATTTTAGGTTTTTTTTTTAATGTTTGAATTAAAATTTTTATTTTGTTTTTATTTTTATTTTTTTATTCCCATATATTTTTAAATTTTAATCTTTAAAATGTTTTTATTTTTTAAATTTATTTTTTTCTTAAATTTTAGGTTTTTTTAATGTTTGAATTTTAAAAATAAAAAAAATGCTATTTCTATTTTTAAAAATGTCAAAAATATAACACAATTTTTTTTGTTATTCTAGCATCAATTAGTTTTGTTTTGAGGGTGTTTTTCAATGCTTTTTTCAAGAAACAATTTTGTTTTTAGCATAATTTTATAAAATGTTGAAATTTGACCTTAAAAAAAAACCAAGTGCATTTTGGAATACACTTTTTTTGTTTTTGGGGTGTTTTTTCATGTTTTTTGAGTCTTTTTGGGCTAGAGTTCCCGTTTTGAGGTCAGGTTACCTATTTCATCGGTAACAGTGTTATGTGACCGCCACATGCTCCAGAGTGACAGTCATTTAAAACCTTTTCGGCTTCTTCATGGGTGAGAACGCCGAAAAATAGAGTCCGTACCACGACGGTATAGTGTGTCGTCAACAATATGATATTATTGAGACTGGGAATGGATTTTACGTCGTTGTGACCGTGAATGTTCAGGCCGAAAGTATTGGGTCTGAAGATAAATGATTATATCTCCATACCAAGGATCAATGGTACTAATAAGAAACAAGGTTTCGTCCGCGCTTGGTTGTTCTGCCATAGTTTCTGTATCAGTACGTGAGAAGTCACACATAATTTTAGCAAATATCAATGATTTCTTTGATTTGGATTTTTCAAATTCATAGTGAAATTCTTGTAGGATAACAATCCATTTGGAGTATTTTCCCCCTAGCAATTGTTTGGTAAAAATATACATCATAGGGTTACAATTAGAAATCACTGTTGTTTTGCGTAAAAGTATGTAATGACGAAAACGTTGGATAGCTTGAATGGCTACCAAGGCCAATTTCTCCACATGTGAATATTTGGTTTCAGTCGGATGCAAATTACGACTAAGATAGTAAATCACATGTTCACCATGGAATTCATTTTCCTAAACTAGAACCATTCCTATCGTGGAAACAGAAGCGGCGAGGTACAAAAAGTAATCCTGGTTGTAATTGGGAGGATGCAGTAATGGTGCATGGGTCAACGCGTATTTAAGAGCATCAAAAGATTAATCAGTGATCTCGTCCCAAAAGAAAGGAATATTCTGTTTTAACAACCTGGTAAAACCTTTCGTTAACTCGGCGTAGTTAGGAATGAATCGACGTAAAAAGTTTGCTTTCCCTTGCAAACTTTGGAGTTGGCGAAGAGTAGAAGGAGGAGGTAAATTGATGATAGCCTCAACCTTTTATGGATTGACACAAATGCCTGCCTTTGAGAGAATAAATCCCAACAATCATACAGATTGTACACAGAAAACACATTTGTGAAGATTCAGACGAATCTTATAATGCCTACATCATATAAAAATGGCTCGTAAATGAATGATATGGTCTGCTGATCTGCGTGAGGAATGAGCAGGAAAATCATCAAGGTAGGGTTGCACAATGTGTTTAATGTCATGAAATACATAAGACATTGCCCTTTGAAAAGTGGCGCCAGCATTCTTAAGTCCAAAAGGTAATTTGCGATAAGAAAAAGCCCCCCATGGACAAATGAAAGCTTTTTTAGGTTGATTTGCAGGGAGTATGTTGATTTGATTGTAGTTGGAAAATCCATCCATGAACGAAAACATTTCACTTCCAGCACAATCGTCAATAATTTGATCAATATAAGGGGTTGGATAATTGTCTTTTGGACAAGCTCGATTTATATCCCTATAATCGATACATACTCGTATTGTTCTTTATTTTTTATTGACAGGAACGATATTAGATACCCAATCCATTAATGGAATCGAATAAATAAAACCTGCACGAAGTAATTTTTCAACTTCTACTTTAATAGCGACAACTTTTCGTGGATGTATCTGACGTAATTTCTGTTTGAAATGTTTAGCATCTGGGTATGTCTTAATTTCATGAACAACAATTGACGGATCGACTCCTAGTATTTCTTCATATGACTAGGCGAAAATGTCGCGGAATTCCAGAAATAGGGCTTTATATGCTTGGATTTCATCAGTTATACAAGAAGCACCTATATGAATGTTTTCAACAATTCCGGGTTTTACTGAAATGTCAATGGGAACCGTTGTATAAATGTTTTCTAAATTCAATTCAGAATCAGAAGATGAGAGAGGATTATGAGGTTCTTTGACATAATCAGTAGTAAAAATGGAGAAAAAATCATTCTCAAAATGATCGAGATCAGGTAAAAACGAAGACCTATGATGCAGATCTTCCCATGGTAATTCATCTACAGGTAAGAATTCAAGAATATGTTCATCAGTATTGAATACTTGTTGACCAAGATCTGGAATTGATGTTGAAGCTGAGCTCGATATTGAAAGTGAATCCTCATTGATTACATTCACTGGATCAGATTTAGTTGAAGGAGTATCAGAAAATGACTGTATTGCCTGATATGTTAACTCAAAAGGACTCAAAGGCATCACGCCATCGAAAGAATCCAACTCTGATTCTGAAGGTACTATCCAAGGATCATCAAAGGAAATAGTACTTTATGTAATCATATTGATGTTAGCAATAGGAGGCGGTACGTTGGGAGCAGGAAGGGAAAAAGTTCCCAGTAAAGCAGAATCTTTAATTAACCCTACCCCAACATCCTTATAAGGGATAGTCGATTTTCTGATATGCTGGATGCTATCAGTAGAGGTTGGGTCGGATGAATAATATGAGAGCTCATCTATTTTAACGATCTTTCCTTTATGTGGAAACATGATGAGACGAAAGACCGACGATACAACAGCAGTCATGGCATAAGACCAACTACGACCTAGGAGAAGGTTGTAATCTAGAGGGGCATCAACCACTTCCACATCCAGATTAACGGTTTTTCCTTCGACCTCTATTGGTAGATCCTGTAAAATACCATACGGATGAAAACCTCTTCCATCAAAAGTTTTAAGGATAGTCGGAGATTGGTTAATTGTCAGAGAACCAAGTGATTTCCAACATTTTAATGACATAATACATGTAGAAGCCCCTTCATCAACAACAGTACGAAAGATACGTTTGTTTTTTACTATTACAGGAATTTAAAAAGCCATTTGATGGGGTAGACGGGGTGTAAAATTATTTAAATCGAAGATCATGAGGTTCTAATCCTGGAGGTCTACAGCTCCTAAGGCTGACAATAGTAATGTTCTTTGGGCTGGGCATGATTGCAGCACTTCCAAAGCTGACATTACTGAAGGGGAAATTGCCAAGTCTTCAACAATATTGTAATTCTGAGCAGCTCTCGCATGTGGATTGAAAGCTGATTTACGAAGTACACCTTTAGCAGGCAGTTTGATTACTAAGTCAGGATTTTGTTTCTCAATCTGGAGTGGATCAGAAACTGAAGGAGATGTAGTTGAGGATGAATTATAACTTTCTGCTTCTTTTCCACCAACAGGATTTTTACTACCGTAATCTTGTGATTGCGTCGCAACCATCAATATATTCTTTAGCGTATTTGAGGAAGATCCAATCATGTTACTATCTTGAGCAGGAAAGGGATCCTTCAAGACAGCAGGTATGGACGAACCCTTAACGAATTTAGATACCTCGGCTCTATGCGGGCACTCTTTTGTAAAATGATCCTCATCATAGATCAGACAAGGATAACGAGGTTTTCGTTTTTCGTCAGTTGGTTCAATTTTATCATTTTTATCTTTTGAAGATTTTTTGTTTTTATTCTTACCTTTCTTCTTACCACCAGTTTTTGGTTTGGCTGTAGATGATTCTACAACATGAATATCGGCGGAAGTTTCAACGGAAGAATCTCCTTTCGGTGAATTGGGTAAAATGATAATAGGAGAAGTCGTCTTGGAAGATTTCTTCTTACTTTTACCAGTGCTAACAAAAACAATTACACCATCAGTGGCATGAGAGCTGGAAGGAGTTGTAGTTAATTGACCAATGGTAACCAATGGCTAGTTAAATCTAAAGTTTCTATAAATGGTAACCAATGGCTAGGGTCTTGATAACCTTGTGTGACCAAACCAGTCCCAGGAGGAGGATATCCAAGATATCCTGGAATTGGATGAGCATTGGGAATTATGAAACCTCCTGGATAACCAGGATTAACCGGACCATACTGGAGTTGCTGAGGTATTTGATAAGTATACCCAGGGTACGACTGATACTGATATGTTGGATTTCGTGTAGCCTATCCAAATTGATACTTCCCCTGGTACGGTTGATAAGTAAATTGTGGTTGACTAATGAGAACCGTACTCGTACCACCTTGTCGTGTAGGCATCTGGGCCGTAGTTTGAATTGTAGGTCCTGAATGTGGCACAAATACTTGAGGAATTTGCGTTGATACAGGGATAGTATAAATAGGAGTTGCAGATACTCCAGATATAGGTGTGGTAGGTTGAACAAAAGTTGCATCAATAGTAGAAGTTTGAGGCGAAGTTCTAGGCGTACTAGGCCCAGGCTGTTGAACAGAACCAGGTGCAGAGACTTGAATGGTAGGTTGGATAGGTTGCTGGGTTGGACCAGAACCTATGGGTTGTCTAGGTTGATTAGGTAACTGTACATTGGGTTGCAAATTCTGTTGAATTTGAGATGGATCCCACACCATATTCATTCTGGGGTATTGACCCATAGAAGGTTGTGCATATGAAGGACCATAACCAAGTTGAATGTAAGTTTGATAATTAACTGGAAAATTTTCAGCTCCTTGTAATAATGGTTGACCAGAAGGAGGTTGAAAACTTTGAGCTGGGTACTGACCTTGAGGTTGATAACCTTGAGGCATGTACTGAATCTGGGGTTGATATTGACCCTGAGGAATAAACTGACTCTGGGGTTGATATTGACCCTGAGGAATAAACTGACTCTGGGGTTAACCTTGGGGTATGTACTGTCCCTGAGGTTTATATTGACCTTGAGGTATGTATTGTCCTTGAGGTTGTTCCCCAAGCAGAAAATATTGTCCTATAGTTTGACCCGGTAAAAAATTACCCTGAGGTTGCCCTCTGGGCGGTAATTGATGTTGAGATTGCAACAAGATGATGAGCTTAGTGGAAAGGAGTCGCCTTCACTAAGTGGGCCCGCAGTGTATTTTTGGCACAAAGTCTATTTTTAGACATATGGATCATGTTCTATGAGTTGCAGGATGCTATTTGTGGATGGTTGGTCAAGTTGGAAAAAATAGATGGACTTCTATTTTTTAGGTATATTAGGCGGAATCTATTTTATTTCCGGTCTAAAAATAGATATGTCGAATATTATTAGCTCTTAATAATATTTGGACTCTAAACTTATCGTATCCTCTTGGAGCACTTCAGTTTGATGCCTGGATGTGGCACATGCAGCTGACAGAAGGAATTACGCTATTCCTAGGGTTTAGTGGAGCTATTGCATGGTTGACTTTAGTTAGAACTCATGTGACAGAGTTTGGTGGAGTTGATGAGACAGTTAATGGAGTTGTGTTCAGTTTAACTTAGTTGAGCTAGTTGTATCTAGTCTAATTGATTGATACAATTAGTGAGAGTGGTGTGAATTAATTACTAATTAATTCACTAATTATAAAATCATAAATCAACTAAAGAATACATCAGTTAACTGCAGTGCATGGACAGTTTCAGTGGAGACCAGTGAAGAGGTAGGTGAAAGAGCAAGTGTGACTATCAGTTGTGACTATACTGGTGCATGAGAATTGCACACACATTGATGGAGAAGCCAATGAGGATTGCGCAGTACATACCAGTGGGATTTGAACCTTGATCTGGTAATTATCCATATTGGATTGCGCAGTAGAGGCTAGCTAACAGGTGGAGCAAATTGGAGCATGTGTTTTGTATGATCTGAGCTTGTGTAGTGTGTAACAATTGGAGATTGTATTGAGAGCTTGTGAGGAATTTGTACAATGATTGTTACATGATCTCTATCATTATAATATACAGATAGTTGGGGGTTTTCAGCTTTAAGCTTTCCCATTAAATACTATGTTCATATGTGTGATTGTTTGTAGTTTTAATGTATGCATGCAATTGATTTTATTTCCGCATGTGATGATCAATGGTAGAAGAGATTCTGTATTATGCATGAAGCTAAAATAGTGTGTGATCAGGAGAATCTCGGTGAATAATATCTCAGTTATTCAAATTTCTTCATGGTATCAGAGCGATATTGATCATTGGAGCAATTGCAAAACATTGAAGAGGTTGAGTTTTGTGCTGGTGGAATTCGAATTTGCAGCAGTGTTTTCTTGGTGTCGAAGTTGAGATGTCTTTCAACGGATTGCGATTGGAGTATGCCCTTGAGGGCAGCTCAAATTATATTGCATGGAAGGACAGGATGGAGGCAGTGTTAGATGACAATGGGTTGAAGGAGTTCATAGATGTTGAAGTCCCAAAGCCTACTTCTAGCGATGCTGCCGTAATTGAGGCTTGGCAAAAGAAGACAGCAAAGTGTCGAAGGATTCTGTTGGAGGGTGTGAAGGATCACATAGTGTCCAGCCTTCATGGTAAGGCTTCTCCATTCTTGATGTGGAAAGCCTTGACATATTTATTCCAAAGCAAGAGCGACCAGAGGAAGTTGGCACTCAAGGATAGACTCAGAAACATAAAGATGGAGAAAGGCGACAGTATGCCCAAGTACCTCACGAAGTTCATCCAATGCAGGGATGAGCTGGGAAGTGTGGGGGTGATTGTTGATGATGAGGACTTGGTGAGCTTGGCTCTCCTTGGGCTTCCGAAGAGTTGACATTCCTATCAGGACTTTGTCAATGGTCGGGAGAAATTGCCAGGATGGGAGCGAATTTGGTCCGATCTTGTGCAAGAGGAGATAAGGCGAAGTACCAGGGACAGATCTTCATCAAAGAACTTTGATGAAGAGAATTGTGCTTTGGCTGCCAAAGCAAAGAAGGGGAAGAGCAAGAAATCTTCTCATTCCGGTGCGAAAGGCAAGAAGCAGAACATGTCCAAGGTGAAGTGCTTTCACTGTCACCAACACATACATTATGCCACAAATTGCCGCAGAAGAAGAAAAATAAGCAGGCTGCTGGGATTGCAGATGGAGAGGCCTTAGCCTCGCAGTTTGAGCTAGATTTTTCGCTGATCGCATGCTTGGTTTCAAGTGTGATGGGTTCAGTGTGGTTTCTGGACAGTGGTGTGTCTTTTCACATGACAGGAGATTGAGATTTTTTTACTGATCTAGATGAGAAAGATCTTGGAGTGCACATCGAGATGGGCGATGATGGTAGATACAGTGCGACCGGTATCGGTACCATTTCCTTTGAGAGGGAGTCTGGTAAACCCTTCGTATTGAAGGAAGTGATGCATGTTCCAAGATTGAAGAAGAATCTTATCTCTGTGGCGATGTTAGAAGACAAGGGATATGATGTTGTCTTTAGCGAGGGAAAGGCTTTCCTGCGTAGTAAGGAAACTGGTGAGACCCGGAGGATAGGGGTTCGAGTTAAGAACATTTATCAATTACAGGTAGATGGTTGCGCAGCAATGGCAGGCAAGGCAGAAGGAGTGGTGAGCCGAGATGATGGCGATTTGTGGCACCGGAGATTGGGCCACCTTCACCATGGAGCTTTGAAGATACTGCAGCAGATTTCTATTGGGCTTCCTAAAGGCACTCTTGCGCAGTCAGATCAGTGCAAGGGGTGTACCTTAGGAAAATTTGTGAAAGCCACCTTTCACGAGAAGGATAGTCGCGCCACGACGATCCTTGAGAGAATTCACACAGACGTGTGTGGACCTTTCTCAGTAGCTTCGACAGCAAAGCACGGGTATTATGTGATATTTGTTGATGATTTTTCTCGTAAGTGTTGGATCTTCTTCATGCAGAAGAAGAGCGAGACATACTCAAAGTTCTGTGAGTTCAAGGCACTGGTTGAGAAAGAATCGAGGAAGCAAGTGAAGGCTCTAAGGAGCGACAATGGTGGTGAATTCATCTCTGGCGAATTCAAGGACTTTTGCAACGCAGAAGGAATTCGAAGAGAGCTCATAGCACCTCATAACCCACAGCAGAACGGGGTTGCTGAGCGGAAGAACAGAACGATCGTGGGTGCTGCACGGGCGATGTTGCATGATCAGGGCCTACCCATTCACTTGTGGGTGGAGGCATGCAATACTGCAGTATATGTGCAGAACCATTGTCCTCATAGGATATTTGGCATGCGTACACCCGAGGAGGCATTTTCTGGTAAGAGGCCTGATATTTCCCATTTGAGGATTTTTGGTTCACCTGTTTACATTCATGTGACGAAGGATGCCAGGAAGAAGCTGGAGCCGACTGTAGAGGTTGGGATATTTGTGGGTGCCCAGTATGCCCCACAACTATCGTGTATATTTTCCGGAACGATGCTGGCGGTAGTAAGCGGATATCAAATTCATGAGGAGAAAACATGAAGTGTTCGACGAGAGGGGAGCCACACTTGCATGCGAGATGCGTTTAAACTAGTTCCCTAAGGATGAGTCTCGGGATGTGGATCAGCCACAAGATGAGGTTCATGGAGTGGAAGAGACCACTCCTTAACGCCAACCATCGGAGGCGAGTGCACTACGAAGGCCCGAGCGGCGGCTCCAAGATGCGAGAGAAGGTTGTAGGAGCACCTGCATCCACAGCGCGAGACGAGACGATCACGATCGTATATAGATACATGGCTCTTATGAGCAAGTGTATCGTGACAGAGCCATCCTCTTTCAAGGAAGCTGTGGAGGATCCCGCATGGGTAGATGCCATGGTGGAAGAGTATGATTCGATTGTCAGAAACAGTGCATGGGAGATTGTCCCGAGACCGGAGGGGAAATCAGTGGTGGATTTGAGATGGATTTACAAAGTGAAGCAGGCAGCTGACGGGAGTGTGGAGAAGTACAAGGAAAGATTTGTTGCCTGAGGCTTTTCACAGATTGAGGGGATCGATTATGAGGAGACCTTTGCACCTGTCGCACGGTATTCTTCCATACGGACCATCCTTGCTCTCTCAACGTAGATGGGTTGGCACATTCATCAGATGGATGTGAACACTGTGTTCCTTAATGGGATCATTGAGGAAGAGGTGTACATTGAGCAGCCTGAAGGATTTGAGATCTTCAGCAGCGAGTCGCATGTGTGCAGGCTCAAAAGAGCGATGTATGGGTTGAAACAAGCACCCCGTGCTTGGTACACTCAGATCGACAACTATTTCACCAGACTTGGCTTCACCAAGAGTGAGGTGGATCCTTCTCACGGATTGGTGGAGGCAGTTGTTGATCATTGTACTTTATGTAGATGATTTGATTTTGACAGGTGATGAGCTGTTGATACTCTCATGCAAGGAGGATCTTGCAAAAGAGTTTGAGATGAAGGACTTGGGCCTCCTTCATTATTTCCTGGGATTGGAAATTTGGCAGCGCAGTGATGGACTGTTTGTTTCTCATGGTAAGTATGCCCAGGAGATACTGGAGAAGTTCAACATGCATGGCTGCAAGCCTATTGATACTCGTCTTCCTGCTGTTTGGAGGAAGGAGGATGCTACTTCAGCGGAGGTAGTGGATGCCATTGTTTATCGACAGTTGGTGGGGTCACTTATGTATCTGGTTAATACATGACTCGACATATGCTATGCTGTTAAACAGCTTTCACAAGCTATGGTTAAGCCAACCAAGCTCTTTTGGAAGGCAGGCAAGCATGTAGTGAGATATCTCAGAGGCACATCGGGATATGGATCATGGTATGAGACAAGAAGTTTGACCTCAGGATTGAAAAATCCAGTCTAGCTTCTCTAAGGTAAGTTCCTTGATTTCCACTGGTACCCCCACCAGCTCTGGACAACTCAGAACCAGCACACAGTTACTTTCACCTTTTACTCAAAATAAAACTCTTATTTAATTAAATCCTTTAAAATAAAAGTGATGTGTTAATATCATTAAGGAATGTCTCATTCGTTTCTAATTCAGAATGTGTCTAAATAACTTATGTAACAACAAGTAAAAGGTAAAAGACTAAATCAAGAAGTTACATCACCTTAAATATTTACTAGTATTTAAATAAAATAAAAAGAACAAAATAAATAAATAAAAGAACAAAAAATATTATGATGATGATGATTAATGTTATTTAAAACCAACATAAATTTATGTTAAGTCAAGACTTACAAAACTTAAATTTGTGAAATCTTTAAAACAAAGCATAATCAGATTCAAATTTCTCCGAAGTGACTAGGTTTACGGGCAACAAAGACTGTTTGGTATTTTCAGGGTAGTTTTAGAGATTACGGTTAGATTCACCTTAAATATTTACTTGTAGTTAAATAAAATAAAAATAAATGAATAAATAAATAAAAGAACAAAAAATATTATGATGATGATGATTAATGTTTATTAAAACCAACATAAATTTATGTTAAGTCAAGACTTACTAAGCTTTAAGAGAGATCAATTTTTTTTAAGATGCAAGCATTTTTTTATAAATGTGAAACTTGAAAAAATGTTTGCACTGCTTCTTCCAGACCTTTTATAAGTCTAGGGTTAAGATAGATCAATGTTAGTATTTAATAATATTATTTATATTTATATAAATTTCACATATAAATATTTTTATTTTTAATTTTATTAAAACCCTAATAATACAAACATGTTTTATAATTTTATAATTAAATATTTTAGTATGATATGGATAAATTGATAAATAAATTTATAATTTGGAAAAATATTTATTATAAATATTAAATTTTAATATTTTTATTAATCAATTTAAATATAAATGAATATGAATCAATATTTTAAATTATATGGTCAAATGTGTGTGCATGCAATTTTTTTAATTATATGTTTACTAATTAAATTTATTAAGCTATATATTTATGTAATACCCTTAGTAAAAGATGTAAATGTTTTGTTTGAGGACAAATGACTTGATAAAGGCCTAGGTGGATAGTAAAATATAAATGTTATTTTATGTAACTCAATTTATTTTTTATAAATAACTTTTCATTTACAGGACAGTTAAAACCGTTATTCCTCTCCCTAGAGATAAATAATCTCAGTTGGGATAAGGGAGTCAAAAGATAAATAATCTTGGGACAACCATTTAAGACAGTTATTTCTCTCCCTAGAGATAAATAATGTTCCTTGAGACAAGGGAGGGCTTTGGAGACTTGGTCCCTAGTTGAAAAGGTCCAAGAGAAGATTTGAAAAACAACAAACACTGGTTATTGTAAAATTAAATGTTCTAAATTTTCTAAAAAATGATCCCAGTAAATAAACATACCATATAACCCTGTAAATATATTTACAAACCGTATACCACTAAACTATTATAGTAGAAACTATATTCCAATTTAACAAGACCAAAAACAAATATTATTAATAGAAACTATAATCCAATTTAACACAACCAAAAATAAGTATTATGTGCAAAACAACTACTTTAATAATAATGATATATAGTTCTTAATCATAAAATCATAAAAGTAACAATCCTACCCTAATCATAAGAGTAATAGTCTTACCCGAGATAATAGGTCAGTGGGTAATTAAATTCCTCATATAGGCCCATGTATGCTCCAATCGTATTGTTTTGAGGTGTATCATCTTCATTGTGAATTATATCACCTCCTCTATCTTTACCACTTGTTCTTCCATTTTCTGAATAAGAGCAGGAGACGATTCCACCTCCCACCATCTCTGCAATGTTCCTGTAAAACACTGTATGAGTGTCTTGTAGGATTCAACCTATGATTTTCCCCTCATACACGTGAGTTTGTATTCTGTGAAAATGTGAAGTTGGGTAACACTTTGTGCCCTTTTTTGAGAAAAAAAATTCATTTTTTCCTGTTCTTCAACTTTATGCAAGCGAAAACAATTTTTCTGTTTAGAATTTCATTTTGTGATAAAAATAAAAGTTGTCAAAAATTTTATTATATTTCTATTACTTATTTTTTGGAATTTTGTTATACATATTTGATATGTCAACTTACCATTTCTTTGAGTGTGTGTTTTTTAACAATCAAAGGATTCATAAGAAGTCATGTTAATACGCACTGGTGTATTCTTTGAAACTTTGTGTTTTTGAGAAACAAAATGTGTTACAACAATCTAGACAGAGTCTACTTCGATTTCGTTATATTTACAAAACCAAATGATGCATATCATAATTACTAGAATTTTTTGAACTAATCCAATATGAAAAAACTGCATATTTTTAATATGTTTCGCGACGTACGAAATTTCTTAACATATATGTTATAAACTAAAAATATAAAAACTACCCATTACAGATGATGGACCAATGTAATGCACCATAATTTTTTCAATTTTTTTAGAGTGTATTTTGGAAGATAAAAAATATTGATTTCACTGAATCATAATGACCTTCAGAAATTGTTTACACCCATTTTATTACAAAATTAATTAAAATTAGTAAATATTTATGAAATTCCATAAAAGTTATATTTCCTGGAAGTAGATTAAATTCTGAAAATTCTTGTCTTTGTTCCGACAGTTAATTCAGAATGTTTCATGGAGTTTAATCAAGCCAAATTTGAAGATATGTTTTCATAGCTTTGATCTACGTAATTGCAGGCGTGTTAGTTCGGCCAAACTTTTTTAAAAGTTCAGCCCAAATTATTTTTTGTGCCGACGGCCCGTCAAGTCTAACGACACAAAAGTTCGGCCGAACATTTACTTGACTTTCCATCGGCCGGAAAATACAACGAAGCCCCTCCAAAAAAAGCATTTTGTGACAATATAAATTGACATAAAAGCATTCATTATTTTCACATAATTTCACACATTTCTTCATTTGGTCTGATTTTACAAAGGTCTGATTTTGCAAAGAATTGTTTTGGGTTTAAGGAATTTTCTTGGAGGTACATTCAAAGGACATTTTTGTAAATGATTGTTTTGGGTTTAAGGACTTTTCTTGGAGGTACATTCAAAGGACATTTTTGCAAAAAATTGTTTTGGGTTTAAGGAATTTTCTTGGAAGTACATTCAAAGGAAATTTTTGCAAAGGATTGTTTAGCGTTTAAGGACTTTTCTTGGAGGTACATTCAAAGGACATTTCTTAGAGGTATGTGATACATTTTTTGGATGTTTTTTAGGCTTCATTTTTTTTGAAGTTATTTTGTTTTTAGAGGTTTTGGACTTAATTTTCATTGTTTTTTTTTTAAGGTATTTTGCTTTTAGAAGTTTTGGGTTTAATTTTCATTGATTTTTTTTAAGTATTTTGTTTTTATAATTTTTGGGCTTAATTTTCAAATGAATTTTTTTTGAATGTATTTGTTTTTAGAGGTTTTTGGGCTTAATTTTAATTTTTTTTAGAGGTTTTGGGCTTAATTTTTGTTGGACGGATAAGTCGTTCTTGCTAACAAGACATACTGCCCAAGTGTCCTATGGACAACTAGCAACAAACAGACAAAAAAAACTATTTTCTCTAGATAATATTCAATTCAGAATTAGCTACAATAGTGGTTTTGAAGACCTACCTATAGTCCAGTGTTATTCGTAATGATCTTCTTTCTAGTTGCTTGAAAGATTCGTCTTCAAAGATATGCAATCAAAAACATGGAAAAAATCAATAGCACTTGCATAGTATAAACTAATTCATGAATTATATATCTATCAATATGATCAAGGAATTCAAGAAACGAGCTAATTAATTAGATAACTCATTGATAAAACATGATAAACAAGCTACTTAATTAAAGAACTCATTGAGAAAATGGTATTCATTCGTATTATCTTTAATAAAGAAGAGCCTTACAACCGTGTCCGCCTTGATGTCGTACAGGCCTTCCTAGGGTCCAGAACATGCGTTTCCTTTACTCTGACAAGCTTTGCACTCTCTCAGCTAAAATACACATGGGTGTGTAATCATTCCCACATAATGATTAGTTAAGAGAGTTTGAGTCTATACATCATTTCTCCTCAAAAATTCTCAAAGTCTAACTCACTAACTAACTCTTGAAGCTGCACTATGGCTTCAATTTATGGGAAAGAGAGGAGGTTATGGTTCTACATAAGAGGGGATAGAATGCTCTTTTGAAGGGATTGAGCTCCATAAATCAAGGGGTAGGCTCCCATAATGGAGGAATGAAAATACATGATAGGAGCGAACCTTTGACCGGATAATTGCTTCTAGAAGATTCCAGATTTGACTACTGGGCTTCTAAATGTTACTTTCTGCCTTCATTTTACCTTTTACAGGGGTCCACACCTTTAATGAAGAAAAAGTGTGTTTAGCTCCGCATGCTTTAGAACAAAAAGGTGCGGCACCATAGGCAATGTTAAGAGAAATTGTGGTACAAGTGTTTTTAAGACTTTTATGAGCTTTTCTCTCAATTTCAAGGCTTGATTTTAGGAATTTTGATGTTCTAGACTTCTAAGGGAGTAATATATGAGTAATGATGAACCCATATAGACACTAAAATGTCATGGTGACAAATTTCAGTGTAACAAATTTCCCCCTAAAGTGTGAAGTCTGAGAGCATTCGAAGAGTGATGTGCTTTATCATTTCAAGGATTAGCCTATGGACACCCCAGTCAAAACCCTGTAAAAGCATTCAATGCAAAACATATAAATATATATATCATCACTGAGGTAGGCATTCCCATACTCAAATAAAAAACTAACTAACTTGTTCTAATACAGAAATGATTTTAATATTACATCAATATTGTAGACACAGCTTGGACGTAGCCATCTATAATGAATAGTCTACTGCATAATGAATAATAAAACTCCTCGCAGCCTGGATGGTGGAAACTAGATCCAGGGTCTTGATTTCTGCTGCCCGAACTAGTACGATTCTATCCATGCGATTCATTATGTCGAAGTCGAACATAGTAGAACCCACTTGATTACTAGTCAATGATGTGAACTGTTAACAAGTGTGAGAGAAACCACCAATAATGACAATGGCTCTCAAAGTACTCAGTACAATCCATGAAACGTGAATAAGTGATCTGAAGTCGAACATTTCACGAAATCGTTCGATCGAAGGTCAATGATGCAACCTGTCGTCGAAGGCGAGAAACCTGCCATTAAGGCATGAAGATTCCAAGGTACTGACGGATTCTAGATCAACTTCCTAGATGATGAGCTGTCGTCAATAGAAAGTGATCCATCGTAAGCAAGCTCACGACACGAAACCATAGATCAAGTTTTGAAGAAATTTTTTGCAAGGACTGACTCAGGGATGGTCAATGCAAATGGAGACAAATGTTTGCATATGAATGGTTTGTTTGACTGTCCTCTTGAACACATAACGACACTGCAGATGGTTTGGTAACAATTGCCCTAAGCTAATACCCAGAAACTGGCTGAAGGCCTTAAATGTGGTTTGATTAACTGATAGGAAAAGGATTTTCCCAACCCAGGTAGAAGTGTGACAAAAAGTGTCATGTTCAAGAGTGGTCAAAGTGTAACAAATGGATTCGTTTTCTCTTTTTCCCCCACCATTTTTGGCAAGTACCTCTTTATTTTTGACAAGCTTGAGGAGGGTAACATTTACTTGTTTATAAGCTCATCCTTCGAATGAGTTCAACTTAGTTTAAAATCGAACCCTAAGAAGGAGTGGTCTGTTCCTCTTTGTAATCGACAGGTCCTTTAATGTTAAATTTTAATGAGTCCAGTATAGGAGAAACTTGATGTTTTTCATTTTTAGGGAGTCAGAAGAAAAACTTAAGAAAACTCCATGGGTGTAATTTTTCATAATTTTAGTCTCTCAGGCCCGAAAAAGGATAAAATAATGTGGGATAGAACTCTATTGACCATGATTAGTCAATGTATACATTTTTCGTAAATAGTCCATTTCAGTCCGGAAAAGGGGTAAACTTATACTAAAGGGATGACTATTCGTTTCCTTTAACGAGTTCGAATAGTCAAGTACTCGGAAATCTTTTCATATTTAGAGAGTCTGAAAAGGGCTGAAAACAGGACTCCATGGTTTCTATTTTTCATAAATTTTTAAGAGCCCAAAAAAGTGATAAAAGTATACTCTTCATAAAAAATGATTATTTCACCCAAAAAATCCGATATTCTGCACAAAATCTCAAAAAATTAAACGTACCTGTTTTTAATAAAATAAAACTATTTTGAAAAACCATCTCTTTAAAGTGAAAAATAAACAAAATTAAATTTCATTTATTCGAAAAAACTTATAAAAAGGAGTTTTCCAAAATCATTTTTACCATTTGAGTTCAGAGTGAAAATTTGAGAGCTTTTGGCAAAAAACGCTCTAGAGAAGATTCTAGACAAACATACCATTCAAATCGAAAACCGTCTGCTCCAGGTAATCCAAATTCTCTTTTCCTTGCTTTTCATCTGTTCATTTCCTTAATTTAGGGTTTAAAATTCATTTTTGGGTAAGAAATAGGTTCAAAATTCCACTCACGGGAGTCCACAGGTAAGACACACGGTACCTGTGGACCCCAACATTTTCTTACAAAGAAAAATGTCGTGGTCCCGCACTTTTAGTATAGAGCCCGTGCGTAACTACGCACTGTCTCTGAACAAAAAGTGCGGGGGCACCGTGAAGAATTTAAAAACACATTTTCTCTCCAATTTACCCAAAATTTTCTTTTTAAAATGATTCTAATCTTTAATTTTGTTCATTGTAGGATATTTACAATGCTTATCTGGCTGGAGCATGAACATGAGGAGGTGGATGAAGCTACAATAATTTATCCACCTACATTACAAGTTTTGAAAGCATGCAGGTTATTAAAATTCTAGGCTATCAGCGACATGAGAGCCCAAGTAGACCTTCTCACTTGGTTGGTAAACAAGTGGGATGTACAGGACCAGTGCTTTGTGATTGGAGGCAACCAGCTCGAAATCAAGCTAGAGGACATATACTTTTTAACTGGTTTGTCTAAAAGAGGCAAACCACTTTCTCTATTTGGGAGTAGGCCAGGTGGCCAGTCTGTCGCTAGCCTGCAACTAGAGTTCTGCAATGATGAGGCCGATCCTAAAGACAAACAGATTGATATCAAAACCATCATCTGTCCTGAGTTGAAAGTAGTTGCATTTACCGTAACCAGGTTATGTGGAAGTGCAGCGTTACACGTTGCTACTAGATCTCATATGCGGATTGCAGTGGAATTTTTCCGAGGCACCATATTCAATTGGTGTGAGGAAGTATTGGCCAATATCAAAGGCCAACTAAATAGAGCAAAAAACGGGAAGTTGAATAACTTCGGATATGGATCGATCGTGGTTACTTTTTCTCTAGAGAGGATTCCTCTACTGGCCCCGCAACATATTGCAGTTCATCATGGTAGAGTCTGAGAGCCTCGGATGGTTCGATGGGTTGCATTAATGGCCCGTCACAACGATGGTACAAAGATTGTTCGATTTCCCCCGACCTACTTCTGTTGGTTAGAGAACCAAATCTTCGTGATAGAAGACTTCCCTTATGCCGAGATGGATTACCGTGGTGATCAGGATATGCCACTTCCTTCAGGAGCTCAGTGGGATAACTCAGGTAAAAACCATTTTTGACATGTTCTAAACTCTAATTTTTATTTCTTTTTTTTAATTTTCCAAAAATGATAACAAAAATTTCAAATGTAGATGTGGGTCGACGTCAACCAGTCACTCTCCGCCCCTTTGAGAGGAGGCAAAGGGATGCAACTGCAACAACATCACCACCACAGGATCAAACAGTAGAAGTCCTTACTGATTTGGAACACCATCTGGAGTGACTGACTATGGACATCCCAGAGACTACCATAGACGACATTCCACTTCACTTGCAGAGATATGTCATTGGGGTTCCTAGACCATTCAGGAGATTCCTGAGCAGGGTGGCATGGGTTGTAGTATATTATCATGATCATTACCACATATAGTGGATGATCGACTATATAGACTCATATCATGTTTTGTATCACTTTTTTCTTGATCATAAGGCGTTTTGAACCTATGATTGAGGAAGATGTACTATTTTTTTGAAACACTACTCTATGCTATGATATACTACTATTTCTAGATACCTGTCCAACATGTTATTGAATGTTATTTTGATTTACTGCTTTCATTATCGCAAATGTCTGTTTATAACACTAGAAGCTATTTCATCTGCTATTGTGTTTAAATTTCTTGGAATGTGTTGATACTCAATATAATCAAATTCTTGTTCTAAGAGACGAACTTTCAAAAATAATCTTAACAACACTGAGTTTTTAATTGCATACACTCGATTTAATTGTAATACAACAAGTTCAAAATCTAACCTAACGATCAAACTCCGAATTTCAAATGAAATGGATTCAGACAATAACTCAATAACTGCGCTATATTCTGCAATATTATTCGTCGTTTGACCGAGGCTTACCCCATGCATAGATACTAACTCGTCAGTGGGTGAATAAATAACCCAGGCTGTGGGAGAAATGTTCTGTGTACTACGACAAGCACCATCAACAAAACCAATGTATGTTTGAAAAGACGTCGACATCTGCAATATCAAGAGTAATCCAGATAAGCAGGAATAGTAGTAAAAGCACACTTAAGCAAGGCACATGTTTCTAATCTACAACACACCAACTAAAAAATAACTAATATACAGAAAATATATCCACAGAAGAATCAAGCTTAATATCTCTTCAGATAAAGCCCATTTCTGGGTTTGCCTAAAGAGACCCCGTCAAAATCAATCAATTCATAGGCCCCTTTTACAAGCTATCGCTTGACAATATAAGGACCATGCCACATGGGTTTGAATTTCTTAGCCCCTAGCTTATTGTTAGCTTGATCATATACCAAAACTAGGTCTCCTTCTGAAAAATACAAGATGTAACACTTCCATCATACTGAGCTTTCATTCATTTCACATGAGCCTCGGTAGCTAATGCAGCGATGCGCTGATTCTCATCTAATTGAGCTAAGCACAAAAAGTTTTTTTCCTCCTCAGAGGTAGCTGGTAGTAACTCTATGGCTAGTTGGAGTGATGGTATCTCGCATTCAATCAATAATACTGCTTCTAAACTGTAAACCAGTTGAAAAGGGGTAAAACCTGTTGATGTTTTTGTTGAGGTCCGATATGCCCAAAGTGCTGAAAAAAACATGGTATGCCATTTTATTTTATGAATTCCGATGATTCATTTGATCATAGTGACTAAAACTTTATTAATTTATTCAACCAAACCATTAGCCTACGGATAATATGGTGTAGAACTGTCATGGCATAGGCCAAGTTGGTCAGTTAGCTCGGTCATCATGATGTTTCGAAAATGACTCCCATGGTCAGTAATTATCGCTTGGGGTACACCAAAAAGAGCAATCACATGATTGAATACGAAAGTAGTTGCAGTTTTTCCATCTGCCGCAATGTAGGCATCTCCTCGGCCCACTTGGTAAAATAATCTACTACAAGAATAATATACCCATGCCCCCCGGCCGAGTGAGGGTTACATGTAATGAAGTCAATGCCCCATTTTGCAAAAGGACCGATAGCAATTATAGGGCGAAGAGGAGCAGGTGGTGCATGCATCTTTCGACTGAAGATTTGACAATTATGGCATTTTTGGAGTGCATAAATACAATCTTTAAATAAGGACGACCAAAAATAACCAGCGCGCAATATCTTTTGCGCTGTGGCATACCCAGACATGTAACACTATTACCGATGAAATAGGTAACCGCACTGTTACCTACTTTTTTTTGGTAGCATAAAAAGCACCCGATTTTGAAAAGTGGTGATGCAGAATCACCTCTTTTTTTTTTCAGCACATTTTTGACACTCTAATATTTTTATTTATGAAGTATGAATATTTGTTTTAAAATGTTAGTGATTTTCAGGCTAATTTTGAAACATATTGATGTAGCATTAACTTTTTTTTTTTAGAGCAGTGATTTTCATGCTAATTTTGAAACGTATTGATGCAGCATCAACCTTTTTTTTTAGAGTGGTGATTTTCATGTTGGTAATAAAACACAAAAATTATAGATATATATAGAACGATAAAAAAAACCAATAAAAATGTAAAAAAAAACAAAATTAACTCGTAAAAATAAAAAATTTAAACAAAAATAAATAAATAAAACAAAAATATTCGAAAATTATATCAAAAGAAATGACAAAATTTGAAAAAAAAACACATAATTTAAAAAACATCAAAAACATTTTTTTCTAACTTATTAAAAAAACCATATTAAAAATTAAAATAATTAAAATTACAAAATTAAAATTTAGATTAAAAAAAAAAATTTAAATAAATAAATAAAAATTAAATTTTAAAATTTAAATTAAAAATAATAATAATAATAATAATAAAATACAAATTTAAAAAAAGAAAAAAAAAAACCACATGCAAATAATTAAAAAACAAATTGTTTGAGATAATGCCTCAATTATTATGCTTACTTAGTTTGGATTGGGTTGTTGAGGAAGTTGAGAGATTTTCTCAACTTCTCTCTCTAAGATTAGAATTAGCTTCATCTATATGTACGTATGCAATCTGGTGTGAACAACAATTCAATTATCAATTTTATGTTGTTTCTGTGCAAAGAGTGTTTTTCAATTTGGTATCAGAGCGTTTTATCCTTTCTGCACTACGCCAGGCCATACACTGGGTTTGCACCTATTACTTGCTCCGCGGTAGCAAAACCAGAAGGTGAAGAGGACGTTGAACACTGCAATATTGTTGTGGGCACCGTTGTTGGTGAGTATTGAAGAAGAACACAGTGTTGGAGGAGGTTTGAGCAGCGTAGGCTGTTGGAGCTGGCTCTGAACATAGGTTCTGCAGTGAAAGCCTTTGGACGCGGAACGTACGTTCTTTGAGTGGCAACGTGGGTTGTTGTGAGTGAACAACCTGAGCATTGCTAGGAAACGATTATGTGTTTTCTTTTTGATAAGATTCAAGCTAACGCCATATAAAACAGGAGAGGATAGATTCCCCTCGTTATTTTTCAGATTCAAGTGATCCAAATCGCTTCAACGGGGATCAGCATTCCAGTGTATGGTGGAGAATATTCTCTCATTGACTAAGAGTGGCACTGTTGTAAGGCAACGCACAACTATCTATAAGGT
This sequence comes from Pinus albicaulis, assembly GCA_034641835.2. Classification (NCBI taxonomy): domain Eukaryota; kingdom Viridiplantae; phylum Streptophyta; class Pinopsida; order Pinales; family Pinaceae; genus Pinus; species Pinus albicaulis. Next base: position 1,247,581,873 of record CM076583.1, read on the forward strand.
ACTTTAAGAGTTAGTGGAAAGAGCCCACGCACACCCACATATTTAGCACATGCACTCAGAAGCGTTGAGTGTACTTTTCGAATTTTTATTAAGTTTAAATTGCAATTTGTTTTAGACTTTCAAAGTGCTAAATTTAGCGTTTCTCTTCAACATGGAGCAGCCTATTGTATTAGAAAATTTTAATGGCTTTAATTTCTACACTTGGAAGGTAAAAGTTCAGCTGCAAATGATGAGTAGAAATTTATGGAATATTGTAGAAGGCTCAGAAAAAGCACCTACAGATGCTCAACAGTTAATTGCATGGGAAAAAAGAGAGGAAAGAGCCAAGTCTATTCTTGGACTATCACTTGCAGATTCCCAGCTACATCTTATTGACTTAAAGAAATCTTCTGCAGCAATATGGGAAGAAATGAATAAGGTATTTGGGGCAAAAGCTGTTAATGCAAAATTTTTCTTAAAGTTACAATTGTTTAAACTTCAAATGGATAGTGAGACATCATTGTCAACACACATAAATGACTTAAGAGCTTTGATGAGACAGTTGTCAGAAATTAATTCTAAAGTAGATGATGATGATGCAAAAGAAATTTTATTAAATAGCTTGTCTTCAAAATATGATAATGTCATATTTACTCTAAGTCAAATGCCACATCAATCACTTGATGAAATGATAGCAGCTCTTATGGCAGAAGAAAAGAAGATAGGTGGCACAGAGGCTAGTTCACATAATGAACTTGCACTATACTCCAAGGGAAGGGTAAATAAAAATAAGACTGAATGTTTCTATTGTCATAAATATGGACATACAACATTCAATTGCAAAATTCGGGCTTGAGATCTTTTGAATGGAAAATTGGAAAAATCAGCCTATGCAACATTTTCAGACGATTCACCCGATGCAATATTTGAAGATTCTTCAAGTGAGGATGAACCTCCTGATCCATCTCTTAAACTTTTCTAAAGCATGTTTTGTAAAGTGATTTGCAAGTGTGTGGAATATAGTGTGGAGTTTAAGCTTATTGCTATGAGATTTGTGTAGTAGAGAACCAATTATTGAACAAATTAGCATTATTTAAATTAGTCGTTCCCTACGTTCTTCAGGGACGAGAGAACAATTGACTAATTTGATTATGTGAATTTGTTATATGTTGATCTTGTTGTGCTTCGGGCCAAGAGCATCGGTTACAGGTTATAAAATGAGATCCATTTGTGTGAAGCAGGTCAAGTTGTTAGATTAGCTCTTGAACACATTCAGTATTCAGACCATTTGCCTAGCCACTGATGCATAGCCGAAAGCGAAATATCCGACAGATGGTGATTGGTCCATAGGATGGTTCATCACTTGTTAGCTCTTATCGCGGAAGCCCCGACGAGCCGAGTTGTCAATACTGTTGATCTTGCAAAGTTCATTATTGCTGGTCAGAAACAAATGTATTTTAAATGGGTTGAATGGTAGCTCAAAAATGGTGGAGAAAAGAGCATTGTCTATGAGATCTCAGAGTGGGTACAAATGTTAATGAAGACCAGGGCAGACAAATGTTTGTATTAAATTAGTGTGTTCTCCATTTTTGTAATGTAGGCATTAAGGGGTGGTGTTTGAGATAATGCCTCAATTATTATGCTTACTTAGTTTGGATTGGGTTGTTGAAGAAGTTGAGAGATTTTCTCAACTTCTCTCTCTAAGATTAGAATTAGCTTCATCTATATGTACGTATGCAATCTGGTGTGAACAACAATTCAATTATCAATTTTATGTTATTCCTGTGCAAAGAGTGTTTTTCAATTCAAATATCCATAAATTTACTGTTTTTTTTAAATGAAACAATTTATAAATTTTAAAAATGAAAAACTAAATAAACTAAAAGATTAAAAAAAAAATTTAAATTAAAATTTAATAAATAAATTTTAAATTTTAAAAAATAATTAATCTAAAATATTAAATTTAGAAAAAAAAAAAAAAAAAAACCCAAAAAATTAAAACAAATTAAATTTAAAATAAAAAATTTGAATTTAAAAAAAAAAAAAGAAAAAATTTAAATTTTTTGAATTAAAAAAAAAAAAATCAAATTATAATATATATATATATATATATATATATATATATATATATATTAAAAATTAAAAAAATTAAAAAATAAAAAAGCATTTTTTGATCGTGGTGGCGCCGCCAATCGGCCTCCTGCCCAGGTGGCGGCGGAGGTCGGCCGTTGGGTGGGAGGTCGATTCTCGGAATCGGCCTCCCACCGTGGGAGGGGAGGGCAATTCCCGTAATCGGCCTCAGAGCGATTACCAGAATCGGCCTCCCGCCCAGCGGCCGGCCTCTGTCGCCACTTGGGCGGGAGGGGAGGGCAATTCCCGTAATCGGCCTCAAGGCGATTCCCAGAATCGGCCTCCCGCCCAGCGGCCGGCCTCCGCCGCCACTTGGGCGGGAGGCCGATTGGTGACGCCACCACGATCAAAAAATTCTTTTTTAATTTTTTTAATTTTTAATATATATTTTTTCTTAATTTGATTTTTTTTTTTTTTTTTTTAAATATTTTTTTAAATATTAATTTGTTTTTTTTTTAAATTCATTTTTGTTGTTTTTAATTTTTTTTTCTAAATTTTGTTAATAATTTTTATTAACTTTTGTATTATTTATTTCTTTATTTAATTGTTTTTTTTTTCATATTCTTTTTTTATTATTAAATTTTATGTTTAGTTTTTTCATTTAATTTTTTAAAATTTAGAAAATTTTGTATTTTTTTTTTTAAATTTATTTGAATTTGATATTTTTTTTAATTTTTTAATTTTTTATTATTATTTTTTTAATTACATAAAATTTTATATATTTTTTTATTTCAATTAAAATTGAGGATTTAAAATTAGATTTTTTTATTTTTTTTATTTTTTTAATTAAACTTATTATTTTGAAATTATTTTGTTTTTTATTTTATTTTTTATTTAATATATATATTTTTTAATTTATTTTTTTCAAATTTTCAATTTTAATTGATTTTTAAAGTTTTTTAACTTTTTATTTTAACAATGTTTTTTTTTTCTTTATATTTAAAATTTAATTTTTATTTCAAAATTTATTTGTTTATTTATTTATTTATTAAAATTTAATATATTTTTTTTAATTTAATTTTTTATTTTAATATTAACATTTTTTTAAATTTAATAAAATCTAATATATATATTTTTAATTTAAGGTCATATATATATATATATATATATATATATATATATATATATATATATATATATTATTTTTTATAATTTAAATTTAATTTATTTTTTAAAATCTATTTGTTTTTTTAATATATATTTTTTTAAATTTAATATTTTTATTGTATTTTATTTTTCATTTTTCATTTTTAATTAATTTTTCATTTTTTACTTTCAATAATGTTTTTTTTTTTTTAAATTTTTATTTTAAAGTTTTAAATTTATTAAAATTTAATATATTTCTTTAATTTTTTTTTTTTTTTTTACATTTTCTTTTTCTTTTTTAAATTTAATTTCTATATTTTATTTTTTATAATTTCTTTCTTTTTTAACTTCTTCTTCTTCTTCCTTTTTTTTTTTTAATATTTTTATTTTTTTATTTCTATATATTTTGAAATTTTAATCTTTAATTTTTTTTCTTAAATTTTAGGTTTTTTTTAATGTTTGAATTAAAATTTTTATTTTTATTTTTATTTTTTTATTCCTATATATTTTTAAATTTTAAGCTTTAAAATGTTTTTATTTTTTAAATTTATTTTTTTTCTTAAATTTTAGGTTTTTTTAATGTTTGAATTTTAAAAATAAAAAAATGTTTTTTCTATTTTTAAAAATGTCAAAAATATGGCACAATTTTTTTTTTTGTTATTCCAACATCAACTAGTTTTGTTTTGAGGGTGTTTTTTCAATGCCTTTTTCAAGAAACAATTTTGTTTTTAGCATAATTTTATAAAATGTTGAAATTTGACCTTAAAAAAAGACCAAGTGCATTCTGGAATACACTTTTTTTTTGTTTTTGGGGTGTTTTTTTCATGTTTTTTGAGTCTTTTTGGGCTAGAGTTCCCGTTTTGAGGTCAGGTTACCTATTTCATTGGTAATTGTGTTATGTGACCGCCACATGCTCTAGAGTGATAGTCATTTAAAACCTTTTCGGTTTCTTCATGGGTGAGACAACATCGAAAAACAGAGTCCGTACCACGACGATATAGTGTGTCATAAACAATATGATATTATTGAGACTACGAATGGATTTTACGTCGTTGTGACCGTGAAAGTTTAGGCCAAAAATATTGGGTCTGAAGATAAACGATGATATCTCCATACCAAGGATCAATGGTACTAATAAGAAACAAAGTTTCGTCCGCGATTGGTTGTTCTGCCATAGTTTCTGTATTAGTACGTGAGAAGTCACACATAATTTTAGCAAATATCAATGATTTCTTTGATTTGGATTTTTCAAATTCCAAGTGAAAGTCCTGTAGGATAACAATCCATTTGGAGTATTTCCCCCCTATCAATTGTTTGGTCAAAATATACATCATAGGGTTACAATTAGAAATCACTGTTGTTTTGCGTAAAAGTATGTAATGACGAAAACGTTGGACAGCTTGAACGGCTGCCAAGGCCAATTTCTCCACATGTGAATATTTGATTTCAGTCGGATGCAAATTACGACTAAGATAGTAAATCACATGTTCACCATGGAATTCATTTTCCTGAACTAGAACCATTCCTATCGTGGAAACAGAAGTAATCCTGGTTGTAATTGAGAGGATGCAGTAATGGTGCATGGGTCAACGCGTATTTAAGAGCATCGAAAGATTGATCAGCGATCTCGTCCCAAAAGAAAGGAATATTCTGTTTTAACAACCTGGTAAAACCTTTCGTTAACTCGGCGTAGTTAGGAATGAATTGACGTAAAAAGTTTGCTTTCCCTTGCAAACTTTGGAGTTGGTGAAGAGTAGAAGGAGGAGGTAAATTGATGATAGCCTCAACCTTCGATGGATTGACACAAGTGCCTGCCTTTAAGACAATAAATCCTAGCAATCGTACAGATTGTACACAAAAAACACATTTGTGAGGATTCAGACGAATCTTATAATGCCTACATCATATAAAAATGGCTCGTAAATGAATGATATGGTCTGCTCTGCATGAGGAATGAGCAGGAAAATCATCGAGGTAGGGTTGCACAATGTGTTTAATGTCATGAAATGCATAAGACATTGGCCTTTGAAAAGTGGCGCCAGCATTCTTAAGTCCAAAAGGTAATTTGCGATAAGCAAAAGCCCCCCATGGACAAATGAAAGCTGTTTTAGGTTGATTTGCAGGGAGTATGTTGATTTGATTGTAGCCAGAAAATCCATCCATGAACGAAAACATTTCACTTCCAGCACATTCGTCAATAATTTGATCGATATAAGGGGTTGGATAATTGTCTTTTGGACAAGCTCGATTTATATCCCTATAATCGATACATACTCGTATTGTTACTTATTTTTTATTGACAGGAACGATATTAGATACCCAATCCGTTAATGGAATCGAATAAATAAAACCTGCACGAAGTAATTTTTCAACTTCTGCTTTAATAGCGACAACTTTTCGCGGATGTATCTGACGTAATTTCTGTCTGAAAGGTTTAGCATTTGGGTATGTCTTAATTTCATGAACAACAATTGACAGATCGATTCCTAGCATTTCTTCATATGACCAGGCGAAAATGTCGCAGAATTCCTGAAATAGGGCTTTATATGCTTGGATTTCATCAGTTGTACAAGAAGCACCTATATGAATGTTTTCAACAATTCCGGGTTTTACTGAAATATCAATGGGAACCGTTGTATAAATTTTTTCTAAATTCAATTCAGAATCAGAAGATGAGAGAGGATTTTGAGGTTCTTTGACATAATCAGTAGTAAAAATGGAGAAAAAATCATTCTCAAAATGATCGAGATCAGGTAAAAACAAAGACCTATGATGCAGATCTTCCCATGGTAATTCATCGATAGAAAAGAATTCAAGAATATGTTCATCAATATTGAATACTTGTTGACCAAGATCCGGAATTGATTTTGAAGCTGAGCTCGATATTGAAAGTGACTCCTCATTGATCACATTCACTGGATCAGATTTAGTTGAAGGAGTATCAGAAAATGACTGTACTGCCTGATATGTTAACTCAAAAGAACTCAAAGGCATCGCGCCATCGAAATAATCCAGCTCTGATTCTGAAGGTACTATCCAAGGATCATAAAAGGAAATAGTACTTTATGTAATCATATTGATGTTAGCAATAGGAGGCGTTACGTTGGGAGTAGCAAGGGAAAAAGTTCCCAGTAAAGTAGAATCTTTAATTAACCGTACCCCAACATCCTTATAAGGGATAGTCGATTTTCCGATATGTTGGATGCTATCAGTAAAGGTTGGGTCGGATGAATAATATGAGAGCTGATCTATTTTAACGATCTTTCCTTTATGTGGAAACATGATGAGACGAAAGACCGACGATACAACAACAGTCATGGCATAAGACCAACTGCGACCCAGGAGAAGGTTGTAGTTCAAAGGGGCATCAACCACTTCCACATCCAGATTAATGGTTTTTCCGTCGACCTCTATTGGTAGATCCTGTAAAATACCATACGAATGAAAACCTCTTCCATCAAAAGCTTTGAGGATAGTCGGAGATTGGTTAATTTTCAGAGAACCAAGTGATTTCCAACATTTTAATGCCATAATACATGTAGAATCCCCTTCATCAACAACAGTATGAAAGATACGTTTGTTTTTTACTATTATCGGAATTTGAAAAGCCATTTGATGGGGTAGACGGGGTGTAAAATTCTCTAAATCGAAGATCATGAGGTTTGAATCCTGGAGGTCTACAACTCCTAAGGCTGACAATAGTAATGTTCTTTGGGCTGGTCATGATTGCAGCACTTCCAAAGCCGACATTACTGAAGGGGAAATTGCCAAGTCTTCAACAATATTGTAATTCTGAGCAGCTCTCGCATGTGGATTGAAAATTGATTTACGAAGTACACCTTTAGCAGGCAGTTTGATTACTAAGTCAGGATTTTGTTTCTCGATCTGGAGTGGATCAGAAACTGAAGGAGATGTAGTTGAGGTTGAATTAGAACTTTCTGCTTCTTTTCCACCAACAAGATTTTTACTACCGTAATCTTGTGATTGCGTCGCAACTATCAAGATATTCTTTAGCGTATTTGAGGAAGATCCAATCATGTTACTATCTTGAGCAGGAAAGGGATCCTTCAAGACAGCAGGTATGGACGAACCCTTAATGAATTTAGATACCTCGGCTCTATGCGAACACTCTTTTGTAAAATGATCCTCATCATAGATCAGACAAGGATAACGAGGTTTTAGTTTTTCGTCAATTGGTTCAGTTTTATCATTTTTATCTTTTGAAGAATTTTTTTTTTTTAATTCTTACCTTTCTTCTTACCACCAGTTTTAGGTTTGGCTGTAGATGATTCTACAACATGAATATCGGTGGAAGTTTCAACGGAAGAATCTCCTTTCGGTGAATTGGGTAAAGTGATAATAGGAGAAGTCGTCTTGGAATATTTCTTCTTACTTTTACCAGTGCTAACAAAACCAATTACACCATCAGTGGCATGAGAGCTGGAAGGAGTTGTAGTTAATTGACCAGGTCTTGGTAAATCGGGGATTTTATCATACAGAGTACCTGATTGTATATATACAAGGTCAAGGTACTGAGCCTGAGCAATGACTTTCTCTTCTGTAACAACGCCTCCTTTGGCCACATCTTCAGTAGTTTTGAGCAATAACGATTTAATAAACCATTTAGCCAAAATTTGATCCGGAATAAAGACCTTCTCTAAACGCCTCCTACGTCTCCATTCATGAATGTGATCAAATATGTACGTAGATGCAGATTGTTTTAATGAAGTCAGCAATTCCATGCCATTTTCATATCTGACAGGCAACTGAAAATGGGTTAAGAAAGCAGTGGCTAGTGCATTAAAATTATTAAATGGGCCTCGTGTTAACTCAATGTACCATTTGGCAGCTAGACCAATGAGAGTTCTCTGAAAAAGATGCAATCGAATCGAATCATCGATTAGTGAATTGGATGCACTCCAGAGGTGTTAAGTCATAACATTATTAGATGGGTCCTCTCCTGACTTACCCTCAAAATTTGGAATATCATTGGGCAACTGGTTAGGCATCGACGGCCAATACGGAAGATAAAAGATAGGATCGTTCGTAAGGCACGATAGATCAGGTAAATCTAAAGTTTCTATAAATGGTAACCAATGGCTAGGGTCTTGATTACCTTGTGTGACCAAACCAGTCCCAGGAGGAGGATATCCAAGATATCCTGGAATTGGATGCGCATTGGGAATTGTGAAACCTCCTAGATAACCAGGATTAACCGGACCATATTGGAGTTGTTGAGGTATTTGATAAGTATACCCAAGGTACGGCTGATACTGATATGTTTGATTTCGTGTAGCCTATCCAAATTGATACTGCCCCTGGTACAGTTGATAAGTAAATTGTGGTTGAATAGTGAGAATCGTACTCGTACCACCTTGTCGTGTAGGCATCTGGGCCATAGTTTGAATTGTAGGTCCTGAATGTGGCACAGATACTTGAGGAATTTGTACTGATACAAGGATAGTAGAAATAGGAGTTGCAGATACTCCAGAAATAGGTGTGGTAGGTTGAACAGAAGTTGCAGCAGTAGTAGAAGTTTGAGGCGAAGTTCTAGGCGTACTTGGCCCAGGCTGTTGAATAGAACCAGGTGCAAAGACTTGAATGGTAGGTTGGACAGGTTGTTGGGTTGGACCAGAACTTATGGGTTGTCTAGGTTGATTAGGTAACTGCACATTGGGTTGCAAATTCTATTGAATTTGAGATGGATCCCACACCATATTCATTCTGGGGTATTGACCCATAGAAGGTTGTGCATATGAAGGAACATAACCAAGTTGAACGTAAGTTTGATAATTAACTGGCAAATTTCCAGCTCCTTGTAATAATGGTTGACCAGAAGGAGGTTGAAAACCTTGAGCTGGGTACTGACCTTGAGGTTGATAACGTTGAGGCATGTACTGAATCTGGGGTTGATATTGACCTTGAGGAATAAACTAACTCTGGGGTTGATATTGACCCTGAGGAATAAACTGACTCTGGGGTTGACCTTGGGGTATGTACTGTCCCTGAGGTTGATATTGACCTTGAGGTATGTACTGTCCTTGAGGTTGTTCCCCAATCAGGAAATATTGTCCTACAGTTTGACCTGGTAAAAAATTACCCTGAGGTTCCACTCCGGGCAGTAATTGACTACCTTGAGGTTGCCCCCCAGGCGGTAACTAAATTCCTTGAGGTTTCCCCTCAGGCAGTAACTGACTTCCTCAAGGTTGAGGATTTGGAATATTGCCAGACATCATAAAAATATGTTCTGTGTTCAACGTTTCAGCTTTAGTTCCATTTGTACCAGATGATAACACTTGTTCAATTGGTTGAGGAGTTGCCCCCGAGAAAGTACCAGAGAGCGACTGGTATATTGAAGGAACAGACAGACCACCGTATAAAAATGTTTCTGGAGATTGAGAAAACATAGATGACTCACCCGACATACCTAATGAAGGTTGATAACCTCTCGGTGTAGGGTAAAAAGGAATTCAGGGTGGTGTGTTGGGAAAAATACTGAGAGGGGGGGGGGGGTGAATCAGTATTTAGATCTGACTGAAAACTTTTTAGTTTTTCTTTCTCTAAAACCCATACGCTACTTCACTGAACCCAACTCGTATATACATGTGGATATCCTTAATGAAACTTGCGTATTACCAGAGATCTCATTATGCAGATAATTATATACTTAGATCATTGCATCATTCATTCATTAGATGTTTAGTAAGCAGTAAACATGTGCAGTAAGAATAGAATAAATCATCACACCTAAGCAACACACATGAACACCAGGATTTAAGGTGGAAACCCAATTCGGGAGAAAACCACCACTGCCGTCGTCTCTGTCTTCAATATTTATTATAAAGAAAACTTCTTACAACCATGTACTGGCGCAGACTCATACCAGCACGCAGGCACCCACCTGCAGAAGGCTACAAACTTCTCTCATTTACCAGCCTCTCCTAGAAGGGAGCTACAAACCCCTGCTCTCGTTTACCAGCCTTTCCTGGAAGGGAGCTACTATCCACTGCTCTCGTTTACCAGCCTCTCTTGGAAGGGAGCTACTACCCCCTGCTCTCGTTTACCAGCTACCACTCGAAGGGAGCTACTACCCCCTGCTCTTGTTTACCAGCCTCTCCTGGAAGGGAGATACTACCCCCTGCTCTCGTTTACTAGCTACCACTGGAAGGGAGCTACAACCCCCTCACTGAAGGCTTCGACCCTCAACACCACCATGGACCACGTTTCATCAATTTTCATACTGGATCCACCAGCTTCCACATAAAATACCTTGTAGGCCACTTTTCATCAGATTTTCAGATTGGACCCACTCCACACTTTTAAGCTCATCAAACTGAAACTTATAACCCCATCAATTCATTCATTGAATAATCAACCAATCAACCAACATCTTGATCTTTAATCAACATAATCAGCAGCATAATCAACATTCAAACAACCCAGATCTGTATGAATACATCATTGACAGATAACAGTAAAATAGTAAAACTGATCAGACATTTCAATCCACATACTTCAGCAAAACCCTAGATTCCATACGCGCTTTTACTTCACTAAACCTGCATATATACACGCTTTCACAGAAACAAACCTGCATATACATCTGCACATATTTCAGAACTAATCTCAAATTCCATACGCGCTTTTGCTGAAACTAACCTGCATATGCACGCGCTTTTTATGAAGCGAACCTGCATATAGATTTGTAACTTTTTAGGACTATGCAGCTCTTCAGAACAGATAACTCAGATCTCCTCCTTTACTTCAACAAAGATTCGCCAGATCACAGATCTAAACATTTCATAAACAGATCTAGACAATACATGGTCATTTCAGATCTAGAGATCCCTCTTCATCATTTTCTTCATCCATCATTGTATTCATAGATGCATTATTTGCTCAGATCTATTAATGAACTGTAACCCATTCCATGCAGATATACTTCAGAGTGAAGTATTCACTCAATACCCAGAAATGCACACTCTTGAACTATGTTCTTCTTCTCCTTATATAGATTTAGCCTTTATCAATACCATGAGTCAAAACCACACAAATTCAGATGGTATTCCTGGATGGGATCAAATGGATAATCCAACACTCAATACTGTGTGCCAATACCATGGTAAATTCCCCTGGTTTAATAAATTTAGAGCGCAAATAGGCATACGCTACTTGGTACGTACTTTTCCGCGTACATACGCTACTTTTCCTTTACAAACCCGCGTATGCTTTGTGACATGCTTTATTCATCATTACTTTGGCACTTACTGGAATTCCTTTCTTCTATTACTTCTGTGCTGATCTGTAGATACATCATCCTTACATATTTAACACATAGTTTGCTTATCATAGGCAATTCATCAAGTAGGCTTCCATCAAGGAAAAATTCATCAAGTAGGTTGCCATCCAAAGACAACTCATCAAGTCAGTTTCCATCAAGGACAACTTCATCAAGTAGGTTTCCATCAAGGAAAACACATTGAGTAGGTTGCCATCAAGGACAACACATTGCATCATATTTCCAACAATCTTACTTCATCAAGTAGGTTGCCATCAAGGACAACACATGCCAACATGGTGAATAAGTAAGACCTGTGTTTTGTAAAAAATATGTCAATGATAAATACCAAGCATCAGTTCTAAAAGGATTGTAGAATATTGATTCACGCTCCCTAAGATTCAAATTTTCTTGGGTTTCAGGAAGAACTACGTCTTCGTCTAGACCAACAAGTTCTTCAATACATATGAGATTAGAAGGAAGGTTTTCAGTAATGCGATGTCTTACCCTAGGTGAATCAGGATCACTAGAAGTCAACGTAACAAATCCTGAAGATGGTTCCAACATAGCGAGTTCAGTGTCTGGCTCAGAAATTTTAGGCTCTTCAGCTAATTCACTAGTTGGAGAAATAATACCAGTAACTTTGGAATTGAAATTGGCTCTTGAATATATTCTGTTGTTTGTGATTGATAATCAGGATGAGTAATTATGTATGATTCTCCTGGTTCTGTTGATCTAATTCTGCTGAAACTATGTCGTACTAGAGCTCGCAGCCCTTCAAGTTGGCTTGGTGTATACTCAGGGGTTTTCCCCTGGAGTCTACGCGATTGTCTTGGTAATTCAGCTATGATTAAAAATTATTAATCACACACAATCTGTTAGCCACCAATAAAATTTGTTATACCAAATGGTGGCTAAAATTTTTTTGGAGCCTTCAAGAAACAAGTTTTATTGCTAAAAAATGTTATCTCTTGAAGACTCTTGAAGACATCATGTCCTTTGTTTCAATCGTCACTGCAGTTTCCATTTCAAATTCTGCTGATTCCATAAGAGAAAATACTGCTGCAAACACCATTTTCCTCTCCTTCTCCTTCAAAACTAACCTCCATTTTTACCCCTTTTATTCCCATGAAATTCCTCTATTTTTCATTTTTCCCCATTTCCCCTTCATGAAATTCCCTTCACAGAGTTTAAAAATCCTCTTTTAACTCTGCTGAAACCACCAAATCCATTGAAAAACTTGGAAAATTTCATAAAAAATATGTTTTTATATTGCATACTTAAGCCCCCTTGGGCTAAGTCTTAAACCACTTCCCCACATATGCCCTGGTGCTAGAACCAGGTGCTAAGCCATTTAAGTGCTTATTGCATTGCAAAATCCCAGCGCATAAGTCTAATTGCCATGCCAAAAAGTTTCGATGTGATTAGCCCTGTGCATTATATCCCCTGGTCATATTATTATTTCATATAACCCGAGTGCCCACATTCGGGCACTAAAAACATTGTCAAAATCTGTTCTCGATTGATATTTTCCTTTGTAAAGTCAAAAAACCCCTTTTTCCAAAGTTTGGTCTAAATGCACCGGAGATATTTTTTTAATGTAAATGGGTAGATTGAAAAGCCGAAGGCCCGACCTTCCGATTGCGATTGGCCCTTTATTATATACGCCCCGGACATATTACATTTCATAAAGACCAAGGCCCTGCAGTCGGGCGCTTAGCCGCTTCATTATATAAACTCGCCCGATGTATATAAAACCTTTGTTTTTTATTTAAATTTTTTGGCTTTCATATATTATAAGGGGTCTCGCTCGTCTATTGGCCAAACCCATCTCCACTGTTGATCGTTGGCCAATCCAATGGCCTGCGCAAAATCGCATCAGAAGTTTTCATTAGCACGTTGACATTTTATGCCACCTTTCGATTGGCGATTCCCTGATAAAATCTCTGTCGTCGATCTGATCTGCAGATCGACGGCCCACGGCCAATTGCATCAGCGCCATTCAAAGTGTTTTCCCCGCCGATCGCATGCCTTCGATTGCATCTGGACCGTCCATGTGTCTAGATCGGACGATCCAGATTGCTTCTCCCAACCTTTGGTTAACTTCGTAAACCGCTGTATAAAGTTTCAAAGGCCAATCCCGGCCATTGATCTCTGCAGATCAATGGCCCATATTAAACCTTCCTCCGCCATTGTAATATTTACATCTGACCCCCAGATTTAATCTCCGCTGTTGATCCTCACATCCAACGGCTCATATTTAACCCGACAGAGCCTGCCTCCTGTGGGTTCTGCCCTCTTCGAGATTCAATCTCAGTCGTCCAGATCTCAGATCAACGATCCATAATTAAATCGCTCCCCTTGCTTCCACCCGTGCATCTAATTCGTATCATGTTCTTTTCCCCACCGTCGGATTTGAGGCCCCAGATCCGACGGCCCTCGTTCTGAGTCGTGTAACTTTTAGCGCGAGAGTTAATTTCTCAAAGGGCACGCAATATGGGTGGTTCTCTGAGGCAACGTGTCGGGCGGGAACACATATCGTGTTCCAAAAGGCAATATCGTCTCCCCGCCTTTTCTCCACGTGAAAACAGTGGTTTCCATTCCCGAAACCGCTTTCCCTCTTTCCATTAGAGTTTGTCGTGCGCCTCCTCAGGCGTTGATCTTGTAGGGCCGATCTCATCCGACGAACCACGATCATCCTGAGCTCCTGAAGGCTATTTTAAATATATTTTCCTCTTAAAAAAGGTTTTTTAACCTTGTTTCATCAAATTTTCACCATTTTTTATAAAGTGACTCCCTCGCTTTATGTTTTCCTGATTAATCCTGACTGTCAAATCTCTGCAGATCGATGGTTATGACTTAAAAGATCCCTCTGCTTTCCTTCTAACCTCTGCAAACAGATCTACACCATTGGATGATTCCATCCAACGGCCACGCTCTCTCCTCACACCTTTTGAAGCAGTTTACCCAATCAATGCAGGATTTCATAACATTTGTATGTTTTGTGCAGGATCGAATGAATTTCAAAATATTTTTAAGAGAAATGATAAAGCCGAGGGTGAATATCCTCAGAGATTTGTTTATTTAAAATGGAAGATCATTCCAAAGGGTTCTACGCCATGTTTCATCAATGCTTCATAGGCTTTGATTCCATACGAGCCCTGTGCGGCCCTGCACATCAACAGGACACAATGTTATTTAAATCTAACTAAAAAGAGTATCAGTGTCGAAGAAAAAATATAGCAGAACAGAGGATTGAGGACAGTGTGGGGATTACAGCTAAGATTCATTATCAAAAGCCTAATCCTCCAAATTAAACACAATTAAAGAAAATCATAAGTGTTTATCAGACAGAAAGGCCTCCACCGCCACAACAGAGGCCAATTAATTCCTCTCAGCTACCTAAAGCTACATGTTGCCTCAAAGCATTCAAACAGAGGCCGAAGTTATTGATCAGAAAGAAGATATTTGCCTCAGCGCAACAAAACAGTTGATTCTGCTAAAGGAACTTGATGTAAAAATATCAGTAGAGTTACTGCAATATGACACAGAGCCTTAAAAGTCAACATAAGATCCCACTGAGCTTAATTCTTACTGTAAAACATTTAATACAGAGGAAACATATGTAAGCTTCTTCATCGAGCCCCTCAAAGGCCGAGATGCCTTAAAGACTATATTAAATACCCTTGGAGATCTTTTATCAGATTCCACCTCCTCATTCTTCTATAAATACTTCTGTAGAAGATGAGAAAATGTTGGTTGCAGAACTTTGAAATAAACTTGAGCTTGAAACTTCTGATTGTAAATAGTGTTCATTGGCTCTTGAAGCTCTGCTTATGATAGAATAGTTAGGCTGAGAAGTGAAGATAATTGCTAACCTGAAACACTGGACTTAAAGTTGTAACTGGTTTGAAGCATCAATACAAGCTGATTTGTGGGATCCTGGTCTATGTCGACGGTGATGTTATTTCTTATTGTAAATTGTTATTTTATTTTTGTTTCCACTTTGTTCATCTTCTCTTATAAAGAACAACAAGCATAGAGTTAGGATTTACTATATATCAATACCCTTCTCTGACTGATAAAATTTATCTAAATGTTTTCTTCTAAATTGTGTAGAAATTTGCTGAATAAATCACTTATTCAATGAAGATTAACCCGATCATACATCAATTTCGAATTGCATGCATAACACATAACCTTCTTCTACAATTAATTGTCACATGCGGAAAGAATAGAAGCGATAGCACATCAAATCATCACACACATTAACACAGTATGTATGGGGAAAGCTTATAGCTGAAAACCCCCAGCTATAGTATATTATAAATGGAGAGAACATGCAGCAAATACATAGTACAAACTCCTCACAATTACTCAGTACTATCTCCCAAAGCTACACAAAAACTAGCTTGGTTTTGAACAAGTCACAGGTTCAAAACACACCCACTACTTCTCTGCCTCTATTGCGCAATCAAGGCTGGTCTAAATAGAGATCCAAGGTTCGAATCTCCTTGGCTTCACTGCGCAATTTTCATTGGTAATTTCCTCCAAGTGTAATGCAAATCCCATGCAAAACTGATCCTCCAACTGATAGCTATACTCACCCTTTCATCTACCTCTTTCACTGGTCTCCACTGAACTGTCCATGCACTGAGTTAAACTGATTTGTTCTTTAGTTGAATAATGAGTTAATAATTAGTGAATTAAATAATATTTAATTCACACAACTCATCTCTAGTGTATTAGCGAGTTAAACTAAATACAACTAGTTCAACTAGTTAACCAGAACACCACCTCCATTAACTCCTCAATCAACTCCACCAAAACTCTGCCACATGAGTCTAACTGAAGTCTAACATGCAAGATGCCATCAAACCCTAGGAACCACATGATTCCTCTGTCAGTTGCATGAGCCACCTCCGTGACTCGAACTGAAGTGCTCCAAGAGAGTAAACTGCTGTTTATAGTCAAAATATTATTAAGGGTAAATAATATTTGACTTCCATATTTTTAGGAGAGGCAGTCTAAAAATAGCCTGTGACCTAAAAATATGAGTCTCATCTATTTTTACCAACATATAGCATACTTCAAGAATCTCCAACTGGAATCCCCGAATCATGCTCCGTATGTCTAAAAATAGACATAGTCTAAAAATAGATTTTTCGACAAAAATCACATGTGTGGTCCCCACCTAGTTTAGGTGATCAATCTCCAACTAGGATCAGGAAACATGTTTCAGGAGGCCTCCTTCACTGTTTCTTGTTGCCATTTTCAACACTCCCTCTCAACAAGAAAGGACTGTCTTTGCATGCGACATGCAACTCCATGCATTCGCCCTGCAACCTCTACAAGCGCCATGCAACTCCATGCATCTGCTCTGCAACTCCTCTGAAACTGAATAGGCTCCAAACAACTCAATCAGTATTGATGCATCTAGCATCTATCATCAAAGTCTTCGATTTCTGCTGGTACCAACTGCACATGTCATCAGGAACTACTGCGCTGTTGAACTCTTGCACCCATGCACTCTTGCACTTGCTGTCAACTCTGATCCGCGCTCCAGTATCCGACACTGTCACTTTGATCTGCCTGCATCACTCCAACTGATCTTGCTACTGTTGCGCTATGGGCACCTCGTAGCCAGGTTCAACTCATGAGATCCACACCATCTCATGAATCTGCCCAGAAATATCCTCATGGGATTACTCATGCATGTCGCCCCACCTCATACCTGGTGGTATAGCTGCATGCACTCCCTCTGCTGTCCAGAATCTGAATTTCTCTTGCACGTGGTGAACTCCCTCATGATCTATACTGTGGTATACAGAGTTCTTTCACCATGCCAACTGCTCCCTCTCAAGCTTCAGTTGCATGTCTTTCTCGCTTGCATGCAACACTTGCTCCCTCTCAAGCTTCAGTTGCATGTCTTCCTTCCAAATTCATGATGTTGAGAGGTTCAACAGGTATCCAGCTCATAAAATCTGCATCAAATTCTACCCAGAATCTAAGCCTCTTGGCTTATTAGTGCCTTGTGTCGAAAGGGCTTTCCTTCTACGGGCTCTTTCATACCCTTTATCCTCTAACATTGCGACTGAGATCAGATTCTTTGTTAGACCTGGTACATGTAATACATCTTGTAAAATAATGAGTTTACCTGACTCCCTCTGAAAGGTTATGGTACCAATGCCAGTCGCATTGTATCGTCCACCGTCGCCCAACTCAACATGCATCTGGAGACCTTTCTCCACCAAGTCACTGAAAAGATTTGCATCTCCCGTCATGTGAAAGGAAGCGCCATTATCAATATACCACCCCGATCCCAATGCACTAGACAACATGCATGCGATCAATGAGAAGTCCAGCTCAAATTGCGAGGCAAGAGCCTCACCAGCTACAGCTCCAGCAGCCTGCTTGTTCTTCTTCTTCTTTGGGCAATTCGTGGCGTAATGTCCATGATCGTGACAGTGAAAACACTTCACTTTAGACATGTCACGCTCTTTACCATCCGCACCGGATTGAGAAGCCTTCTCCTTGCCCTTCCCCTTCCTTGCTTTGGCAGCCAAAGCGCAGTCTTCTTCATCAAATACCTTTGATGAAGATCCATCCCTGGTAGTCCTCCTGATCTCCTCTTGCATGAGATCCGACCACAGTCGCTCCCATCCCGGCAACTTCTCCCGACCATTGACACTATCCTGATAGGAATGCCAAGCCTTCGGAAGACCAAGGAGAGCTAGGTCCACCATATCCTCATCTTCGACAGTCACCCCCACACTTCCCAGCTCATCTCTGCATTGAGTGAACTTCATGAGGTATTTTGCGATGCTGTCGCCTTTCTCCATCTTGATGTTCCTGAGTCTATCTTTGAGCGCCAGCTTCCTTTGGTCACTCTTGCTTTGGTATAGATCTGTCAAAGCTTTCCACATCAAATATGGAGAAGCCTTTCCATGCAGGCTGGATACTATATGATCCTTGACGCCCTCCAACATGATCCTTCGACACTTTGCTTGTTTCTTTCGCCATGCTTCCACAACATCAGCATCATTAGAAGTAGGCTTTGGAATCTCTTTCTCCACGAATTCCAATAGCCCATGATCATCTAATACAGCCTGCATGTGGTCCTTCCATGCAACATAATTTGAACTGCCTTCCAAGGCATATTCTAGTCGCAAACCGATGAAAGACATTTTCACCGCGGCACCAAGAACACCAATCTGCAAACTCGAATTTCACCACCAGCTGATAACTCAATCGCTTCCGATCTACACTTGAGAACAAATTATTTCCAAATCAGAGATTGACTGCATGGGCTTTTACCAGACCTTTCACTTTCCAAAGAAAGATGAATCCGGAGGCTATCTGGCCCGTATGCAGGCTCTGTCCGAGGAAATAAGTTTGCAATCACCGTAATAGATCTCGAAAATTAATATTGCCTCTGATACCATGTAGAAATTAGCTGAATAAATCACTTATTCAATGGAGATTAACCTGATCACACATCAATTTCGAATTGCATGCATAACACATAATCTCTTCTACAATTAATTGTCACATACGGAAAGAATAGAAGCGATAGCACATCAAATCATCACACACATTAACACAGTATGTATGGGGAAAGCTTATAGCTGAAAACCCCCAGCTATAGTATATTATAAATGGAGAGAACATGCATCAAATACATAGTACAAACTCCTCACAAGTACTCGGTACTATCTCCCAAAGCTACACAAAAACTAGCTTGGTTTTGAACAAGTCACAGGTTCAAAACACACCCACTACTTCTCTGCCTCTATTGCGCAATCAAGGCTGGTCTAAATAGAGATCCAGGTTCGAATCTCCTTGGCTTCTTTATGGTGCTCATGTGTGTTCTCAAATTATAATGCAAATCCTTCTGTTGATCCTCCAATGATAGGTTCCTGCCTTTCATCTCTACTGCTGTGATCTCCCTTGTATTTGTCCATACATGAGTTAAACGTGTGTTCTTTAGTTGAATAATAGTTTAATAATTAGTGAATTAAATGTGTTTAATTCACACAACTCATCTCTAGTGTATTAACCGAGTTAAACTAAATATAATGATTCAACTAGTTAACGAACTCTTGCCTCCATTAACTCCCTCAATCAACTCCACCAAAACTACCATAGGTCTAGCGAGTGTTAACATGCAAAATTCTTGCTCAAACCTGAATTACGTGTTCTGTATCGGTTATGAGCCACCTCCATGACTCGAACTGAAGTGCTCCAAGAGAGTAAACTGCTATTTATAGTCAAAATATTATTAAGGGTAAATAATATTTGACTTCCATATTTTTAGGAGAGGCAGTCTAAAAATAGCCTGTGACCTAAAAATATGAGTCTCATCTATTTTTACCAACATATTGCATACTTCAGGAATCTCCAACTGGAATCCCCGAATCATGCTCCGTATGTCTAAAAATAGACATAGTCTAAAAATAGATATTTCGACAAAAATCACATGTGTGGTCCCCACCTAGTTTAGGTGATCAATCTCCAACTAGGATCAGGAAACATGTTTCAGGAGGCCTCCTTCACTGTTTCTTATTTCCATTTTCAACAAATTGTGTTATTTAGGAATGATTTAATTCAGTTCAAGTAGTAGGAATGTTGGAGTTCCCTCGTCCTCCTATCTTAGATAATTGTTGTTCTTGAAAGTTATTTTCATTTTATGTTAACTAGAGATGAACTAAGGAAGATAAGGTGAGCCCTGGTCCTAGTTTTATCCCAAAATACTGACTGAAATTTTCCCTAGGAATGTGTTGAAAGCTGGCTAGTTTCGAAGTACTTACCAGATCTTAGACCATTCTTTGTTATCATTTGTGTTCCCCTTGTGTTTTAAATGTTTTCTATTGAAAGTGTATCAAAGGATGGCTAGTTTCGAAGTACTTACCAGATCCTGGATTGATTTTATGTCTTTCTTAAGTGTTTGTCAAAGGCTGGCTAGTTTCAAAGTACTTATCAGATCCTAGGCTGCTCTTTGTTCTTCATTTGTTTAAATTCCCCTTCTTATTGTTTCACTTCATTCCATAAATCAACTTTAAAAGAGATCCTTAGACATAGATGAATTTCCCCATGGACCACTCTTGCCCCTTGTTATTTCAACTAAACCCTATTATGACTCCATAGCCCAGTGGACTAAAACCAACAATTTGTCTTTATTTTTGGCCAAATCTTGTTCTATTTGCTTGCAAATTCTCACCTCTGAAAATATTTGCACTTTGAACTTTCCCCTCAAATAATAATCATGCTCAACAATCCAAACCAAAACAAAACAAATACCCTCGGCCTTCATAACTAGCCTAATATCATTATCTAGAAGCTTAAAGATAAATCCATCTTTGCACTTACTGGAGAGATCCCTCTCCAGATTCAGGAGGGCTAGATCCTAGAATCCCAAAGTGGTTGAAACGATGTTCTCCCTACAGTCGGACTTTTGCTAATCTTGCTGATTACAGGGTGCCAACACAATCAAAGAAAATTTCAATGAAAACTCCTAAAGTCACTAAGGAAACAAACAAATGAATCACACGCCTAAAAAATCTAGGAGATCAAACCACACACAAACAGTAAATTCCCACACTAAAAACACTAGTTGGTGATGAAATCCAACATCGTAGTATTTTAATGTAGAAATGGTGGTTGGAACAGTTACCCCGACAACCTGGTTAATGAAATAGACCAGTGCAAGTTTCTCCACTTAAACCATCTCGAGTGAAGATAACTCTCTAGAGAGTCTAAGTGAGTCTAGTCGATGTCTGCTCCAGGTACAGTGGGATCTTTCCTCCACCGTCACCTTAGGAAAAAAATCATAAATTTTATGGCCACTAAGGTTACCAAAAAGAACTAATATACCTGGGGCAACAATCTACAATCCGACATATGCGCAAGGGCAGAGTAACAAGCTCAATCCCCTTGAAGTCTCCTTGACATAATCCAAGGTATATCGACAAGTGACCCCAGGCTCCTCGACAATGGTCTATCCGAGGTTTACCGTTGTTAATACACACACATATTCTATCGTTCCCAATGAGATAAAATTGATTATCCCACTGGTTTGGATATGACCTCGTGCTTAACTCCTTTAAGAGGAGATTCCTAGAGCATACAGGTGACTATTGGATTTTTCCTACCGCAAGATCGACTACTTATTTGTTTTAATTGTCTTGGAAATTTAATTAATCCCTACCCCAAGACACTAGCCTAAGCTATGTTGGTGGAAAAGAGCCTTAGAAATAAAAATTACTAGATTGATTTTAATTTAAGCATTGGTTTTAGCAGGCTATTTCTTAGGACAATAGGTGCAAAAGTGAAATTGATAATATGTAGTGACCCGACTCAAAACACACTAAAAATGCATCTATTATGAGAAACAATTCCTTTCCTTTTAATGAATTCTATCTAAAAGAAAGAGTTGAAAAATGCAATCTTTTTAAAACAATTCTTTGCTTCAAACAAGAATAAATGAAAAGAAATCTAATTTCATGAGAACTCAAAATGATCAATTGCTCAAAAAGAAATCCCTTTATCATTCAAGATCGAAACTACAAACAAAATTTTCTCCAAAAGAACACTACAATTTCTAGAAATAACACTCAAAACTAAAAAACACTAATTTTGAGATCTAAAAATTCTAAAGAATAAATCGGAATTAAAAATTTAAATATTTTGAGGATGTTTTGCTTAGCTTGTTATCTAACTAAGAAATTCTTTTCTTAGATCAGCAAGAACTCAAAAAACATCCAATTATGGTTTTTTAAGTGAAATTCCAAACTTATCAACAAAAGTTTTTTAAATATTTTCAAATGAGAAAATGGGATCTAAATCTCATAAAACAATTTCTGCTATGAAGTCAAAATCAGCAAGAAAGCAAGGAAATACCAGTGATCTAAAGGTATACCAAGGCTTCTAATATTTGAGTGGGATAAAGACAAAGAAAAAATCAATATATCATGCAGATCTTTCAGAAAATCATTCAAAACTTAAAAATGCTGAAATAAACTATTAACCAAAGCTTTCTGATAGAGAATACAAGTCTGGATATACACTGAGAATCTAACAAACTAATCGAAAAAAAGAGAATTTTAGGGTTTTCTAAAATTTTTCACAGGGTATGTAGGTTGCAGTGTAAACAGGTGCAGTCCCACACTGTTTATACTAGAAAAGAGTGGAGATGCTTGCACTGTTTCTAAAAGAAAAGTGCAGATACCAGAAAACTAAAAGAAAAATAAAAGACTCTAAAGAATTTGTTAGGGATTTTACAGGGATAAACTACCCAAGCCAGTATAAACCAATCAAAATCAGAAAAAACAAATTCACAAGTCGAAAATAAAAGAAATCAAAGTTCAAGATCCATTCCCTAGTGGATTCGCCATTTTGTTGGACGGATAAGTTGTTCTTGCTGACAAGACAGACCTCCCAAGTGTCCTACGGAAAGCTAGAAAAAAATAGACAAATAAAAGCTATTTTATCTAGATAATATTTGATTCAAAATTATCTACAACAGGGGTTTTGAAGACCTACCTGTAGTCCAACGCTATTCGTAATGATCTTCTTTCCAGTTGCTTGAAAGAGTCATCTTCAAAGATCTGCAATCACAAACATATAAAAAATCAATAGCACCCGCATAGTATAAACTAATTCACGAATTATATATCTATCAAGATGATCAAAGAATTCAAGAAATGAGCTAATTAATTAAATAACTCAATGATAAAACATGATAAACAAGCTACTTAATTAAAGAACTCATTGAGAAAATGAGATTCATTTGTATTATCTTTGATGAAGAAAGAGACTTACAACCGTGTTCGCCTTTATGTCGTACAGGTATTCCTGGGGTCCGGAACAGGCGTTTCCTTTACTCTGACAAGCTTTGCACTCTCTCAGCTAAAATGCACATGGGTGTGTAATCATTCCCACATAATGATCAGTTAAGAGAGTCTATGTTTCTACAACATTTCTCCTCAAAAATTCTCAAAGTCTAACTCCCTTTGAGGTTGCACTATGGCTTCAATTTATAGGAAAAGAGAAGAGGTTGCAACTCCACATAAGAGGGGATAGAATCCTCTTTTGAAGGGATTGAGCTCCATAAACCAAGGGGTAGGCTCCCATAATGGAGGAATGAACATACATGATAGGAGCGAACCTTTGACCGGATAATTGCTTCCAGAAGCTTCCAGATTTGACTGCTGGGCTTCTAAATGTTACTTTCCACCTTCATTTTACCTTTTACAGGGGTCCACACCCTTAATGAAGAAAAAGTGCATTTAGCTCTGCATTCTTTAGAACAAATAGGTGGGGCACCGCAGGCAATGTTAAGAGGTGCGGTACAAGTGTTTTTAAGACTTTTATGAGCTTTTCTCTCAATTTCAAGGCTTGATTTTAGGAATTTTGATGTTTTAGACTTCTAAGGGAGTAATATATGAGTAATAATGAACCCATATAGACACTAAAATGTCATGGTGACAAATTTCAGTGTAACAATTTTCAAAATACATTTTTTTGGATGTATTTTGTTTTGAGAGTTTTTTTAGCTTAATTTCCAAAAGACATTTTTTTGACTTAATTTAGAAATGACTCTTTTTAGGCTTAATATTCAAAGGACATTTTTTGAGGTATTTTTTAAAGTGATATTTTTTTAGAGGCTTTTTTGAAGTATTTTTTAAAGTGGCATTTTTTAAAAAGTTGGAATTAATTTTCAATGGACATTTTTTGGAGGTATTTTTTGAAGTGACATTTTTTTAGAGTACGTGTTTTGGGTTGAAGTAAATCTTTTATAATGATTTTTTAAAATGAGTTTTTGTCTAACTTTTTAAATGAAATTTGTTTGCAGGACTTGGAAGGAAATATTTTGAGCTTCGTTTCATTTTTATAAGACATTTTTTTCTCATATTTTTTAAAGTAAGTGTTTTGGATTGAAGTATGTATTTTTTGCAAAATTTTTAAAATGAGTTTTTTTTTTAAATTAAATCTTTTGTGATGTTTTTTTTTTAATTGAGTTTTTGTCTAAATGTTTGAAGGAATTTTTTTGAACTTCACACTCTATTATCATGGGAAGTCGAAGGAATTGCACGAGAAAATATGATCGAACAAGAGACCCTGAGAAACGTAGAGAACAAGGGAGATAATCTCGCAAAAGAAAGAGAGAAGCACTATCAAATATTGAAAAGGAAAATCAACCTCAACTAGAAGTTGAAGCAGGTATGTAAATGTAAATATTATGAATTTGATATTTAAAATTTTCCTAGTGTAAAATGTGTTCAAGATTAATTTTTATTTGATGAACTAATTTGAAAAATATTTTGCAATGTAAACACAAAGAGATATTTCTCAAAATATTGATGGTGAGATACAAAATTTTGAAAGAGAAAGTGAAAGAGATATTGAACCAATGATTGAAAATGTTGAAAATGTTGAAATAAATTCAAGTGAATAAATTGAATCACAAGGTATGTATATATGTGTGTGTGTGTGTGTGTGTGTGTGCGTGTGTTGAACACATGCACGTATTATTGAAATTATACATATTTATTAATTTAGTTATTTATTGAATATGTAAACTTATTATATACTATTTATTCAAATATGTATAAATGAAATCAATGTCGATGATGAGATGTTAGAAAATGTTGACACTCACACATATGGAGATAATAGAGCTGACCATGTTATACGATATCATGTTAAACACATTTTTGATACGTAATTCATAAAGGAAAATGTGACAGTTCAAGGCCAAATGTTGAAAGGTCTCCTATCATTAAGGAAATTAAAAGAAGCTACGACTTTATTGGGTATTCGAAAATCAACAAAAGATAAAAAAATGAAGGAAAATGTGATACAAAATATAAATAGTGCTATAAATTTAATTAGAAGATCTAGATAGAAAATGTTTTAGTTGTACGTAGAGAAATACATATGGCAGTGGTTTCATCAAGTACTAAAGAGAATCGCTTGGTAAAATCTATGACATGAGCATTAGGAACCTCACGAAAATCTTTGCACAAACATAGGAAATTCAGTTACAAATAGATGTAAATGATGAACTCGCTTGTTGGAGAGCTATTTGTAGGCAACCATACAAAGATAGACTTGGAGAAAAAAATAAATAAAATAATATATGAATATTGGAAGAAAAATTCACGTGTTTCACCAAATGCAAGGGATGTGATGCGAAGAAGAATAGCACGAAATCAGTACAAAGAACATGAAAAACATTTCTTGGAAACCACTCATATAGAGTTGTTCAACAAGTTCAAGGAGGAGAATCATGAAATTTATGTCTCAATCAGTGATTTTGTTCAACAAAAACCATGGTATGTAAAACCTATCACCGTACGCGACACTTGTTGTTGTCGTTATCATGTGGAATTTCAGTTATATTATGACACATTCCTTAATTTTGGTAGAACATTTTGGAAAGATTCACCTCCTCCTTCCACTATCCGTGATTTCATATCTCAAATTCTATGTGAAAGAGAAAGCGATGAATTATTTTATGAAAATAAATGTGTTGGTGGTAAAAAATGTGATGATTGTGGAAATTTGACTAAATTT
Source organism: Pinus albicaulis (assembly GCA_034641835.2). Taxonomy (NCBI): domain Eukaryota; kingdom Viridiplantae; phylum Streptophyta; class Pinopsida; order Pinales; family Pinaceae; genus Pinus; species Pinus albicaulis. Next base: position 1,247,607,923 of record CM076583.1, read on the forward strand.
CAAAACAAATATCGTACTGATATAAATGATCAATCATTTTCCAACATGAAAGTGAAATAGAAGAGATATGAATATATCCATACATCGATTCAAGGTTCAAATAGTGCTAAAAGAATTGAATTACAAGAAGAAGAAATTTTTGCGATAGATTTTTTGAGAAAGTTTGAGGCAGAAATTTCTAAATATACCAAGCATTCCCATAGAGATCGATGACAAGACTTGCAATTCAAAAATACCCATGAAGTTTTCCCACCAGGGACCATTTTGTCAGTGATTGATTTTGCAGAAAACTACACATTTGTTCCACAAAAAGAAATTCAGAGTGAATACCCTCATTCTGTCCAAGTCTCCATGCTCATCCATATTCTATATAGACACATTGAACAAAACGTCGATCATATAGAAAGCACCAGTGAAAATCGGCATGTTATTAAAGAATATCACTTTTATATTAGTGACGATTGTACACATGATACATATTTTATATAGCACTGTTTTGGAAAGATTTATGACTCCTTGAAATTTCGTGGAATAAAATTCAATGAAAATTGGATATGGTCAGATGGATGTGCAGGTCAATTCAAATCTTCACGATCATTCTTTTGGTTGTGCTATATTCATAAGAAAACCTACATTAAACATTGTTGGAATTTCTTTGAGACTGGCCATGGAAAAGGAGAACATGACGGTGCAGGGGCATGCATAAAACGAGCACTTTGAAGATATCAAATGAACCCCTCTGCAAACCGACTTGTGGACGCTAAAGAAGTTGTTAAATGGTGCATCGCTGCTCTAAGCCATGAGATTAACCGATCAAGGGAAGTGTGAAGGGACATTCAATTTAATTTTTATTGGATATCCAATATTAAACAGAGCACATTTATCACAATGATTATCTTTGATGGTATTTTGATATCATATTTACATTCTTCTTCGAATTTTCCACATATAGGTTTTTTTGGCATATTGGGATCGAAGATGTAGATAGATCAATTGGAAATGATGTTGAAACAACAAAAGGGACTCAAAAATTGCATTCAATTAAAGAAAAGTTTTCCACAAATGTGTTTGCATTGGAAAAAAAAAATATTCTTGTTTTTGTCATGTTTGCATAGACAACACAGAATCCAATGACGTTTGTGAAAACAAAATGTATGTAAAATATTGGAAACATACAGACCTAAATACAAAGGGGAAAATGTCCGTTGCAATGTTTGAAGAAATGCAATCAGAGGAGACTACAATATCATCTGATGGTGATCGAGTTTCTAATCTTGTTAGAGAAGGTAACATTTGAATCACTTTCAAATGATAGAGATCTAGAAATAGATACTAAAATTATTTTAAAATTAATTTTTCATGTTAATTATGATCTAAATTTAAATACATAAGTTTGTTAAGTTTTTTTTATTGTGCTGTAATTGCACCTACTAAAAACGATGAAAATGTGAAGTATTATTTGATGTGTTGCACTGAACGAAAGATGAAATTATTTGAAAACTATAATTATCACGGGTTTCCATATGAAAGAGGATCTATTATATTAAAAGGTTATTTTTTCAGACAAGCTAATCAAAGTGGGGATTTTGTTTAATTTGAAGACTATGAACCTGATGTCATAATTTGTCAATATAGTCACTTGGTGTGTGCAACACACATAAATTTGATAGAGGTTCAATCAAAGAAAAAAACGAAAATTAAGAAATGGAAAATGTCAAAATCCGATCATGAAAGGATCATTGAAGATGGCATTCCATTGGAATTTTTTTGATTGAACTACCCAACAATTTCTTCTCTTTGAATTCATGTTTTAGGACTTCTATAACTCAACTAAAAATTGAGTTGCCTTGTTATGTTATCTATGCAAGTGTTTGCACATGTACATTGTTTTGGTACATGCACACTAGTATCAACTGAAAGTAGCTTTTCTATAGATGCATTGATGAAAAATGTTGCATGTATTGGATATATATATGTTCTAGAATGCAATTCACTGAAAGTAGCTTTTCTATGTACATTGATGAAAAATGTTGCAAGTACTGGATATATATGTTATAGAAGTATTGGATATATATATATATATATATATATATATATATATATATATATATATATATATATATATATATATATATATATATATATATATATATATATATATATGTTCTAGAATGCAATTAAAACTGAAATTAGCTTTTCTATGTGCATTAATGAAAAATGTTGCAAGTACTGGATATATATGTTCTAGAATGAAATTAATTGAAAGTAGTTTTTCTATGTGAATTGATGAAAAATGTTGTACGTACTGGATATATATACATTATAGAATGCATTTTTAAAATTTTATGATTGTTTGACACATCAAACAAGACCTAGAATCTTATATATATATATATATATAGTACTTCAATCGTTTTAACATATATATTCAAACATGTGTAATATATGTACTTCACATGCCATGCCAATTGTAGTTCCACTATCCAATTAAAAAGAAACATTATATCACATGCCAAATGTAGATCAACCATCCAAAACTTAAGTTTTAATTTAAGAAAACATTATATATCACAACATTACTTCACATGCCAAATGTAGTTCAACCATCCAAAACTTAAGTTTTAAAAACAAAAAAATAAATAACACAACATTACTTCACATGCCAAATATAGTTCAACCATCCAAAACTTGAGTTTTAAAAACAAAAACATTATATCACAACATTACTTCACATGCCAATTGTAGTTCAACTATCCAACAAAAACAAAACATTATATCACATGCCAAATGTAGTTCAACCATCAAAAACTTAAGTTTTAAAAACAAAACATTAATATAGATCACACCATAACTTCACATGCCAAATGTAGTTCAACCATCCAAAACTTAAGTTTTAAAAACAAAACAAATTATAACACAACATTACTTCACATGCCAAATGTAGTTCAACCATCCAAAACTTGAGTTTTAAAAACAAAAACATTATATCACAACATTACTTCACATGTCAATTGTAGTTCAACTATCCAATAAAAACAAAACATTATATCACATGCCAAATGTATTTCAACCATCCAAAACTTAAGTTTTAAAAACAAAACATTAATATAGATCACAACATTACTTCACATGCCAAATGTAGTTCAACAATCCAAAACTTAAGTTTTAAAAACAAAAAAAATTATAACACAACATTACTTCACATGCCAAATGTAGTTCAACCATCCAAAACTTGAGTTTTAAAAACAAAAACATTATAGATCACAAGTATCAAGTATCAAGTAACAAATTACTTCACATGCCAAATGTAGTTCAACCATAACACTTAAAAAAAAAACAAATTATAACACAACATTACTTCACATCACATGCCAAATGTAGTTCAACCATCCAAAACTTGAGTTTTAAAAACAAAACAAATTATATATAACACTGTAACATTACTTCACATGCCAAATGTAGTTCAACCATCCAAAACTTAAGTTTTAAAAACATTATATATCACATTCACATGTACCAAATGTAGTTCACATAAAATATGTCCAAAATTTGTAGATCTCACAAGCATCAAGTATCAAGTATCAAATTATATATGACTGCATCTAGATAAGACTATATATAAAAAAGTAAATTTAGGACTAAATCTATTGAAAATATAATGTTGCACGTGTGCATGTGCATCATCCATCAAATAGTGCATGTGCATCATCCATCAAATATAGATGGATGTAGTGTCTCTCCCAGCAAAATCACAATCCTCGAGCTATCCTATGAAGCATGGGGAACCTGTACACAATGTGTACAAACATTAAAATTTGATGTTTTAAATTTTAAAAGTGAAAAATTGTCCATACTTGTGATTGTGGATTTGGCACATCTCCTAATTAAGAAGAAGGTACATCTCCCAAGGAAGAAGAAGGTACCGACATCCCAAAAACATCAGACGAAATCAGAATCTGTTAAGACATTTTATTATATATATTTACATGTACATGTGTGCACAATTATTTATTTTAGAAGTATCTCATCATGTTTTGATATATAAATAATAGATAAAAAATAATTATACATCATCATGTTCACTTAAAAAACACTAACATTTGCCAACATATCTTGATGGTGAGAACCATCTTGATTGTATGATTGATGGTGAGACCCATCTTGAATGTTTGAACCGGAGGCTCCGACCTTGATATTAAAATTTTCTTCATTCATCAAGCGTGACAACTGCAAATGGTGTTAACATATAATGATATAATGATATAAATGGTGTTAAAATAATTGAACCCTAGCCATTAACACATAACGTTCCCATGCCCTCTTCCTCATGAACAATTAGGTCCTTCCAACCATTGCGACAATTCTTTGCATATGTTTTGAGATCTTCAACACTCATGTTGTCAATCTCTTCATCTGTATAATACACAAAATTAGCACGTGCATTCTCACATGCTCTTTGTCGATTCATACAAACATCGAATCCACCCAATCCACTATGAACAATATCAAATATGGCATCCCTTGCTTCTCGACTAATTTGAGAAGTGGCTTCCATCTTTGACCACTAAGTTTCGACACAAAAAGGTCGACTAACCAATGGTGGCTCAGGGCGAGGCAACTCAACATTGCACCTAGCGCCCCTACGGTCACACAATTGATCTTTCCTAGGAACAAAAAATTCAGAGGGAAGGTCATTGTAATTGGGTTTCATTTGCAAAAATAATTCTGCATAAAATAATTTTGCAAACTAAAGCAGAACCTCATCCTTCCATGGGAGTCTTCCATAGGCCGCAAGGTATCTATCATACAATTAGTGAGCTATATGAGGGTGCTTTAAATATTTCACCTTCAACATATTTCTTTTCGGCCCTTCTTTGAAATTAAATATAGACTTGGCCATTTCTGTTGTAACTCTTTGTTTAACAACCTCCCATTTATCGGGACCCATCACGGTTTCCTTTCTTTTTCTTATGACTTATATAAAAGTATCAGTTGTTGGCCCAAACTTTAGGTACACATCTACTAGTTCGCCTAAAGAGTGTGTAACTATTTCCAAGCTTTGTCGACTCTCAGCAGGTAGAGTCAAAGCCACGAGATCTCTCTTCAATTTTGCATGAAGATGCTGACACCTTTCTAAGGTGCATTGCTGCATGTTTGTTTCCCAAGGTATATCAAAAATTTTGTCCAGATAAGTCGTGGTTGGTGGAAAACCTTATTCTTGAATGACACGTTATGCCCTACATCTTTTTTGAGCAACATTTTCAGCCTCCACATCAATATATAAATTTTTTTATATTAAAAAAACACATGTAAACAAATTTGTTCAAATTGAATGAAAAAAATATTCAAATTGATGGTCACCTCGATGTGGTTGGCTAGCATCTTGCCCACCCTGAGACTGTTGAGAACCATAACGACCCTAATGAGAACCAACACGACCATCTTTTGATTGGCCTCTTGGGGAATACATATCATCACCTTCATGCAATCCATCAACACTTATTGATATGGCCCTTTCAGGGAATCTGAACCACCACCAACCTCACGAGATGAGAGAGAAGCTTCATAAACAAATATGAATTTATAATCAATTCAAAAATGCATTCATACATATAAATACATGTACATATTCATTGATTAAATCACGTGAACCATACCACGATTGTGTGAACCATGGACATGCTCCATTGATGGAGTAGACACCCTTCTCCTCTTAGCTCCTAAAAAATAAAAAATGAAACTTACTAACAAGTAATTTAACTCACAAAATTGATAAAAAATCAATTCCATATGTACACACATGTATGTATATGTATGGAGTTTTAAGATTATATTTAAATACCATGAACATCCTTTGATCCCTGATCCCCTCTCTCATAGAGATATGGGATTCTGTTGATCTTCGTTGTTCATCCTCCATGATATATATATCTACAATGGACATTTAAAATTATTTTTCTAAATTACTATTTAAAATAAATTCAAAACAAATTTTAGAAAAATTAATGTAATTTAGTGTACACAAATTATGTAAAACACAACTTTCAAAGCACTAATTGATGTGTGAAACTCAATTTAAGCAAAAAAAATTATAAAAATGTTAAGTTCACTAAATTGCGCTTTACATGGTGGGAGCACACTTGGTATAAAATTGAAAAAAACACATGGTCATTAAAAAAGAAGCGTGAAACTCCATTTAAACAAAAATTTGTTGAAGTCCTCGCATTTTAATTTTATAAAAATGTGAAGTTCACCACTTGTTGCAAATGTGAAGTTCACCCAGTTGCGCTTTACATGGTGTGGTGGGAGCACACTTGGTATATAATTGAAAAAAACACTTGGTCATTAAAAAAGACACATTTATAAGTAAAAAACACACACATATCCAAGATATGTTACAATGTCCATCAATAAATTTTGAAGGAGAGCGTCTCAACACTAATTCATCTTTGAGAGATGAATTTTGAATTTTTGAAGAAGAGTGTCTCAAAACTAATTCATCTTTGAGAGATGAATCTTGAATTTTTGAAGAAGAGCATCTCAAAACTAATTCATCTTTGAGATATGAATCTTGCATTGGCATTTACTCGTATAATTCTAATTCATCTATTAATTCATCTTTGATAGATGAATCCTGAATTGGTATTGCCCCATGAAATAGATCAACACACATCTTATTCACATTTGTACAATGTCTTATACTAAAAGATTGAAATTGGCTAACAATATTGTTTGCTATTCCATGTAGTTCTTTTAGCCTCTCCTTCTTAACTTGGTACACGCCATTCATCTAGTTGCACACAAGTTCAGAATTGGTGAAAACTACAATTCCATTTGATCCGTACTCCATAGTTGTTCCCAAGCCTTCTATCAATGCAATATAATATGCCTTGTTGTTTGTTGTTCTTCCCGGTATATTCATTTTCCTTTGGATGACTTTGCTAGTCGCAATATTGGAAAGCACATATGTAATTATTGCTTTCCCTGGATTGGGATAGAAAGAAACATCTATGCATAACGTCCATTTTTCAACCATATTTAGTGGGTTTTTTTATCCCTAAAAAAAAACAAATTCAATTAAAATATATTAAATTGACATTTATTGCAAATACATGGGAGAAATGACACATGTGCATGAGATAAATGACATGTGCATGGTTTATCTTAAAGTTTGACTTAAAGATTATGGTAGAATTCACATCTAGAAATGAGATGCATTAAATATTACATTTCTTAGAGTTTAAGGGAGATTTATGACACATATACATGGTTCATGCATGGTTTGCATGAAATTTTGCCTTAAAATTTATGGCAGAAATCACATCTAGAAATAACATGCCTTAAGAAAGGATGAGATCCAGAGGCTACCTAGCCCTTTACAGACTGCTTTAGAACTTGTAGAAGTTAAGACTCAACCAACAAACTAAAATCCTATGGAAGTTCAGCCACTCTAGGTTCAGTTTTTAGGCCTTAAAGTTTGCCTTGAATTAATGGAGGAAAGCCTTGAGTTTGGGGGATACTATACTATAAGAGTTCAGCGACTTTAGCTTCATTTTTTAGGCCTTAAATTTTGCCTTTAATTAATGGTAGAAAGCCTTTAATTTGTGGGAGAAATGGCATTTACATGGTTTGCAAAATTATTTTATGCACTTACTAAAACAACTAGTTGTGGTGGTTGATGAAGTTATGTCAAAAGTTACACCTTTATGAGTTTGTGGGAGAAATGAAATAGAAATGACACATGCCTTAAAGTTTGCCTAAAATTTTATGGGAGAAGGAATACATGACACATGTACAAGGTTTTCCTTAGAGTGGTAGTGGTTTATGGATATTAAAATGGAGAACTTCTTTTTCCGTTCCAGAGATTGACTATAGGGGCATTTACTGGATATGTCACCTTTGAGAAATGATGAGATCCAGAGGCTACCTGGCCCTTTACAGACTCTTCCTTTAGAACTTGTAGAAGTTAACACTCAACAGACAGACTAAAATCCTATGGAAGTTCAAAATCCTATGAGAGTTCAGTCACTTTAGGTTCAATTTTTAGGCCTTAAAGTTTGCCTTGAATTAATGAGAGAAAGCATTTAGTTTGTGGGAGAAATGACATTTACATGGTTTGCAAAATTATTTTAGGCACTTACTAAAAACATGCTTTAAAGTTAATGGGAGAAAGCCAACATGACACATGCTTTAAAAACTTTGCCTAAGAATTTATGGGAGAAATGACACACACACACAGATTGCCTTAAAGTGGTTGTGGTTTATGGATATTAAAATGAAGAAATTATATTTAGATATGTTCCAGAGATTGACTATAGGGGCGTTTACTGGATATGTCACCTTTCAAAAAAGATGAGATCCAGAGGCTACCTGGCCCTTTATAGATTCTGCCTATAGAACCTTGTAGAAGTTAACACTCAACAGACAGACTAAAATCCCATGGAAGTTCAACCACTTTAGGTTCAGTTTTTAGGCTTTAAAGTTTTCCTTTAATTAATGGGAGAAAGCCTTTAGTTTTAGAGTAACCTTATAAAATTCTTTAATGTGAAGATAGTACTTTACCTACAAAACAATGGAATTGAAGACTGTGCTTATATATCAGAGTTCTATTATGACAAATTAGTTATGTCCTTGATAAGAAGTATGATTTAGCACTTATCAAATTATTTAATAATTTATAATAATGTCATTTTTGGCTTGTAATATCATTCATCCTTGATATGTACAAGAATTTTACAACTTCCACACCAACCTACATTATAATAAAAAATTAGTTATGTCCTTAATAAGAAGTATGATTTAGCACTTATCAAATTGTTTGATAATTTATAATAATTGATATGTACAAGAATTTTACAACTTCAACATCAGCCTACATTATCATCATATCACTATAGCCATGTCAATCTAGATTATTTATATCCATGACATCATAAAACACTCCACTTTGAACATTTTAAAAGAATAAAGCAACATGGAAGGTGTTAATTTAGGTACATTTATACACTCCATTTTTAAAATTTTACAAGAATAAATCAACATGGAGGGTGTAAATTTAGCTACATTAATAAAATATAGCCATATCAATCTAGATTATTAAGATCCATTACATCATATTTAACACAATCTAGATTATTTATATCCATTACATCCTAAAACGCTCTACTTTTAACATTTTAAAAGAACAAAGAAACATGGAAGATGTAAATTTAGGTACATTAATAAAATACAACCATGTCAATCTAGATTATTAAGATCCATTACATCATAAAACACTCGACTTTTAACATTTTACATTTTACTCACTTTGAGTTTGGGGTATACTATCCTATGGAAGTTCAATACAGCCATGTCTATCTAGATTATTAAGATCCATTACATCATAAAACACTCTAATTTTAACATTTAACATTTTACTCCATTTGAGTTTGGGGGATCCTATCTTATGGAAGTTAAGCTACTTTCAGTTTTTAGGCCTCAAAGTTTGCCTTGAATTAATGGGAGAAAGGCTTGAGAAATGACACATGCTTTAAAGTTAATGGAGAAAGCCAATGACACATGCTTTAAAGTTTTCCTTAAGAGTTTATGGGAGAAATAACACATGTATGGGAGAAATGACACATGTACATGATTTGTCTTAATGTGGTTGTGGTTTATGGATATTAAAATGAAGAACTTCTATTTAGATCTATTCCGGATATTGATTGTAGGGGCATTTACTAGATATGTCACCTTTCATAAAAGATGAGATCCAGAGGCTACCTGGCCCTTTACAGACTCTACCTATAGAACTTGTAGAAGTTAACACTACCTTTCCCAATTATACCCTATGAAGTGTGTAGAGGACTCGTGAAATCGCTCACACTACTTTACGTAGAAATAAGGGTGTATAAGAGTGTACTAAGTTCAAAAATATGGTCATATTATTGGATATCTTTCCCAAGAGCCCAAATGTACTCCTTAAGTATATGTGGGGTCTATATAACTATCTATAAAAACAAGTGATTCTTTCCAAGCTAAGGATAATGTATGAGCCATGTGTATATGCACATTATCTAGAAACCATAGGCCAAAATAAAGGGTACTTAAGTGGTTTGAAGAAAAAATAGCACCAAGAAGCTTTGAAGGAGGGGAATAAGAACTGGAAATGTGGGAAGGATAAGAATAAAATAGCCACTACACATCCATGCAAGGGTAGTATAAATAATTCTAACCATTGCAACATTGATGGTCACATTAAGGAGAATTATTGGATGTTTGGTATGTGTTATATTCTTTATGTGAATACCCCCATGGACTATATATTTTTATAAGCATAGTGGTGGGAATAAAATGGGAGGAAAGGCCCCCACTTTAGGGTTTCATAGAGACGAAAAATCCCCCACACACAGGTGTTTAGGGGTAGTGCCCCAAAAAAACGTTTTGGGAAAAACAATTCTCCCTTTATGATGGTTTTCATCACATGGTTTTTTCTTTTAGAATTTTTATAGTGCATGGTAGTTTACCCCATGTTTCTACAGTTTTAGTTAAAGAACTAAAGTTTTATCTGATCTAAGGTAATGGATTGGTAGTTTATAATTGTCGTGGGATAAATACATATATACATACATACATATGTGTGTGTGTGTGTGTGTGTGTGTCTGATGGTCTAAAAATTAATATACTAATAAAACAAAATGATCTTCTCGTTTTGGGTTTCTCGAGTAAATTATATGTTAATGCATATGTTTTACATTGAATATTTTTCATTTTATTAAGAATCTATTTGAAACAATTAACTATATAAGGTTAAAACCTATGTTTTGTATCAAATTACTTTTGGTTTCAATGGGAAACTTTTATGGCTAATGTGTTTTTCTCGAAATGTGATAGACCCCATTAAAATGGGAGATATATCTAATTGATTCCTATGGTGAAATAAAATAGTTAGGTAGTTTAAAGGTATAGATGCATAAATTCAATGAGCATAGTTTTGAGATATATAAGTCCAAAATGGAATAGTTGTTGGTGAACAAATATCTGTGGATCACTATGGATATATCTGCTTCATTAAAAGGGATTTTTCTATAAGGACGGACTAAGTTGGAAAGAAGGGAAAATATCACAATTATATGTTAATGCATGCGGTTTACATTGAATATTTTTCATTTTATTAAGAATCTATTTGAAACAATTAACTATATGAGGTTAAAACCTATGTTTTGTATCAAATTACTTTTGGTTTCAATGGGACACTTTTATGGCTAATGTGTTTTTCTCGAAATGTGATAGACCCCATTAAAATGGGAGATATATCGAAATGATTCCTATGGTGAAATAAAATAGTTTAGTAGTTTAAAGATATAGATGCATAAATTCAATGAGCATAGTTTTGAGATATATAATTCCAAAATGGAATAGTTGTTGGTGACCAAATATCAGTGGATCACTATGGATATATCTGCTTCATTAAAAGGGATTTTTCTAGAAGGATGGACTAAGTTGGAAAGAAGGGAAAATATCACAATTATATGTCAATGCATGTGTTTTACATTGAATATTTTTCATTTTATTAAGAATCTATTTGAAACAATTAACTATATAAGGTTAAAACCTATGTTTTGTATCAAATTACTTTTGGTTTCAATGGGAAACTTTTATGGCTAATGTGTTTTTCTCAAAATGTGATAGACCCCATTAAATTTGGAGATATATCGAATTGATTCCTATGGTGAAATAAAATAGTTGAGTAGTTTAAAGATATAGATGCATAAATTCAATGAACATAGTTTTGAGATATATAAGTGAAAAATGGAATAGTTGTTGGTGAACAAATATCAGTGGATCACTATGGATATATCTGCTTCATTAAAAGGGATTTTTCTATAAGGATGGACTAAGTTGGAAAGAAGGGAAAATATCAAAATAAAATTGTGTCTCTTAGATGTTGAATAATGTAGCTTGGTTCAGCCTTCATTATTAATATATTTTTCAAAAAGAATTTATAATTATTGTTTCCTAACAAAAATCTATAACTATTATCAAAACAAAAATTTTTGTTAGGAAACAATAAAAGGCTAGACAAGCGACAAATGGTTATAATAATGATGAAAGAGTGATACCTTCAATTTAGGAAGGTTGTATAGTATGTCTCTTTCGATTCACTACAACTTTTAAGTGGACTAATATTTCGATTCGTAGTATTTATGCATACTAGCATTCAGTGTTGGTTAACATCTATGTCTACTGTTTGTACAAGATCTTTGAATTGTTGCTGATGTATGTTTACTGGATGAAAAATAAGTTAACATTTATGTCTATTGTTTTACAAGATCTTTGAATTGCTGCTGATGTATGTTTACTAGATGAAAAATAAGCTGGATTTTAACTAAATTTTTTCCTTATAACTATTGTTTCTTCTATTGACTACATTTCATTATCTCATTCACCGAGTCACTAACTACAACTTTTAAGCAGACTAATATTTGGATTCATAGTATTTATGCATACCAAAATTCACTGTTGGTTAACATTTATGTCTACTGTTTGTAGAAGATCTTCGAATTGTTGCTGATGTATGTTTACTGGATGAAAAATAAGTTAACCTTTATGTCTATTGTTTGTACAATATCTTTGAATTGCTACTGATGTATGTTTACTGGATGAAAAATAAGCTAGAGTTGAACTAATTTTTTTCCTTATAGCTATTGTTTCTTCTATTGACTACATTTCATTATCTCATTCATTGAGTCACTAAGTCATGTCGGCTCATTTACTATGGAAAATTAATATGTATACCAGGTTTTCGCATTACCAACACATAATTTTGTACTAAAATTATAGAGATAGGTTCAGCCTAATTACACTTATGAGTTTTTATGAAACTCAATTATGCTACTCTATTTATATTTCATGTTCTTGTAACAAATTCAAAATGTGTCCCTAGAGCGCTTGAGGAAGTGAGTTGCAACACGCCATAAAACTCTAATTGGGACTCACATTGGTGAACCATCAATTGCATTATAATATTAACACCAATTTATATGTAGGGGTTTCCATTTCCTATGATTCCATTTTCTAAAAAAAATTTCATTCAACGACCTCTAGAACTAGAGTTTTTTTAGTAAGGAACAATGCAAATTTGGAAAAAGGAGTTGATTTTTCAAAAAATGGCTTGGGAAATTGCAGATAACATATTAAAATATTAAATTGCGGATAACATATTAACTTATGAAAGCTTACAAACTCAATTATGTTGTTACATTTTGATTTTATACCTCAAAAAATTAAATTCAATTCAGAGCCAACCTACAAATCTCAACAACAAGAGCCGAGGCCGAACTGTAAGACGTAGACGCAAACGCAGACGTGGGCTCAAAAATTCGAAATTCGGAACCAACCTACAAATCCGAACAACAAGAGCCGAGGCCAAACAACAAGACGTAGACGCAGACGCAGATGCGGGCCCGAAACACAGTAGATGCATAAACATGTAGACGCAGATGGTAATAAGCCTGAAACCCGTTAACGGCTCTGGGCTGGTGTATTTATAAACTAAAGTTCGGCCAGACTATTTTAAGAGTTCGACCAACTTATGTTGCCGGTTTTCCAATCTCCAACCAAAAATCTGTTTGCCCACACCATCAGTACGCCGTCAATGTAAATGACAGAATGAGTTCGGCCGAACTAATTTCAAAAGTTCAGCTGAGTTGTTGAGAAAAAAAGTTTTCTGCCCCCGATTCTCACAAAAGTGTAACCCAACTTCGTGAGTTGATCTGTCCTGCACTTAACCCATCAATATTCCATTCTTAATAGGCTCTTGATTGGAGAGTATAAGTGTCAGGAATTTTCCCTTTGCCACTAAGATCTGGTGTTAGGTATCTAGTGAACTGGCTAGATAAGGGCGCATAGAAAGGAAATAGATGATGGCTTGAAGATTCAGGGTTTTCTTCAGGATTTTCTTCTGGGAAAAGAAGAGAAAGTGCTCCAGTAGGTTGGGGCTTCTATTCTTTAGGAAATAAAAATGAAAATTTTTCCACTGGTTTCTTTGGGTGTTGGATAGGTATTTGGTGGCTAAACAACATGGATTTTGGAATTTCCTCATCTTTGGGAGTAATCATTAATTTTTCAAACTTGTCTGAAAGTTTGTGTATAAGATTTTGTGAATTTTGTGTTTCAAAATTCATTCTTTCTTTTACACCTTCAGCAGATTCTCTTACAAATCCTTTCAAGACTGAAACATAGAATTTTAAATCATTCAAACTTTGATTTACACTTTTTACAACTACTTCTAAAGAATTGAAACATTCCTTCTATTCTTGGGTCTTTGAAGCATTAATTTCTAGCCCTTTTTAAGTAGTGTTTGTCCAATTTATTTGTTCACTAGCCTTTTGTATTCTGCCATCAATGCCAAGGGAAGAATCATCTTTGAGAACAAGAGGAATAACTTTTGCAGAACTTCCTGCTTCACCTAGTAAGATTCCCTTGTAGGGAGGAAAAGTAGAAATAGTTTCAAGCTTGGTACCATCACAAGCTGTCAAAGAGTGTTTCTGTGCAGATGAAATTTCTGCATCTGCCATATGTATAGTAGGTGGATCTTTTAGCTTTTTCCAAGCATAGAAAGAGATCCAAGAATTTGATACTTCCATGTATTCTTTCCATTCTAAATAAAGAACAATTTTATGTTCTGAAGTTGTACTGAGATTAAATTCTCGGGCCTCAGGATGTGTATACAGATCCCAATTCAACATATTCTTCATCCGTTGGGCATTGATTTTGTGCTTTGGACATCCTTCCATGATATCAAAGAATTTATACATTTCTAGCTTAGATGGTTTCTTACAATCTGGTGGAGTAGGATTTTCAAATCTGGAAGTCAGGATCAGACTGTCAAGTTTCTCTAGATATCCCAATCGCATCCCAGGTGGGCACTTTTTATTGAACATTTCAGTAAGGCGGGGATCTTCGTTTTCTAGAGAAGGTTGTTTATGAATAACCATTACTATGTCATGAGGAAACAATATGTATGTACATTTTGGATTTTTACAGGAATGTACTGCAGTGGATAGGGGAGCTTCTCATATTTGTATCTTATGATTTTGGTGAGTGACAAGGTCAATAAGAGATTCTAAGTATACAAGACGTTTGCAAGCTGGAAACTTGACTTCTAAGGAAGGAAAATTAAGTAATTGATCTAGTTCAAACAAATCTACATGAATACAAGAAGGAGAAGTATTTACATATGACGATGATGCAAGTCAACGATCGGCAAGGTCGACATAGTAATCTAAAGACTTATGGTCAAAGTATTTTTGCAAAAGAATCAGCATCATGGATCCTTTTAAGATCAATGGTAGATCTTCTTGGAAATGATAACACCATTGATGAGGGGTTTTCTTGGATTTGGGTTATGGTTATACTCTGATCTTAGGTGTGTTTGGTAGATCTACCACCCAATTTTCAGGAAAGCTAAGATATTCCCATTTTATAGTGTGATGCTCAATCTTTTGGTTATGGGCATATGTAATTACCAATGTGCTGGACTTAGAATCTTTTCTTGGTGTATGAAGGACAACAAGATAGAGGGTGTTGGTGTGTCTAAAACATCCTCTTGTATGGACATAAATATTTTTTCTTCTTTTCTTCATATCAAAACCAGATGTTTTGATTTGCAATTGAAGTATGTCTTTACTATGTTCATCATACACATATACTAAAAAGTTTGGATGACAATCAAACCAGACATGACCATTGGATAGTGGAGAAACTATCCCACTAATAAGGGAATCAATGTATTTATTGTGAGAAAGGTGTCTGATGGTTGCTAAACAATATGTGTTCAACCCTCTATGGGTCAAAGCATTGATACCTACCCTTATACAACCACGATGCAGGTAATATGTGCCATGTCTGTTGCCTTATTCTTGTATCTTTTGGGGGCTTAAAAGGGATATGGTATGAATGGACTCAGTATTTTCTTGGATTTGGATCACACATTCCTTTACTGTAACCCTTGTTATGGCCTTTAAGTGAAAAACCAATAAATCAGAATATATATTAGACGGACTTATGGAGGGAAACGCCCAACGGGCTATAGGATGACTTTTAGCTATTTCTAGATCTGCAGAATTTATTTTTGAAGTAGAAACTGAATGAAATAAATTTGTTAGATTAGGATTTTCTTCTGTGTGCTCTTCCTTATGCAATTCTCTGAAGGATACAAATATTCTTCCCGCTTCCATTTCTATATATTAGAAGTTTCATAATATACTTGGTTGGCTCTGATACCAATTTTTGAAGCAGGGGCTTCCTCTGACGGAGAAATGAAGCTTGTTGTGCTGCCTTAAGCTTAAAAGGCTTCCATATCTTTGACATATAAAATACAAAACCTGAGAGAAAAAACAATTAAGGGAATTATTTAGAACTTGTGTAAGAGTCGACGAGTATTCTTTTGAGAAATTTCATTAGTGTCAATGTCGTGGCCATGGAGCCTACCTGTAACTGGTAACTACCGCACGAAACTTCCATTAAACCGAAAGAATAGCAAATATATTTAACAATAAATTTATTTGAGGAGTGGAAATACCAATGCTAGAGTGTGTGTAGCCTCGCTAGGGCCCAGAGGGTTTGTATAATTAAGTAGAAAATTCCTTAGGATTTGTTTTCAAAAAACCATTTGGCGTGGAAAAGTGCTAGAGAAATTGGAAGAAAGAACATAATAACTATCCATTGTTAATAACCTATAATGCAGAGAGAGTTGCTCCATAATTAGCCCTACTGACCCAACATATGGAAGGCCATAACACACTTTAGAAATTACCTTTCTAATCATTAGGTTTGAGAAGTCAGTCTAAAATCTATGTCGATATTTTGGAGGCTTCAAGCACAATTTAAGAAATATTTATATAAAACCTCATTAACCTTTGTTAATTATGGAGCGGGGTTTTGTTATGGCATAAGGGTACAATACTATAGCATTTAAAGTTAATTATGGAACAGGGTTTTTTTATGGCATAAGGGTAGAATATTATAATATTTAAAGTTGAAGGGCAAATTTTATTGTTGTGAGTTGAGGCCTTTGCTTATTTGTAAAACTATAATTATTCATGTTAACCAAAAAAATAAATTGTTGATATTTGGGTTCATTGTAATTTATTAATTATGTTGTGAAATGTTATAGTTATGAATATGAAATATTATTATTTAAATCAATTTTAATGTAATATGTATATTACACTTTTTTTTCAATATTTTCTTCATGTTGATTCTACACAAATGTGTACATTTATTTATGGACATTGTAACATGTTTTCTATATTGAACTATAGAGCCTCTCACGTTAATTAAATATGGTGTATCAAATCTTAAGAATGTAAAATATTACTTAGAATTATTTATATGTTTCTTTCCATGCTTAAAAAGTTCTAAAAAAAAAGTGTTTTGAAGACCACAATAGTTTTTTCTTAGTTAAAAAGTTAGGAAAGTTCATAATGTGGAAAATATTTTGAAATTTAGATTTTAGTTCGAGTATTGATGACAATCTAAAAGAAAACAATTTTCATTTTCAACCCTTTATAATAAAGGTGAAAAACTCTTTTTATCTCAAAAAAATTTAAAAACTTACCAACACCAAATTTCATTAAACCCATAAAAATATTTTTATTTTAACAATATTTAATTGGTCCTTTACCCTATAATCATTCAAATAATAAACATAATATAACTATTCAAATGATAAAATTAATTTATAGACTAAAAAATATTGCTTTATATTTTTTCTAATTTAAATATTTATATTAATAAATGAAATGAAAAGACTCTTTAAAATAAATGAGTTGTGTAAAGAGAAATTTGATAAAGTTGTTTTTTCATCGAAATGTTAATAAACATAATATAACTATTCAAATGATAAAATTAATTTATAGACTAAAAAATATTGCTTTGTATTTTTTCTAATTTAAATATTTATATTAATAAATGAAATGAAAAGACTCTTTAAAATAAATGAGTTGTGTAAAGAGAAATTTGATAAAGTTGTTTTTTTCATCGAGATGTTGTTTTAGCAAAAAGTTTTGGTAGTTCGAATTAATAATAATAATAATAATATAATTTTATCATATTTTTTATTTTTATTAATTTAAATATTTATATTAATAAATTAATAGATTATTTATCATATTTTTTTATTTTTTATTAATTTAAATATTTATATTAATAAATTAATAGATTATTAAAATTAAATGAATTGTGTAAAGATAAATTTAATAAAATTATATTATTTTGTTTTATATTAAATTGTTGTTTTAGCTTAAAAAAATATAATAATAATTTAATAATAATATAAATTAAAAAAATGATAATTATTAAATCTAAATAAATCATGTTTATGATAGCATATTTGTATTTGCTGATTTTCATAAAAACTTAATACTAATAGATTTATTCACTTTCCTCATAAATATAATGAAGGTTGAGGTGTTTTACCTTAAACCATTATAAAGTTGTGAAGTTTTAATTGGGAGAAAAAAATATTATCTTTCTAATGAGTTTGTTTCTCATATATATAGATAATAGGCTATTTTTTTATCAGAAAAATGTTACATATTTTTTTATTATTGATTTCTTATTGAGGAAATTATAGAACATAAAGTCATTAAATTACTTTATCTATCTAATAATATTGTTTTATATAATTGAGTTTTTACTTATCCAAATAACTAGAAGAATAAATATAAGCTAAATTAATTGAAAATACTTGCACAACCTTTTAAAACATAAAAATATCTAAAGCGAACCATTATTAGCTTATGGGAGAATCAATCTAAGTTTTAGTCATTCTCTTGTCACTATTGAAGTCCATGTTGCCAAGTTTCTTGCATATAATTGAAACATTTGTATATAATTTGTTAAACATAAAAATATATAAAGTGAACCATCATTAGCTTGTGGGAGAATCCATCTAAGTGGTAGTCATTCTCCCTGTCACTATTGAAGTCCATGTTTCCAATTTTCTTGCATATAATTGAAATGTTTGTATCCAATTTGTTAACTTGCTACTAGAAAGCTTCAATACAAAGGAAAATTTATTCCTAGGCCTCATTATGCTCAACTAAGAATTTTCCCATCAAAGTTTTTATTTGCCAATATAAATCAACAATCTACATATATTGTATTTGCTTGGACCCGATATTTCTTGTGTCAGGAATCCACTGTCCAACATTTTCCACCATCTCTAATTCACACAAGTCTTAACGGTTGATCTGAGATTCATATTTTGTCATCTCAATTTATTCTTGAGCACATTGTGAAGTACACCATCAATATCTATGAGAAAAGGCTTCCGCATTGGCTCAAACCCTAGTGTGAGACAATAGGTCTCTAGTGGAGCTACCATGACCAAAGGAGGAACAAACTCTACAAGGTATGTGAATTGTTGGTTGGAAGGGAAGGTTGAGGGAAAAGAGGATGAGAGTGGGAAGGGGAGGCCAAGATGAGTTAACCAATAACAGTGAGTTATCTTGGATCATAGGGACAAAGGCGCCCTTCAGCAATGCCAAGGACGAATAGGGGAACATTGAGAGAAGAGAAAATCATGAGAACTGAATTCAGAGAGAAAAAAGGATGGGTATCCTCAAAATTAGTAAGGGGATTGAATAGGGGAGAGGAAAAAGTAGCAATAATAAGGAAGATAAAAGACCTAGTCCAGCAGATAACCATCATTATAACTGGAAAGATATCCACATCGTTTATCTAAAATTGGGTATAACCAGACTAGATCCATCTAAATTCATATCTATCATGTGTCGAGAGGGATAAAATCCCTCGAGTTGCAAACCTTCTTTTTGGAGTGTATAATTTGAGGAAAGGTTTGCACCTCAAGGGATTTGATCCCTCTCGATGCATGATAGATCCAAAGTTATATGGATCTAGGCTAGTTCCAGTTGAGGGAAAAAATGTCATATTTTTAGATTATCATTATTATGTATATGTTTGAAATAAACTTCATACTCAGAAATTTATATTATGTTTTCTTTGTTTGACATGACTATATCATTCCCTTATTTAATTTTGTTTTTTTTGCTTTCCTTGAATGGTTTGTGCGTCTAGGCTTAGATGCTTTGAGTGGTTTGTGTGTTTATGTGTTTGGATTTGTATAGTAATATTTGTGAATATTACGATTGTTGTGTTATATTTCTATATGTGTATATAATTTTCTATTAGTAATTAGTTGGTGTTGAAGAAGGGAGGAATTCTTGTCAATATTTTGCAAGATGATTTATACTGCACATTTATTTCATTTAATTTTATGTATCACAACTTTTGAAAATTAATAATTCTTAATAGTGTCCCTCCAAGTGTTACTAAATATATCTTGAAGAGTAGTTTTAATAATTTACTGCATCAAGATTATTCTTGAAATCATTTGTTTCATTGCTACTGTTTGAAATAATTTATTTCCTTCAAAATAATTTGATGATTTTGTCCCCTGGGGGGCAGCTCAATTGGTTAATTTGAGAATGTGAAATTGTTGTAACTCGAAAGACCCAGGTTCAAATCCCCCTAGTTGTGACCCGAGCTACGGGGAGGAGGACATATCATATCCCCTGAGAGGTTGGATAGTAGTTATGTGTCAGGTGGGCTACTGGTTCCTCTAGGTTACAAAAAATAAAAAAATTGATGATTTTCTTTTTATCTATAGTTTGTTTTGAAAAAGTCAAGAAATAATGTAATTTTGAAATATTTTTAATGAGTGGTAAAATTTGCAAAATATTTACATTATTTGTTAGTTTTTCCATCTTTTCATATAGATTATATGAAAAGGATAGTTGATATTGTAAACCATTCAATTATTTAACTCAAACTATTGTAATAAACAACATACCTTATCTCTCTTTCTCTCCAATATTAATAGGTTGAATCGCTATAACAAAAAAATCAATGCACATTATCAATCATTTTTTTGTGCTTATACTAAAATCAGTGCACATTGTCAATCCAAACACTTTAAGTTAATTTACCATCATACATTGAGTTAGAAATTATCGTCTACACTGAAATCAACACATCTAATGTACAAAATCAAATAATATTGGAAAACGTCTACACTGAAACAAATGAATCTAATGAAAGCAGTGAAATAAGATTAGAAATCAACATCTACACTAAAATCAATGGATCTAGTGCAAGAAATCAAATAAGATTAGAAATCAACATCTACACTTAAATCAATGCATCTAGTGCAAGCAATCAAATACGATTAGAAATCAACATCTACACTAAAATCAATGCATCTAGTGCAAGCAATCAAATACGATTAGAAATCAACATATACATTAAAATCAATGCATCTACTGCAAGCAATCAAATATGATTAGAAATCACCATCTACACTGAAATCAATGCATCTAGTGCAAGCAATCAAATAATATTAGAAATCGCCATCTACATCAAAATCAATGCATCTAGTGCAAGCAATCAAATAGAATTAGAAATCACCATCTACACCAAAATCAATGCATCTAGTGTAAGAAATCAAATAGAATTAGAAATAAACATCTACGCTAGAATCAATGTATTTAGTGTAAGCAATCAAATAGAATTAGAAAACATCTACTTTGAAATCAATGCATGTCGTGCAAGAAATAAAAGAGGATTAGAAATCAACATCTACACTGAAATCAATGCATCTAGTGCAAGCAATAAAATATCATTAGAAATCAACATCTATGCTGAAATCAATTCATCTAGTGCAAGCAATCAAATAGGATTAGAAATCACCGTCTACCATGAATTCAATGTATTTAGTGTAAGAAAATATTATTCCCTCTCTCCCCCCTCCATCTATATCTATATCTCCCTCCATATCTCCTTCTTTTTCTCTTTATCTCACCCCCAAACATACACACTATCTCTCCATATATTCCTTTTCACTCCCTCTCTCTCTCTCTCACTCCACATTTCCCTTTGTATGCCTTTCTTCTTCCCTCCCTCTCCCCCCTTCCAAATCCATCTCTTTGTCCTCCCTCCATTATCCTTTCTCTCAAGTCATCTCTCTCCCATTCTCTCCCAAATCCCTCTCTCCCCCCCCATATCTCTCTCTCTCTTTTCCCTCCAACCCTATCACTATCTCCCTTCCTCTCTTCTTCTATGTCTCCCCCCTCCATCTTTGTGTCTCCCTCTCCCTCTCTCACCCTTCTCTCCCACTCTCACTGGTATCTTTATCTCTCTCTTCATTCCTCATTTCCCCTCTCCTTCAATTTATCTCCTTCAATGCAAGAAATCAAATAGGATTAGAAATCACCATCTACTATGAAATCAATGCATCTAGTGCAAGAATTATTCTTCACCATCTCCCCCCTCCATCTATATCTATATATCCCTCCATATCTCCTTTGTTGTCTCTCTATCTCATCCCCCCCCAAACACACATGATTTCTCTCTCCATATCTATCTCTCCCTCTCTCTATCTCTCTCTTCTTCCCTCTCTTCACCTTCCATCTATATATATCTTTCTCTGTCTCTCTTTTGTCTCTATATATTAGCCCCAAAACATACAACCTATTTCTCCATATTTATCTATCTCTCCTTCCATATTCCTCTCCCTATATATCTTCCCCTTCTCTCCCTCTCTCCCCCTTTTATCTTTTTTCCTTCCTGCTCCCCTCTCTCCCTATCTCCCTTATCACTCCCTATCTCTCTCTCCACATTTCTCTCCCTTTTCCTTTCTTCTTACCTCCCTCTTTCTATATCTATATCTCCCTCTGTCTCTCCTTATTTGTCTCTCTATCTCACACCCCCCCCCCCCAAACACACATTCTTTCTCTCTCCATATATATCTAACTATATCTCTCCCTATCTCTAGCTCTCTCTTATTCCCTCTCTTCACATTCTATCTATATATCTATCTCTATATGTCTGTCTTTTATATCTTTATATCACCCCCAAAACATACACACTCTTTCTCCATCTTTATCTATCTTTCCCTCCTTCCTCCTCTCCCTCTATCTCTCTCTCTTCCCCATCTCTCCCTCTCCCCTCCCCTTTTATCTCTCTTCCCTCTTTCTCTCGTCTCTCCCTCTCTCTCCATTTCCCTTATCACTCCCTCTCTCTCTCTCTCCACCTTTATCTCTATATGTCTTTCTTCTTACCTCCCTCTCTCTCTCTCCCTTCCTCTCTACTTCTCTATCTCACATCCTCGCTCTCTTCCTTCCTCTCTTTCCATTTCTCTCCCACCTCCCTCTGTCTCTCCCCATCATCTCTTTGTCTTTATCTCTCTCTCTTTTTCTCCGCCCTACAACTCTGTCACTATATATCCTTCTCTCCCCCTATTCTCTATATATCTTATTCTTTATCTCTCTATTTGACCCCAAACATATACACTCACTCACTCTCTCTCTCTCTCTCTCTCTCTCTCTCTCTCTCTCTCTCTCCACTATTTTCTCTCTATGTGATTATTCTTCCATCCCTCCATTTCCTTCCAACTCCATTTTTGTCTCTCTCCCTCTCTCCTACTCTCTCTCAAGTCCTCTCTCATCCTTACTCTCTCTCCCTTTCTCTTACTCCCTCTATCTCTCCACCTTTATCATGTTATGTCCTTTTTCTTCCCTCCCTATATATGTTTAGAGTTAATATATATCATGATATATTAATATATATTATCATAGAAAAAATTTAATATTGTATTAATCCTAAGTTATTAAATTTATAATATTAATATTAATATTAGATTTAATAATATTTTTTAGATGGCATGATAAAAAAAAATCAAATATTACAACTTTGACATGGAAATATTTGTCTTTAGATATTTTAATATATCTATAGGATATGGTTTTCCTTTTAAATATTCATTTTACTACAAATATTTAATTAGAAAAAATATTAAAAGATTTTGGATCAACATTTTCGATTTTTTGTGTTGAATTAACCTTTTTACTTTATTTTAGGAAATGGTATTTGATGTAGGAGCATTAGATTCAGGAAAATACTTTGTATTTTATTAAACCTAAGAGGTCTCATGTTTTTGAGAAAATATTAATTTTATGTAAATATTAATGAGATTTTTGAGTGATTTTAATTGTGAGGATTTGTTAATGTTCCCAAATAATTTGGAGAACATGAGAGAAATTAGATTGATATATCTAAGAATTAATTATGAAGCCTAAGATATATTTAGTTTCAACATTTTAGGGATAAATCTAGATTGTAGGGTTTGTTGAAATATTTGAGGACTTTGTTGAGTTATTAAAGAGATGTGAACCAAAATTGGTTCAATTAAAATTTGTATGAATTAATAAGCCTTAAAGGAAAAATAGATGAGAATAGAGAGAGAGGTGAGGTTTGGACAATAGAGTTTGTTAGCCTACGGGATTTTGTAAAAGGGCCACTGATTTTAAAATCTAGCCATGGACCAAGAGGATTTTTGTATTTGATTTCATGTTTATTTATGAAGGACTTTATTCTGAATTATGTGCATGGTGAATCTGTGTAAAATAAATGTGGCTCTACATGTGTAGGGAGAACTGATTTTACTGTTGATTTGTGTTTTGAATCGAATGAAATAAAGGTTTACATATGTTGAAAATCATACAATTTTGAATTGTGAACATTTACACAGTTGAGTGGAGAATGGGCGCACTGTTTGAAAATATACAGCGCATTTAAGATCAAGACTTAGAATTCGTGTTTTGGGTCTTATTGTGGATTTAACGCAGGTGTTAGATGTACTTGACATGAATTAAAACTGTAGGTTCGAGCCTTGAAATGAAATCGACCTATTGAGGGTTGAGGTCACTGAAGAAATTGTGAGAATCGAATTGAATGGCACAGTAGAAGTATACAAAGAGTTTAACTCTCTGTTGAATGAAGATATATACGTTGATGGCACAACAAATTCCGATCAAAAGAACACACGGATTCAAGGAAAGGTGTTGAGCGTTAATCTTATTTATCAGCCAAAGGACTTGAAGGCACAAGGAATTGCATCCAAAAGTGATATCAGAATGGTGGCATGATGGAGACTTTAATACAGAGCTAGCACAAATGTTGAAATAAAGCTACGGGTCAGAAGAGATAGAACTTGATATTATGAAGATGAATGCTGATCCGAAATAGAAATCGAATGTTGTGAGGTGAGGTACCAGAGTTGAAAGCGATAATGGTGAGTCAACTGAGCAATAGGTATGAGGCTCGGTTTAATTAGAATCTGAATGAACTGTTCGATTTAATTCAATCAACTTCAGATCCAACTTGGGATCCATTTTAAATTCACAATATTAAACCAGCATTATCAATCCAATTTGATAAGTTGAGTTCAGAATTGGCAATGGAATTGTGCGTTAATTGCAAATAGAAGCGTTGTTAGATTAATGAAAATATCTATTTGTTTGTTTCATATTAATACATAACGCTATATTTGGCATGAATGAAGCCGCATAATAGTGCATATTAATCCTGTGTGAAGGATTAATTCAAATCGATGAGATTTTGTCTTTTGACAAGGAACACAAGTGAGAAGTGCCGAAATGAAGATTTGTAGCATAATTAAAATCGAGAGTAGAGGAGCGTAAGCATAAAGCTGGAATGCAATTCAATTAGAAGGCGGAATCATCAAATGAAGCAGAACGTAATCAACAAGGGTATTTTGAAAAGAACCTACAAATTAGATCACTGAAGTTTGATTGTAAAAGAATGTCCATCGTTGGATGAAAGCCGAAAGTTGATGTGCGAATGCGTTGGTCAAACTTGAATAAGGTGAAGGCGCATTATGAATTTGCGTAGGCGTTAATGGAGGTAAGTCATATTTTTTATGACCAGACATGCATAAAAAAACTGTGGGCCAGGTCTATCATTGCGATGAATGCAATTGGTACTTTGCATAGTTGGATCAATCAAATTATTAATGTCAAGTATCAATCTTTGAAAAGTGGACTTTGATTTCAATATAGAATATTGATATGAATTAGCTCTTGATATATGGTTTTGACCATAAAGATAACAACAAAAATAAAACTTCTACAAATGGGTTTTGTGTTGGTTAATATATGGTGATAACTTCATGGAGTTAGATGTGTATGGTTTCATAACCATGAGATTATAAATGAAAGAGAAAGCTTCCGCTTATGAAATGGCTTATTATTCATAGTGAAATGATTTTATTTTATAACCATAGTGAATGATTTTAAAAGGAGCTTCCGCAATTCAAAACTAAGTGAATTTGCCCAGACTTGAAGTTTATTTGAGGCATAAATATGGAGATGCATTTTTATATGCATGAAAGTGGTGAGAATGTGGGTTTTGCAAGGTTTTCCTACATCAAGTGGTATTAGAGCTGGAATAGCTCTGTTTGAAGGTTCAATTTTTTGTTAATTAATTGCATGTGTTAAATCAGATTTTAAAATTGATAAGATTGCAGCACAGAGACGCAGTGCAGTTGAAGAAGTGAAGAAAGATCAACAAGATCTTGAAGGTGAGTTGATAGATGATATTTAACTCTGGTTTGAAGGTTATTTGCAGAATTCAGGTTGCAAGTAGGTTGAAGAAAATCTCAGCAGAAAGAAGCAGATCACAGCTTGAGAGCAGTGATGAAGGAGTCGAACAGAGGATTCTAAGTGAATGTGGCAGGACCTGAAGAGATTCAACAGATGTTGAATGAGTAGGAAAATTGTGTTCTAAGAAGTTGCAGCTAAAGTGAAGCCTAGAGAGAGCAGAAGAGAGTGCTCAAAAGGTTCCAGCAAAAGGAGAACCAGTACTTGCCAAAAGACCAGATCTGAAGGAAAGGATTGGTGAGGTAAGTGGCAGCAGGAGAGCTTGCTATTGCAGAGGCTTGGTGCAACTCATGGGTGAGAAACTCATGGAAAATAAGATGACTATTGAAATTCATAAAGGAGAGAGCAAAGGTTCAGAGAGAGGCCATAGTAGAAAGAAGGAGAAAGAAAATGCCAAGGCAAATGGCATATGGAAGCAGTTGACTGATGAAGAGTATGAGAGAGAGAAAGCTGAGATAGCAGTTCATATTGAATTATTGATGGAATTGTTACAGGAAAATATGAAAGACCAGAGACATGGTTGGACCATGAGGAAGAAAGTGAAATGGCAGAGACTACAAGTAAAGAGGGATCAATAGGTAAACATGCAGTTAACAGAAGAGCTGAGGAAGCTCGAGCAAATGATGAGTATACAATTGAGACGTGAAGAACTTAGAGCAGCTAAGTTGAAAGTGGAAGTTTCCATTGATGAAACAGAAGAGGAGATCATTGATGATTTCCTGAACTATTGGGTAAATCCAGATCAGCTGGATAATGTAAAACCTTGTATTTTTGTAGCTGAAAATTGTGATGTGATTACAGGTTTTACTGAGGAGGATGCGTAATCTTGTGAAGCTGTCACAAGTATGGAAAAGAATCTTTCAGGAGATAAATACTCTGAAGAAGAAAGCAGTGATGCTTTTGTACTTGAAGCTGTTACAGTACAAGAGGAAGTTCTTGTGAATGAAGAAGAGGATCAGCTTGAAGAGCTAGTATATAAACCAACAGTTGAGACTGTTGAACTTTGTGATTTTCAAATTGAACGTTTGTGTGTGAATGTAGGGATGGTACATGATGATGATATACTTCATCAATGCCACAAGGAAATTGCATTGCTAGAATACTTGTTGGTAAATTCAGAGTATGATAGGGAGATTGCAGCAGAAGGAAAAGTTCATTTTAGTAAACAAGAAAACATCATGGAGGCAGATGGTGTGAAAAGAATACTAGTTGATAGTCTTGAGAATTCTTCAGAGAATTATTTGGAAAGTTTGGATCAACATACTGATGTGCTGATTGAGATGGAAAATTCAGGACAACATACTGAAATGCTGGCAGAAGAAGAAAAGGCACTAAGGCCTTATGATTTTTGTTTTAACAATTGTTTTGTGAATGCAGGTGTTATTGCAGGTGTTGGAGAACATTTGAATTAGTTGAGAAGTCAAATGAAAGAAGAAGAAGAAAATTCCGTGGAATTATCTAATCCATGGGATAAAGAAATTAAGTTGCTGGAAATTATGCTAAGTGATCAAAATTCAGTGCAGGAAGAAAATTCTCAATTTTAGAATTGGGAATTGCAGATGCAAAGACATGAAGACAAGAGAAAGGAGTACACAATATACTAGTCCAATAAGTTGCTGATAGGAGAAGGAAGAGAAGAAGTTTTCCATTGTAGAAGACAAGAGGGTATGGATGATTGGGTGGCAGTAAGAACAGAAGCAAGCATAGAAGCAAGGGCACAGCAAGCCAGAGCTCAGCAGGCAGCAAGAAATCAACAGTCTAAATATTTATTGGACAGAGAAATTGAATTAATCAGAAGAATCATGATGGAAGTGTCTCAGAGGAAGACATCAGCAAGAAAGAAAATCAGCAGCAGCAAAATGAAGACAGAGACAGATTGTGAAAGTGCAGCCAGTGGAGCAAAGCAGCATAAGATATGGAGACCTGGAAAAAAGCAGCAAACAACAACAGAAATTGATGATAAGTTGCATAACAAAGTGTGGGATCTAGGGAGATAAGAACAAAGATTTAAAACACATGATCAGGAGATCATGATCATTTTCAACCTTTGGAGTCTGATGCAAGAACATTAGATTCAGGAAAATACTTTGTATTTTATTAAACCTAAGAGGTCTCATGTTTTTGAGATAATATTAATTTTATGTAAATATTAATGAGATTTTTGAGTGATTTTAATTGTGAGGATTTGTTAATGTTCCCAAATAATTTGGAGAACATGAGAGAAATTAGATTGAGATATCTAAGAATTAATTATGAAGCCTAAGATAGATTTAGTTTCAAGATTTTAGGGATAAATCTAGATTGTAGGGTTTGTTGAGATATTTGAGGACTTTGTTGAGTTATTAAAGAGATGTGAACCAAAATTGGTTCAATTAAAATTTGTATAAATTAATAAGCCTTAAAGGCAAAATAGATGAGAATAGAGAGAGAGGTGAGGTTTGGACAATAGAGTTTGTTAGCCTACGGGCTTTTGTAAAAGGGCCACTGATTTGAAAATCTGGCCATGGACCAAGAAGATTTTTGTATTTGATTTCATGTTTATTTATGAAGGACTTTATTCTGAATTATGTGCATGGTGAACCTGTGTATAATAAATTTTGCTCTACATGTGTAGGGAGAATTGATTTTACTATCGATTTGTGTTTTGAATCGAATGAAATAAAGGTTTACATATGTTGAAAATCATACAATTCTGAACTGTGAACATTTACACAGTTGAGTGGAGAATGGGCGCACTGTTTGAAAATATACAGTGCATTTAAGATCAAGACTTAGAATTCGTGTTTTGGGTCTTATTTTGGATTTAACGCAGGTGTTAGACGTACTTGACATAAATTAAAACTGCATGTTCGAGCCTTGAAATGAAATCGACCTGTTGAGGGTTGAGGTCATTGAAGAAATTGTGAGAATCGAATTGAATGGCACAGTAGAATTATACAAAGAGTTTAACTCTCTGTTGAATGAAAATATATACGTTGATGGCACAACAAATTCCGATCAAAATAACGCACGGATTCAAGGAAAGGTACTGTGCGTTAATCTTATTTATCAGCCAAAGAACTTGAAGGCACAAGGAACTGCGTCCAAAAGCGATAGCAGAATGGTGGCATGATGGAGAATTTAATACAGAGCTAGCGCAAGTGTTGAAATAAAGCTACGGGTCAGAAGAGATAGAACTTGATCTTATGAAGATGAATGCTGATCCGAAACAGAAATCGAATGCTGTGAGGTGAGGTTGTTAGTATGAATCTTTCGTCGTAAAATATCACTTTAGCTACGCATAACAAATAGCCCTAACATCGATTATGGCTGCAAAATACCTTTAAGATTACTGCACAAATTTAGATCTAAGCACAAAAGATATTAAGCAGATAAAAAATAACATAGCTCCATAGATCCAATGAACAAGACAAGAAGAATGTATATGAAAGAATTTTGTATTATATTAAAGAATGGGGCACCTGAGAGGAAAACAAGAAAGGTGTTTTCGGGTTCTCCTCAGTGGGATGGGTTCTTGGAAGTCCTCAGTGTTTCAGATCTAGCATTTCTCTCTCTTATGGATGTGGAAAGGCAAACATAGAACTCAATGGGAGTTCACAAAGAAAAATGGAAAATGGTGACCAAGAGAAGATCCGGAGTGATCTAATGCAATGAAGGTGACTAATGAATGGGGAAAACCCCCCTATTTATAACAAAATATTGGGGCGGTCTAGAACTCGGTGCATGAATAAAATATTATTAATCGAATTCTAGAAGCACCTTTAGGAATATTTTATTATATTTGTTGGAGGGAAAAGGATTCTTGACTTGGGTCAATTCCTTTATTTATAAATAATAAATAAATAAATGATTTATTTATCATTTTAGGGGAATGATGGGAATATAATTAAATAAATAATGGTTTATTTAATTATTTATGGATGATTTAGTCAAATTTAACTAAGAATATTATTTAAATGATGATTTAAATAACTTGTTCTTAGGAAATAATTAAATAAATAAGGATTTATTTAATTAATTTCTTTGTTTTGGGTTAAATATGACCAAATGAGTTATTTTATATGGTGAAAGCAATTTTACTTAGGGTAAAATTGGTCTTACATGGTGTACTTGGGTTCGTCTAATAATAACAGGTTAGATGACCAAAAAAATGGTGTAACAGATTGCCCCCCAATGTACGAGTGTTAGGAGCAAATCGTATGACCGAAGTACGTTGTAAGAACTCAATCACTAGATATCAAAAGGGAAGTGAGAGAGAGAAGTGTAATGTTGTCTGATGTGTTAAAGGACTAGACCCTGAGGAGACGAGACTTACAGGTGCAACAAGTCTCTATGAAGTGGTACCTGTGCTAAAGGCGGCGGGGGAGGCATACCTATGCCCGCCGAGACAAAGTACAAAGAATAAGGCGCTCGGAAAACCACGGAATGCAATAAGTACAAAGAATAAGGCGCTCGGAAAACCACGGAACGCAATAAGTACAAAGAATAAGGCGCCCGGAAAACCACAGAACGCAATAATGAAGCACGTGCTGGCCTAAACATGAGCCAGATAAATAACATGATGAATCCCACATACATGTGATGCCTGGAATAACCTTCAGGACTTATACAAGAAGATTTTAGTACATGAGATAAAAATATACCCAAATGCCCCCTACACACGGGGAAGGGTTCACAAGGTCTGACTGATATATGCAACTCGAAGAGGCGCGGCAAGCGGTTGAGGCCGATATCATCAAATGAGAGGAGCTGCATCAAGGGCGAAAATGAAGAAGTCATCCGGGCATGTGGGGGGCTACCTGCAGGGCCACCCCCTCATGAGGGTTGAGACATCTCACACATGCCCGGGAATCACCAATAGCTGCTGCTACATCACTAGACCATCAAGTGTATATTTCACGATCATGCTTGATAAGAGTTCGAAGCAAGGTACACTGCCCCCTAGACCTGGCTTCTGGAATAAATGAGCTGATGTCGACAGAAGTAGGTCCGCCAGAGGTGAGGCAATAAGGGAACCCCAACTAAGGCACGAGGGAAAGAAGTAGAGCGACGAGCAGATAGACACTAATGATGATGATGGAATGGGGGATATGAAGGAGTGTTTGGATGACTTCCCTTGTTAGAGCATAAAGGGCATGAATGACTTGGCAGCAATGGACACAATATCATGAGGGATAAGGGACAAGAGTACTAAAGGCCATAAGGTGCAACACGAAAGAGGGATCAAGCAGGAAAGGATGGAGGACTATAGTGGGGTACAAAGGGACTTGGGATAGACTCCATGAATGTTATGGTGACTCGACTCAGATGCTCTAAGTAAGGGTGACTCAATGGTGCTGCCTCATATTACGGGTCCAATGGGGGACCATAAAAGCATGAGGACAATAGGGTAGCTCATGACGAAAATCAACACGAACGAAGACGAGTAAGGAGGCAAAGTGGTGCCCCAAGTACAAGTGTCATAAGTGAAGAAATTCGATTTTGAGAATAGACCCTTCATGGAAAAAATGTGTCCTGGTGAAGTATCAAGCTACTAAAAACTAAAATGTACCCAGAGCTCATGAACAGGCCAGGTCGCACTTTTGGGGGTCTATTCTGCGACCTGGGTAGTAGGTACTGGGCAGAAAACTGCGACCTGTCCCAGGAAATGACCTGAAAAGTGCGACTTGGCAAAGAAAGGGGGTTTCAATGCTGTTTTTTGGCTGAGATTGGGGATATTTATGGTTGAGGGGCATAGGTGCCCCCAAGCATGTGGTGGTCATGCCAAAATGTATGTAGAAAAAGGGGAATTTAAACATATGTGACGGATATGGTGCGCCATTTGTTTTTGTTATGGTTATGCAGTTTGAGAAAGGAAATGGAGGATTACCAATCTCGTTTAGTACTACATATATGAATCAAATGGACGTTTAAGGTTCTGGGTTGGCATACCTGGTGCCAATATCCCAAACAGAGGATTTGGAGATAATGAATTGATGCTCGCTTAGAAAACGTATAGGTTGGTCAACAACAAGGTCGAAAAGACTGGGCTGTTGATGTAAGATAAATGAATGATAAGGGGTATCATCCCGAGAGTGATCTGAAGTGATATGGGACTTTAGAGGTTCTTCTAAATGTGGAAGAATAATGGTACTAAAGTCGGCACGACTAGATATACTAGGAGAGTTGTAGAGAATTACTTCTCTTGGTCTCTTAAATATGGGTGCCCCCTTACTCAAACATTGGGTTTCAATGTAATGGCCACAAGGTGTATGTGGTGTGAACGCATGGGTTCAATGTAAGGGGGAGGAGAGAAAGTCAGGGGTGGTTATTGCTTCCATAATGTCATAATCATGATAGGAGGTGGGGCGACTGGTGGACGAAAGACCGCCTGACACAGCGAAGCTTCCTGACTCATGATCACGAGAAAAGATGGTCGCATGCAGACCGTCACAAGGGTTAAAAATGGCCCAAGCTACTGAGGCTAGATTCCGGGAATAGGGACTTGTCCCATTGGCATAGCCAATATAATGTGTGGACAGAAGGTCCTGCAAAATAGTGTCACAAGACAAGACATGGAGGAGTAAGAACAAAGATGACAGCATGAGTGAAGGGTAGACAGCACAGGATAACTACGGGAGGTAGTAGGCTAGATAGGGTGGCTATGACTCGCAGACCGACTAGAGGGTGATGGATGGGGGTTGGAGCGCAGGCTGCGGAGAATATCATAGATACGGATGGTATCATCATGGTTATGGGTGGGAGGGAAGAGGTCAGGGAAACCACATGAGACCGAAAAGCTACCTAAATCATCAGCATGGGAAGAAAGGCTTACATACAGACCGTCTTGGGGGATGACAGAAGAACAAGTAAAAATATGATCAAAGGATGTAGAGCCGAAGAATGTTGTTGAAGGGGAATCAAGCAAAATAGATGGAGTGGATTCAGAGGGAATGTACTCCGAGGGTCGGACAGATGATGATAGGTATAGGAGGGGGGCAGCAGGTTTTGACATCTCAACATCAGGAGGAGGAATGTCAATGGTAGCAGATGGATCCTCGAGTTGGCCTGACGCATATTGCACAAGGATGGGAGAGGCAGATGGGTTTTGTTCCTTCTCGTACTCACGAATGACCTCTAAAGAGGCACGGTAATGCGTGAGGTGAGGACAGTGGTGATAATAATGGCCATGGATACTACACAAAGCACAGGGTTTGTTGGTGCGAAGAGGCTTTGGGTTCTTAGCTACGGACGAGGAAGAAACAGAGGATTCAGGGACCGTAGACTCCAGGAACGCGACTGTGACCAGGGGTTTGATGCGGGGTAGCTCGGGACAAGTATGGGTGGCATGACCGAAAACATTACATAAAGCACACTGGATGGTATGCATTGGAGGCCGAGGAGGGACAGGGTTTGTCGGGGTAGCCTTGTCCTTTGATGCCCCCCTGCGAGTGTTGCCATGTTTACCCGAAGCGGTTGCAACAGGAGGTGGTTCTTGTTGAGGTGACTGAGGTACCATTGCAGCGGGAGAATTCATGGGGATTGGTTGAACTGGGGTTAAAGTAATATATGGTTTGGGTTGGCCTGGCAGGGTAGTGGCTGGAGGGTCGAGATACCAGACGGGTATACCCAGGGTCAGGTTGGGGAGAGATAGGGTGGCCAAAATAGGGATCGAATAAGCTTCGGGAGGGGGAGCAAGGAAAGGTATCTGACCAGCCTAGAAATGGCCAGGAGGAATGGTGCCAAGGGGGTTGATATCGGGTGGAATCGACCTAGGAGGATAACGAGACGTGGGGGGACTGTGTGTAGAAGAAGTTTTAGAAGGAAGAAGGCTGGCTAGCGGGGGCGAAGGGCTAGGAGCTGGTTGAGGTTGAGGTTGCTGACTAGCCAAAGTGGGCTCTGTAAGGTAAGCCCAAGATGATTGCAGCATGCAGACGTTCGCTAAGCTGGGGTCAGAGACAGGAGGCGGGGGAGGACCAGGAAAAGTTCCAAGCAAAGAGGAGTCTTTGTAGACGCCAGGGGAAACACTGGTCAAGGAATCAACAGTTGGTTTATTGGTGACAGTAGAGATGGTGGACTCAGGGGAGGTCTGAGATTTTAGGTCATGGTAAGTCAGCTGGTCAATGGTGACAATCTTGCCATTATGAGGGAGAAACATCTTGCGGTGGACTGCGGAGGGGAAGGCGGACATGGCATAGGTGTAACTGCGCCCGAAAAGAATGTTGTAGTCAAGAGGGGCGTCGATAACTTCAACATCGACACATACAATCTTATCGAAAAGGGTGATGGGACAGTTACGGAAGAGGCCAATGGGCTAGGAGGCATGGCCATCCCATGCATGAAGGGTGATCGTGGAAGGGGCTAGTTCGGGAGAGCCAAGTTGTTTCCAAATCGAAGCGGACATTACGCAGGTAGATGCCCCCTCATCAATAATACACCGAGCAACGTTGGCATTTCAGATTTTGACTGGGATTTGGAAAGCAACTGAAGGAGGGAGAGGGGGATGGTATGACTGACGGGCGTCGAAAACAATCAATTGTTCATCAGCAGGATCTACAGCGCCCACGACAGATAGTAGAGCCTTCTTTTGAGAAGGGCACGACTGGAGGAGTTCCAGTGTTGAAATGGCAGCATGAGATTGGGCCAGATCATCTACTATGCTGTATGAATGGGAAGCCTGACCTGAGGTAGCATTTCGGTGTAATGGTCCCTTAGGAGGCTTGGGGTGAACCACGGCTTTGGGCGGAGGGAGTTTTAAGGGACCATTGGGTGTCGATAGAGGCTCTATAGGACCTGATGATGGGGACTCGGAGACAGATGTGACGGGAGGTGTGGAATACTGACGGGACTGAGTTTGAAGGTTGAGGTCGATGGTGAGAGGGGGGTCAGAGGCCATCATGAGAATCTGGTAATCAGTGGAACCAGAAGGGGAAGATTGAGTGGTGACCGGGGCATGAGGAGGTTGAGTGGCCATGAATCCTTGTTGAGGGAAAGGATCGGTAAACACAGCGGGTGAAGAAGTAGTTGGAGTGGGAGGGATAGTGGGGGAGGAGTGTTGCCCCCTCACAGTGGCTTGAGAGTCCCACATCTGCTGCATTTGTGGTAATAAAGGACAATCATGAGTGTAGTGACCATAAACACCACAATAAGAACAGGGTTTATTGGTGTGAAGTGGTCGGGTTGACTTAGGCTAAGGGCCTTGTGGCTGATTGGCAATGGTAGAGTTAATACGGGAATGAGTGGATCCATGATTACTAGAAGCGGATGGATTGCCTCTTCTCCTTCTTTGAGAAGGAGGAAGATTAGGTGCCCCCTGTTGTGGAAATACTTGCCCTAGAGGGGGTAGTAAGTGCGGTTGTGGGGGTGTAGAAGGCAAGGGAGTGAGCGGTCCAAATGCTGGAGGAGCTGGGACACCAGGTTGCGGCTAAAGATAAGGAGTAGGGTGGGTAGTATTAAGGTAAGTAGGAGGGTGGGAAAAAGAAGGAGGCATGCCATAGCCTGAATACATGCTACCTGGAGGGGAAAAAGCGCCGGAGGGGCTGGCCCCTGGAGGAAAACCATGGCCTGGAAGGGGTTGGGTAGAGGAATGTGACAGGGCTCCAATGATACTGTTGGCAGAGTGAGGTGCCCCTAAGGCATTAGGGACATCGGGTTTGGGAAGGTCAGGGAGGACGGTATAAACATAACCGGATTGGGCGTAGATAAGGTCATACTTCAAGGCTAGCTGGAGGGCGGCTTCTTCGGTTTGAGGGAAATGGGAGGCGAAATCTTTGCCAATGGGAGGTAAGAGAGAGCGAAGGAACCAGTCCATATAAACCCGATCTTCAAAGGGAGGAGCTCGACATAAGATTCTTCTTCGTCGCCATTCCTGGACATGAGCGGAAAGACGGGTTGAAGAGGATTGACGGAAGGAGGTTAAAATCTCGGTACCCGTGTCGTATCGGAGAGGGAGCTGGAAATAAGACAAAAAGGCTTGGGCAATGGTCGCAAAATTGGTATGGGAGGAGGTGGCCTGTTCAACATACCATTTAGAAACCTCACCTGTAAGCATGCGTTGGAATAGTCTAAGATGAATAGAGTCGTCAGTAATGGAATTGGAGGAACACCACATATGGAAGGATCGGATATGGTTGGACGGATCCTCACTAGCAAGGCCTTCGAACTTGGGAATGTCGGAGGGGAGCTTGGTTGGCATAACAGGCCAACTAACATCATGGCGGATAGGGTCATTAATCAGCTGATTGAAGTTGGGGAGACTAAGGCCGGCCATATAAGGGAGTAATGGGGCAGTCGAGGTAGGTCCCGCGGTGGTTCTACTAGAAACAGACCCAGCAGTAGTACTGGGGTTACTGCTGGTAGTAGGCCCTGAAGTAGACATGGTGAAAGTGACAGAGGGAGAACCAGAACTAGGGGGAGAACCCGAATAATCAGAGGAAGAGTCGGAGTGCGGACTCGGGGGAGGACTTACTCTATGACGACGGGAAGGAGGAAGTTGACCAAGTGGAGACTGAGGGTGAAGGCCAAGAAGTCTCCAGGAAAGGCGCCTTGGGGGCGCAATGGTGACAGGAAGAAGAAAACCGACAAGGGCAGGGAGGGACAAAATCAAGTGAGGTCAAGGGCAGAAAAGGTGCAGTGAAAATTGATTTTAGAGTCTTTGTCAGGCGGTGTTAACCAGGCGCTTCTTCACTTAGGTTCAGTGTGTTGCGTGCGTTAATTTTAATTTGTTTAAACCCAGACGTTTTGAGAGTAAAAGAAAAAGTGAGCTGCGTAATGGAAAAGAAAACTACAGTAAATAAGACTGAAAGAACAGAAAATTAACAACTAAAAATGCAGCAAGCTAACCCAAGGAGGCGGGTCTCTCAAAACTAGTCGATAAGAGGGAAAAAACTAGGCGAAGCATGCTAACAAGAGGCCAATAGAGCTAAGGTCCGGAGGGACTGGGATCTAAAGGGTAAGTCTGCTGAAAAGTGGTGCAGAAAACAACACAGAGTAAGAGGCAAGGTTGTTGCGAAAGTGGAGGAGATCAGCTAAAAATAGAAAGGGCAAGGCAGTGGCCCTAGAAATGAGCCCAAACAAAACGATATGAGGTGTTTTGAGAGGGGAAAGAGCTGATCTAAATGGATCTGAAAAACAGGTATCAGATCTGAGAAAAATAGGGTTGAAACTCTGTAAATTTATACTTCTGAAATATCAAAGACTCGTCCACAAAAAGTGGAGGGTACTAGAGCCCTAAGGGGCAAGATTCTCTCTTAGGTGAGTGAATTAGATCATAAACAGGTCCAAACGGGTAGAGACAGAGGCTGGAAAACCCTGACATAAGCTTCAGACAAACCCAGAAAAAGTGCTGAAAAATTTGCAAAAAAATTGCAGGTTGCAGGTTCTGACCTGTTTTCAGTCCAGGTCACAGGTTTGGGGCAGAAAAGTGCATCTTGAGGCTCAGGTCGCACTTTTTGGGCCAATAAGTGCGA
This sequence comes from Pinus albicaulis, assembly GCA_034641835.2. Classification (NCBI taxonomy): domain Eukaryota; kingdom Viridiplantae; phylum Streptophyta; class Pinopsida; order Pinales; family Pinaceae; genus Pinus; species Pinus albicaulis. Next base: position 1,247,645,895 of record CM076583.1, read on the forward strand.
CCTGCAGATCCGGCTGTCTCGGCGGCAGATTTCAGAAAAATTTTGTCGTCTCAATTGCGGCTGATGTCTGTCACCTGCGCAATAAGGCCAGAAACACATGGAAGTTAAAAATTTGACTTTTTCAATGGTTTTAGGGGTGAAAATAACCATAAAAATAGGGAAAAAAATGGAAGAGAAACCCTAGGGTCTGAAACAGCTGGATATGCAGGAATAGATAAAACGACAGTGGTCACAAAAGAAAACCCGTGTGGAGTCGCCAATTGTTAGTATGAATCTTTCGTCGTAAAAGATCACTTTAGCTACGCATAAAAAATAGCCCTAACATCGATTATGGCTGAAAAATACCTTTAAGATTGCTGCACAAATTCAAATCTAAGCACAAAAGATATTAAGTAGATAAAAAATAACAGAGCTCCATAGATCCAATGAACAGGACAAGAAGAATGTATATGAAAGAATTTTGTATTATATTAAAGAATGGGGCACCTGAGAGGAAAACAAGAAAGGTGTTTTACGGTTCTCCTCAGTGGGATGGGTTCTTGGAAGTCCTCAGTGTTTCAGATCTAACATTTCTCTCTCTTATGGATATGGAAAAGCAAACATGGAACTCAATGGGAGTTCACAAAACAAAATGGAAAATGGTGACCAAGAGAAGATCCAGAGTGATCTAATGCAATGGAGGTGACTAATGAATGGGGAAAACCCCCCTATTTATAACAAAATATTGGGGTGGTCTAGAACTCGGTGCATGAATAAAATATTATTAATCGAATTCTAGAAACACCTTTTAGGAATATTTTATTATATTTGTTGGAAGGAAAAGGATTCTTGACTTGGGTCAATTCCTTTATTTATAAATAATAAATAAATAAATGATTTATTTATCATTTTAGGGGAATGATGGGAATATAATTAAATAAGTAATGGTTTATTTAATTATTTATGTATGATTTAGTCAAATTTAACTAATAATATTATTTAAATAATGATTTAAATAACTTGTTCTTAGGAAATAATTAAATAAATAAAGATTTATTTAATTAATTTCCTTGTTTTGGGTTAAATATGACCAAATAAGTTATTTTATATGGTGAAAGAAATTTTACTTAGGGTAAAATTGGTCTTACATGGTGTACTTGGGTTCATCTAATAATAATAGGTTAGATGACCAAAAAAATGGTGTAACAGAGGTACCAGAGTTGAAAGCGGTAATGGTGAGTCCACTGAGCGATAGGTATGAGGCTCGGTTTAATTAGAATTTGAATGAACTGTTCGATTTAATTCAATCAACTTCAGATCTGACTTGGGATCGATTTTAAATTCACAACATTAAACCAGCATTATCAATCCAATTTGATAAGTTGAGTTCGGAATTGGAAATGGAATTGTGCGTTAATTTCAAATAGAAGCGTTGTTAGATTAATGAAAATATTTGTTCGTTTGTTTCATATTAATACATAACGTTGTATTTGGCATGAATGAAGCCGCAGAATAGTGCATATTAATCCTATGTGAAGGATTAATTCAAATCGATGAGATTTGGTCTTTTGACAAGGAACACAAGTGAGAAGTGCCGAAATGAAGATTTGTAGCAGAATTAAAATCGAGAGCAGAGGAGCGTAAGCATAAAGCTGGAATGCAATTCAATTAAAAGGCGGAATCATCAAATGAAGCGGAACGTAATTAGCAAGGGTAGTTTGAAAGGAAACTACAAATCAGATCACTGAAGTTCGATTGTAAAATAATGTCCATCGTTGGATGAAAGCCAAAAGTTGATGTGCGAATGCGTTGTTCAAACTTGAATAAGGTGAAGGTGAATTATGAATTTGCGTAGGCGTTAATGGAGGTAAGTCATATTTGTTATGACCAGACATGCATAAAAAAACCATGGGCCAGGTCTATCATTGCGATGAATGGAATTGGTACTTTGAATAGTTGGACCAAACGAATTATTAATGTCAAGTATCAATCTTTGAAAAGTGGACTTTGATTTCAATATAGAATATTGATATGAATTGGCTTTTGATATATGGTTTTGACCATAAAGATAACAATAGAAATAAAACTTCTACACATGGGTTTTGTGTTGGTTAATATATGGTGATAAATTCATGGAGTTAGATGTGTATGGTTTCATAACCATGAGATTATAAATGAAAGAGAAAGCTTCCGCTTATGAAATGGCTTATTAGTCATAGTGAAATGATTTTATCTTATAACCATAGTGAATGATTTTAAAAGGAGCTTCTGCAATTCAAAACTAAGTGAATTTTCCTAGACTTGAAGTTTATTTGAGGCATAAATATGGAGATGCATTTTTATATGCATGAGAGTGGTGAGAATGTGGGTTTTGCAGGGTTTTCCTGCATCAGTATTGACCTTAGTAAAGAGTAAAGATGTTTAAAATTTTACTTGATTTAGAATTTTAATGTGGTAAAATTTTTTGTTGAAGGTAAATTTATGATCCATTCAAATTCAACGTATATGACAAAATAACTATTAAATGATTAAGATAATTTTATTGTACCTTTTTTATCTGATATAAGTTGAATTTGAATAACTATATAAACCATTTCAATTAATTATTTTTATTTTATATTTTTTTAAATTTTATTTTGGCCGACATGAGAAAAGTTTCAACTTTGATGACAGACAAACACGATTACACATCATACTGGGCTATAGAATACACCTCTTGGCGCAATAAAACGACTCATTTTTTTCTCCATTTTCGAATGAATTCTATAATTCTGAATTTACCTTCATTAATGTGAGAATTGACATAATATTTCAAATTCAACATTAAACTGAAACTAAATAATCAAACTCACAAAAAATAATATGCAAATCAATATGATAACAAAATTCACTAGGCATTGGCTATGTCTTCGGGTTTGTTTCAAACCATGATTTACTTCATTTGTTCTCTTTCAAAAAGGCTTCTTTTTTCATAAAAAAAGTTGAATACTTCTCTGAATAAGGGACTAGTTCTCCTTTACAAAGGGTTGAAATTGGAATGTCTCCCAATAAGGGGTTGGTTCTCCTTCACAAAGGGCTAAGCTTCTCACATGAATTGGATCATTCTCCCATAAGGGACTCACAAAAACGATTTCCCAATAAAAAGCTTCAATTACTAAGCAAGACTAATACTTGCCTATTCTTCTTCAAATAGTTTATAAAGTACTCCTCAAAGAGCTTACAAAAAGTATCTCCTCCCATTTTTACAAAAAAATCTAGTTTATACGCCAAGAGAAATTAATTTGGCTTTTAACGCCAAATTGTATCCCATATGTGTTGGGATTCAAACCTCCAAATAAAATGATTTTTCCATTTAAAAGTAAATGCAATATCCTTCATTTCATAAAGAAAATAAAGTTCATGGTATGGTGGTTAAGTTGTTGCACTTGTTTTGGCTAGGTTGTAGACCCAGATCTTTCATTAGAAAATTTTTGAGGTTAAAAATGGGTTTCAAAACAAAAATGTACAAAAAAAACCAACTTTATAAGAACCAATAGGATTCAAGATGGAGATTTCAAATATGGGGGTTGAGTCACCATTTTTAGAGAAAAAAGTGGAAATATAATAATAATAAAAACTAATTTTCAACTCGTATTTCAACTTATCTCCCTATGATTTTACTCAAATTTCAAGCGAGAGCGCTCATTAGATGCGGAATTCAATTTCTAATCCAAGGAGTAACCATGTTTCATATTTTCGATGGACCCTTCTACATGAAAGATGAGAAATACATGGTAAATGTGATTGCAATCATATCTTTTCATGTATTTTTCATTTTTCATGGAGTATGGTCCATCGAAAGTATGCAACATTGGTACTTCTTGTTATTTTTTGTAGCATCAGAGGTCTTCTAGTCTGGAAACTTTGTGGAGAGGCTTAAACAAAGGATTTCTCTATAACCCAGAAATTGTTTATGGAAATTCCACCTAGAAGTACCTCAATTAGATTATTAGCCCAATTTTAATTATTTCCTAAGTTTAAACTTAGGGAAAGGGGTTAATTAATCATAATTAATTGAGATAAGGTGAGAATCATCCAGAAAATCACATGGATTGACTCTGATATGATCTTGGCCCTTGATTAAGTTTTAATCTTGGTCGATGGTGCTCCAATATAGGATTATATGAAGAATTCGATGGGTATATGGAGAACACATATGTGGGTTTCGATTTCTTTGCCAGTTCGATTTCTAGAGAGAAATGATAACTAATAGAAAGCCAGAGAAGGAAAAATAAATAGTGAGGGACAGTGATAGTGAGCTTTGAGGAAAATTTTTCCAGATTCGGAGAGTCAACTACATGAGGTCGAGTTTCTTAGTGAGGTTGTGCAATCCCAGCATAGAAGCCTAAGAGGCAGAGTTCGATTTAGATAGAAAAAGAGTTGATTAAATTGTTGGAGGTCAAGAATATTTCCTAAAGGTATCAACGATTCATTCTCAGAGGCTGGATTGGGAAAACAACTTGATTAGTTGTAGTTCCGGGCAGAGCATCCTAGTGCCCGTGTAGATTTGACATAGGGGTTTCAGGGAGCCCATTTAGAGCCAGTTTCAGAGCTAGATCAGTGTTGAGTGATAAATAATTTGTCTCACTAATTTTTGTGGTCATTTTTTCCTATAGTGGACTGCTAGTTTGTGCATCCAGATTCTACTCTTAATTTCACTACTGCACAATAATAAAAATCCTCAATTGCTGCATCGGTTTTCCTGAGTTGGGTTTTTCCAGCAATGTTTTTCCAAAAATAATTGTGTTAATTTTTTGTGTGTGTGCTATAATTTCTCATTTTCCACCGTTATTTTCTTCCGTAGTTTTATTTATGAAGGTTGTAGTGTTATTTATTTCGTATTTTCTGCAGTAGATAAATTGTTAAATTAATTAACAATTAAAAAAATAAATTCCAGTTGCTATAATAGGATTTCAGTGTTTGAAATTTTCACACTTCTTTGATGAAGAATTAAATTTCACATCCAATGAGTGCCTCCACTCGAAATTTGAGTAGAACTGTAGGGAGACAGATTGAAAATACAAGTTGAAAAAGTAGTTTTTTATTTTTCCTTCTAAAATTTGATGATGTAATATAACATTATTTTATGATTTCCATTATTATTTTATAAAATACTTAGGAGGTCCATTTTAGACCTCAAAATTTCTCTAATGACAATTTTGTTGCTTCTCTTAGTTTTATAACAACAAGGATACATCTTATAAATAATATTATGCATTATCTACAACATGATTTGCATGTGGTGCTATTGGGAATTGGGGGTGTTAGCCACCTATAAATTTTTGTCAAGCAAACAAGTGGCTAAATATGTTCTGAGTCTTCAATAGAAACATTTCCCTTGAAAATATTTCATCCTTGAAGCCTCCATGTGTCTTTTTCCCCTTGAATAAATCTTCACTGCTGTTTCCATTTGATAAACCTCACTGTTTTTGAAAGAAAATGCCCTCAAAAAGGCCTCCATTTTCCCTATTTTATTCCCACAAAGCCTCCATTTTCACCTCCTTCTTCCCCTTTCAAAATTCCTCCAAAATCCCTCACTAACCCTCTAAATCATCAAAATTCCCGTTCTAAACCTTGTATCTCCCTTTATCTGGTTTGAAAACCCTTTACCGAAACCCCTTTCTTGGCCTTAAAAACGCTGAATTTGGCCTAAAAACACCCCTTTTTCATTAAGGGCTTAAGCCCCTTTTGGCTTAGCCCTTGGCCCTTTTCTCCACATATAACTTGGCCCTTATCGCAATCGGAAATTTCAATAGCGCCTTTTTCCTTTGTTCTTTAAAACTTTTCCGATGCGATGGGTTTTATTCCCCCAACCTCTGATTCAGTCCTGGCCATCGATTTTCACAGATCCGACGGTCCAAATTATTTCGCAGCCATATAAACTTTCTCCCCCTTCCAAAAACACTGTGCCCCATCTTCTAATCATAGTCGTTCGTCCATACAGATCCAACGGCCTGCGCTGACTCACACAATCGCCAATCGCAAAATCTTAATGTGCCACCCTTTGTCACCTCTGATTAGCGATCTCTAATTGAATCACAACCGTCTATCTTACCTTCGATCCGACAATCCACGTGTAATTGCAACATCAACATTCAGAGTTTTGGCCCCCTGCCTATCTCCGATGCGATTAGATCTCCATCGTTGATCTCTTTAGATCCAACGGTTCTCATTCTCTCCGCCCATAATTCTCTGTTATCGCCCCGCCGATTAAATCCCGATCGTCGATCATCCTTCAGATCGAACGGATATCTCTTAATCGCACATCGCAGATCCAATGTCCCGTTTGTTTTCACCCCCCCCCGATGTGCGATTGCCAATTTAATCTCCGCCGTCCATCAAAACTAATCTAACGGCCCAGATTCAATCCTACCTCCATTCACTCATTTCTTCATTTGCCTTCCAAACGGTTTCATCGGTGAATCTCGACCATAGATCATCACTGTTAGATCTAATCTAATGGTCCAGAATGCATAACGCACCAAACTTCGCCAGACTATTTTTTCACCTCTGACATAGTTTTTCATCGTTTTTCCATGGTTTTCACTGTGTTTCTTCGCTACACCCATTGTTTCATCGCTTCTTTCCATCTCCATGGGCCTCCACAAAATTCTCTCTCACTCCCTTAGGGTTTTATAATAGGTTTATCATGTTTTTGCAGGGATTACAGAGCGATGGATTCACTCTGTCTCCACAGTCATAGCCACTGTGACTCAGAGCGCAGAAAGATCATCGTTGATGCGGCAGAGAGTATCAGTGAAGGGATTAAAGGATTAGAACCCATTATTGAGGATCAGAACGCTATAATCCAATGTTTAAAGTTCAAAGGACATGGTTAGAGACCATGAAGATGATTAAGAGGCTTAATAAAGCCTAAAGCACATTAACAAGTCATATCAGTGCTTTCTTATCAACAGAAACATTTTTTCTCCAGAAGGACTATCTACACGACCTCCTCCATGTTCCGTCGAGCACCATAAATATTTATTGTGCTGACAGAGGCTTTAGAACTGTTAGAACATCAGTCATGGAAGCATGGAAGACTTGAAATACCTTCTGCCACCTTACTTGTCACAAAAGATGAAAAAAGTACTTACAGTCAGAGAGTACTGCAAGGGACATACCTGAAGATATTTTCAACCTGCAAAGACTTCGAAACAGCCTAAAGAGTACACACAGTAATGCAGAGCCATTAAGCAGAGTGGGAATGAACACTTCCTCCACTCTGTCTTAATGAATCACTTAAATTCACAACTACTACCACTGTTATTCATTCTCCTATAAGAACTCCCGAAAATTACATTGAAAAGTTGTTGTTGGTTGTAGGGATTCATTCGATTGTTAGAACTGTTATTGGGGGAAGTAGCTTAGTAGTTTTTAATTTAGTAGGCTGGGAAGAGAAGGTTGGACTGTAGAAAGCCATTGAGCTCAAAGTATGTGACTGGTTTTTCACATCAATTGAACAAGAAAATTTCACAGGATCTTGGTCTATATTACTGGTGATTTTTTTCTTACTACAATTGTCTCATTTCATGCTTTCATACTGTTCATTATTCTCTGATAAGAATCAGTAAATCTGGCTTAGGATATACCCCTGCATGGTACCCTAATGCTTTCCTGCTCTTCTTTTCTTTGATGTTTTCAACTGATTGTGTATCTAGGAGAAAATTCATATAATTTAACCAGTCAAATATGTTGGTATTACCCATGCTTACTGATGTTTTAATTCGGACTTTGTTGCTTAGATGTTATTGTTGGGTTTAAGCTAGAAGAATTGGGATACTGGGGATTTAGAGTTAGCCCTATCCACTAGGGTCCTTTTCCAATATATTGGCCTTTCTAAGATCCCTTTGAGATAGTGTCAAAAGCATTGAAGGTTAAAAGTCCTTCTCTGATCTTAGGCCTTGCTCTGTGTACAATATTAACTGTTTTCTCTTTAGAGTATGCTGAAAGCAGGCCTGGAGTTAAATGACCTCTGACCTGATCTTAAGCTACCCTTTGTGTCTTCATTGAGAGTCTCTTTTGAATATGTCAAAGCAGGATAGGTTAAAAGTCCTTACCTGATCTATAGACTGCACTTGGGTTTCTTTCCTTCTTTCATTTCACTCCTTAATGTTCCATTCCATCATCTATCTAAAATATCCCTTAGTATAGATGACTTGCCCTATGGAAAACCTTGGATAGTTGTTATGCAAGTAATCTCCTATCATGACTCCATAGCCCAATGAATTGATACTTTCTTGACCTATCTTCTTTTGCCGAAACATCCTGCCACTTTGTTCCTTTCATCCTCCGTAGCCTTCTCGGTTAATGATCTCCAACCAATCCAACCAACCAAACAATCAAAATAAAAAATCCTTGTGCTTCATACCTAGCCCAATACCTCATTTTGAGCTTTAAAGATATATCATTCTTTTCATTTATAGAGAGATCCATCTCTGGACCCAGGAGGGCTAGATCCTGAGGTCCCAAAGTGGTTTGATGTTGTCTTATCTTTTGGTATTTCCAATCTGGCCAAAAAATAGGAACCACAACAGGGGGTGTAGGTTATGGGTCCAATCCTTCTTGTTGCATATTTCATGGAGTAAAATTTTCATCCTCCCTAACCTGACCACATAGGCTTTCTAGAAGATCCATGTTGCAACCTTTAGCTGGTCCATGGGGCAACCATGTGTCAACTTCTCATTGAGCCAGGTCAATTTTTCATGTGTCAGCATTTTCAATCATCTTTCCACATGTCATCATATGAGTGTTCCATGTGAAACCTTACCACACGTCAGTATATGAGTGTGTCATGTGTTAAATTTTCCATCTCATCTTATCACATGTCAGAATCTAAGTGTGCCATGTGTCAACCCGCTGCCTCATCTTGGCACGTGTCAACATCGAGTGTGCCACATGTTATCCTTTCCACCTAATATTACCACATGTTGACATATGAGCTTGCCACATGTCATCCATACCATGTCATCCTTAGCATGTCATATTTCCATATGTTAGCATATGAGTGTGCCATGTGATAGCCTTGCCACGTGTCAGCATATGAGCGTGCCATGTGTCATCCTTTCCACATAATATTTCCATCTGTCATGTTTGGACTGGGGCACATGTCAAATATGTACAAGTCCCATTAGCATGGTGACATCAACAATGTTCCATTTTGTGATATATTCCCTATTTGATTTAAACTTTAGTAGGCCATAAAACTTTCACATAATGTGTTTTTTTGATGAGATATTTGACATGAATACATTTTCATAAAAAAAGTTACGACCAAATTCAAATTTTTGATTATGAAGATCCTCCTAGATCATACCTCTCCACAAAAGGAAACTTTTGGTCCACTAAAATTATAAATATATAATCATGGTGAGTAGATTTTTTTCTCTCTTTGAGGTTAATTTGTGTACTTTCATTCTCGTTGTCACTTCATGTGTTCCATCTGCTTTCCTCCATTTCATTTCATTCCTTGTACAACTCAGATCAGAGGTATCAAATCAATCTACTCCTTATTGTGTCTCAGTGCATGTCCTCAATCAAGTTAGGGTATAAATAATTAGCTCTTGAGCTAGTTTCACTTGGGAACGATCGCTCTTGCAAACCCAAGTGACCTCCCACAGTGAAAGAAGAGAGAGATGACAAATAAATAGACCCTATTAAGTTGTTTCTAAAGAAATAAATTGTGTAACAAATGAATGATATGATGGAAAATTTCACATAGATCTTTCGATGACTACCAACAACAACCAAGGTGCCTTCAACAAGTAGCACTTTTGAACGTGAAACACCCTTCAAGGTACAATTTAACTTTTATATCCCCTTATTAAAATTATAAATAGATGTAGATGCCTTGGAGAAATGGTTAAATATGTTAGAGGGCTATTATTCTATCAAAAAAAAAATGACAATGAGAAAATTTCCTCCGCAATCCTAAAATCCCTTCCCCGTGTCAAAGATTGGTTGGAAGGTTACTAGGAAAGACACAATGAAGAAAATTTATGATATTCAATGCAATACCAACTTGAGTTTCTTTTTTTGATTCTCTCAAGGAGAAAGTATACCTTGTAGGGAAATTTTATGACTGGTCCACAAGATGGAAAACTTTACGACAAGAGAGACACTAGATTGTGCAAAAGCACACTAATATTTTCCATACCTTTTTCTAAAATATAGGTATTAGAGACTCCAAGTAGTACTTGGCCTACATATATATATCCAAATTAATATGTATTTTGTGGACATATGCTCACTAGGAGCCACTTATCGATATGTTGTCAAAATTGATAAAAAAATTGAAGTAGCAAAATAAGCAGGAGTTTGGGGTCTGCGAGTACGCAACAACAGAAGCCTGGAAAAGGAGGCCCTAACTCAAACAAAAATGGAAAAAGAAAAGATATCCAACCTAAATACAAGCAACCCAAGTCATGAGAAAATAAGGGTAATGGGAAGTCAAATAATGAACACTGGAAAGTACATGAGTTCCACAAAATCCCCTAGCACGACACTGATGAATACCATGTGAAACAATCATTATTAGATGAGATTAAAGAAAAATAAGAGCATCATGGATCATACTACGATTCAAAACACGATAAAGGAAAGTGCATTAAATAAATTTTGAGGTCTCAAATGGGCCTCTTAAGGAATATTATAAAATAATAGTGGAAATAATAAAATAAAATTAGATTTCATCATCAAATTTTAGAGGGAAAAAAGAAAAATATATTTTCTCAACTCGTATTTTAAACTTATCTCCCTACGGCTTTACTCAAATTTCGATTGAGAGCACTTGTTGGATGAAAAATTTAATTCCTTATCCAAGGATTACCCATGTTTCATACTTTTGATGGACCCTGCTACATGAAAAATATGATTGTAATCATGTTTTCTCAAGTATTTCTCATTTTTCGTGTAGCAAGGTCCATTGAAAGTATGCAACATGGATAAGCCTTTGATGAGGAATTAAATTATACATCTAGCGAGTGCTTCTGCTCGAAATTTGTGTAAATCTATAAGGAGATAAATTAAAAATATGAGTTGAAAAAGTAGTTTTTTATTTTTTTGTTTTTTGGTTTTTTTACTCCAAAAATGGTGAATCACCCCCCCATGGTTGACATCATCATCTTGAATCCTATTGGTTCTTATAAAGTTGTTTTTGGTTGTACATTGTTGTTTTGAGGCCCATTTTAGACCTCAAAATTTCTCTAATGACCATCTATGAAGAACCCAGTGGTACCTTCACAACCATAAATATCCAACCAAAAGAGTCATAAGAGCTTGAAGAGGGGGAGCACCTCTTCCATTCAAAAATGTGGGTGAAATGGAACCCACCAAATTTAATTGTTTATAGTTGAAGATATAAGAACCTGATCCTAGCTGAGGATATCAAGATATTGAAGTTGTTGAAAGTGCCACAACCCCAACATTAAGGGAATTTTGAGGTCTAAAATGGGCATCCTAAGAAAAATTTACAACCAAAATAAACTTTATAAGAACTAATAGGATTCAATATGATGATGTCAACCATCATATTGAATTCGAGTGGGAGTACTCGTTGGATGAAAAATTCAATTCCTGATCCAAGGAGTACCCATGTTGCATACTTTCGATGGACCCTACTACACGGAAAATGAGAGATACATGAAAACACATAATTTCAATCACATGTTTTCATGTATTTCTCATTTTTCGTGCAACAGGGTCCATCGAAAGTATGCAACATCAGTACTCCTTGGATGAGGAATCAAATTATGTATCTAATGAGTGTTATCGTTCGAAATTTTAGTAAACCCATAGGGAGATAAGTTGAAAAAATAGTTTTTTTCTTTTTGCCCTCTAAAATTTGATGATGTAAATTATTTTATTATTTCTGCTATTATTTTATAATTTCCTTAAGAGGCGCATTTTATACCTCAAAATTCCCCTAATGGCCTACAACATTGGTTGGTTGAGCCATGTACGAGACATATGTGTTAGCTAACAGTGTTATTGATACACCTACTTCCAAAAATGAAAAACATTGCGATATCTATAAATTTTCATCCTAAAAATAAATAATGAAAAGCTCAAAAATAAAACTTAAACTAAAATGGTAGGTGGGGTTCCTTCACCCTTGGTGTAATAAGGTGAGTGCACTATTCTATCTTACTTTCATGTGCATATGTTGCTATAAGGGGTTTGAAATTGTTTTTATGTGGAATCACGATGTGATACTAAAAGTGTCGAATGCATAACACATCTTTCCAAACTAGAATATCATATAACCCAAAGGGATATTAGAATGGTTTTACAATTGGTTCTTTCCTTCAACATATTATCATGGCAACTATCTATCTTAAGTGTGCTTAAGTGTTGGAAATAATAGAGTTTGTTGATGGGCATTCCAAAGTCCATTTTTCAAAGTTTTTTTCCAAATCATCTATCATTTGTAACTTACCTCAATATAATCGATATTAAGCTCATACAATATTACAAGTTATAAATCACCACCTATAGCATTTGATGCATAAAAAAGGTTATGAAATAGGTTAATAAAGGGTAAATATATGGTTTGATTATATGACAATGATCCAAAAATGGAATGACGCATGTGGCACTAACCAGATCATACAATAGACACCCGCATATCACAAAGTATTGATATTCCTCATGACCACAAGTGTGTTTTGTATTGCAAAGGTCACAAAAATATGTATGTGATAAACGTAGGAGTCATGCAATGCATGTGGCATAAATTATACTATGTAATATTTATAACAATGGTGGCAATATATGGTCTGGATTTTAATGTGGACATATTTAACATAGTTTTTTGGCATACATTAAATTCATGATTAAATGATACAATCCTTACGGTATTAACCCTCTGATATCCTCATATGTGGAAATTAATGTGACATGCTCTGAAAGGGAGCCTCCTTGGCTACAAACTAAAAAAGTTAGTTGGTAAGCCGCAACCAATTTTGGAGGCATTGTGAATATTTTTTTCCTATTAGGAGCTTGGAGGGATCCAATAATTATTTCTTGATGCGTCTATGAGCTCTGGAACTGTTACAACAATATGTTTACATTATTTAAGTGAATTGGGACAAGGTATTGTTTGTAATGATTTTGATAAGCATAATCTGATCAGTATATTACCAAATGTGGTATTATGATCTATTTGTTGTGATTGTTTAGGGTTAATGCTCTCACATTCTTTATTCGTGCTATTTACCCCACAGTGTTCATGTGTTCTAGATTTGCATGCATAGAAATAAACTATGAATTACTTTATTTGACATATAAGGATTAACCAGAATCAAAGGCTTGTTCCTTCCTCCTGTTTGTGAAAATTTTCATTACATAAATATGACTCCTATTCATGAACATTTTAAGTCGAATTCAACCCAACATTATGAACTCTTATTCTTTGTGTCTAACAACCATTTATAACCCGCAATACCCCCACTCCTTGGCGCATTTACAACTCTCAACACTATCTATTGTTGATTTTCTCTAGAATTCATGGGTTTTTTAGGTAAAGTCTTTCCAAATTGTAAAAGAGACTTGCCTCTCACCAAAGTAAAAATTCCATGGTAAATATTCTCACCCTTTTCCAATTTTAAAGTATTTAAGTAGCCATGACCAATGTTTGGTGAAATTTATCATTAAATACAGGCCGAAATATTCATTCTTTTCTCTATTCATAGCATATATATGTTATTTCCATAGTCTGTTTACAAACCTGAAGGGAAACACCCGATATTGTTGAACAATTTGCAGGATATCAATGATGAAGGGGCATGCACGTCATATTCCTCACATACCGCACTTAAATATTTGTTTTATTTTCTTATAGCACCATAAATCCTTTGACTTCATAAAATAGTTAAAAATATATTTTATAGTCGACTAGGACAACAAATAAATCCATATAAAGCGACCCAAATAAGTCTTATTTTCTTGGAATGGTTATATAGTTCATCATGTGGCCTTTACCTAACTTTTATTATGCTACATAATAGACAAAATATGGTTACATAATTCGAAAACACAAGAAAAGTTCACAAAGACAAGTCATCCTCTCGCCATTTTAACATTTTCCATCTTCCCACGCCTACATGGTGCCCCTACATCCAAGGCTTGTATTGTATGTAAATGGGATATGTGAAACATTTGAGGCATCTAAAGCATTCTTGGCCACACTTTAATATTTTTCCTTGCACAGTTATATAAAAGCCATTCAAAAACCACCATTCGTGGAAATACTTACATGTTGGACTATGGTCATAATATTGCCAATGTGTAAATGATGAACTCTATCCCCATTTCAATACCATAAATAAACACCATATACAATCCTATTATATGTGGAATATTTATATTGAACAATAGAAATTACTTTATTGCCACTATATTTTTTCCTTTCTATGGAAAATTTTGGAACAAAATAGCAACATATATTCATATAGATTTTGATATCTATTTTTATCAGTTTTCCCCCTATTTTGATATTTGTATTTCATTTGTAGTTTGTTTCTTATTATATTCATGAGCCTTATCCCCATCCTATTATGGATTTCCCCTGTACATATTTAATCATGTACCCGACGCTTACAAAAAAATGATGCAATGAGGTGACATGCTTACATTATGAAGCTTACTTTGCATACAAATATTGTGGTTTCTATATACATAATAAACTTCCACAATAGATGTTTGCATAATAACAGAAGGGGGAATGAAAAATGTGGGGATATGTTATGGAGGGAAAACCATTACAAACAAATTATATTTTCCATAATTTCAATGATGATTATGAGGAGTTTAATTAACTCACTTAGACAGGGCACCTCTGCCTAGGAGGCCTGCCACCCAATCAACCCACTCTACATATTTCTCAAAATATTACACTAACACACCCCATCACCATAGAGATTTCGCAACAACAATCCCTCCCATAGTCGTAGCCACCTCTATTTGATGGATGGGACCCAAAACCATAGCACAACCTTCCAAACATGCGCGATTGCCATCCATATCACACCATTCAGTGCCTCTTTTCCTCTTTACTCAACATATGCCTTTAGCTGCCTAACAATCCAAGTCTCAAAACCAAAATCAACTTGTCAAATCTCATCCAAATGTAATCATGGCCAAGCTCCTTCCTCCTATAGCACCTAAAAATACTTCCTTAGATGCCACTTCCTCACATTTCCACACTGCTACTTCATGGACATGTGAGAGGAAATAAGTCTTTTAATGATATGCATCCATAAATACAAAGTGGGAGAAAGAAAGAGGAAAGTGAGGGAAAATAATTGGATGATAGGTAAAGTACATGCCTAGATCTTACATAGTGTTTCATATTTTCTTCTCTATTTAGTTTTTATACAAACTTCTATTTTTGCCCATTTTACAGTGTGTTTTAAGCACAATTCATTTTTGTGACAACACACTATTTTCAGACATATATATTTTAATGGTATATTTTGAGGATATACAAAGAGACACATGATGGCTGATATAGTATTGTATACACTAATTTTTATGATGTCATGGACATGCATGTTTATATAGGGAGGCATAAATTTTCTTGATGATAGGTTATATATGGTGGATGGTGTTTTTTAATGATGTGAATGCTTTATATGGGAGGTACAAGGGGTTTACTTTAGATCATATTATATAGTTTGTATGACACTTTATTTCATTCATATTATTATTTTATATTATTATGATTGTACATTTTATATCCGGGAGTCACAATGGTGAGTTTAGTTCATGAGACATATGAGGGGGGGCCCCACTTACCATCTTGTCCTGAATATGGATCCCCGTTGGGATTCGAAATGTCGACCATTGTTTTATAACACTGTGGATAATTCGGAGATCTATTCATTAAATGATAACCACAGAAGCTTGAAAACCATAATTACCAAAACTCATTAAAAAATTTGTATTTATAATTCCTTTAGAACCCTTTTTTCCAAATGATAAAACATATATCAAGTAAATTAAATTAATTAATAAAGGAAGAAGAATATGAAAGAAGGGATGGAAAAAAATGGTGAGAAGAGGTACTAGCCATGATAATTGTCATTTTCCCCTTGGGTCCATTATTCTTTTTCGTACAAGAGGCTGATTTGTTTGGTGGCAGCAGAACGTTTTTAAGGAGTGACAAAGAGAAGAGAAATCTTATCTCTTTCTTATGTGATATTTTCACGTTATATTTCACTTTCATGTATTTCTTTATGCTAGTAGAAGGTATCATTTTAAGTTTAAATGCTAATAGATGAAATTTTGGAAATAGATTTGCTGAATTTATCATATCATAATGATCCCAAAAGTATTTTCAGTGTCATTTTACTTTTATTTTTTTCATATGAGTGTATATGTGCAAGTAATTGATGTCTAGACACTTTTGAATTAAGTTATGGTCAACAGTTCTCGTAGGAACTGGCCAAACAAAAAGTTGTACTCCTTTTTCATCAATAAAATCAATCATTTTTCAACCATTTTTATAGTGCATACCTTTTTGAAAGTTATATCTATATTGATGAACAACTTATGTTGAAATTTATTTTACGAAGTTATACTTTATAATTTGTTACGTACCTGCATAACCTTTTGGTTAACATGGTATCTCTATAAATCTACTCATAAACTTATCTTTATTTTATTTTATCATTTCTCATATTCTTATTTTAATGTTGTTTCATATTGTTTATATTGTACATGCTTTATTTTCTTTGAAATTTGTACCATATTATTCATTTTTCTTTTGTTGTAAATAACTTCGTAAATCAATAGATCTCAACACTAATAAGGGCATTAAAAATTGGGCCTAGTCCCATTATCTCATGTGCCCTGAGAGAACTGAGGGTTTGTCAATGAAGCATAAATCCTTCATCTGTCAAAGAGAGCTTCCTATCTTATGCCATACAACCCTTCAAAGATGAGGTATTATATGTTGCCCTGCTTGAAGTTTGTGGTGTTTTTTTGGGATAACCTTATATGTGGAAGCCTCATGTTGTTTATGAGTCCCCTCGACGTAACATCATTGTCACTCTAAGGGGTCAGCTCTATAGGGTACCAGAGGTAGTTTTAACTACTATGATTTCATTGATCTCAACAAAATAATGTTGAAAAGTAATCTCTTATATTTTAAAGTTTGTTCTCTTCATGACCATTTAGTAAAAAGGTGAAATTAAGTTCATTTCAACCACCACATCCCTAACATAGGGGCTCTATATAGAAAAAAAAAACAAGTTGACAATATTATAGAGGGATACACAAATATTTTTTTCCTCACCTAGGAGGGTACATCTACACTATTAGGTAAAGCACTTAATTGAAGTGATACCTGATGCTCCTATACCTAATGGCCCAATATATAGATGATCTCTCTTAGAGAATGAGAAAATAAAATTTCAAATTCACGAGCTCGCCCAAAAGGGCCACATCAGACTGAGCTACTCACATTGCTAAAACCAAATTATGTTGTTGTAGAAGAAGGGTGGGACATGTAGATTCTTCATTGGTTATAGATCCCTGAAGAAAATCATTGTCAAGAATAGATACCCCATCTCTCGGATTGACGATCCTCTTGATTAGCTTACGAGTTCCAAGTTATTTAGTAAGACTGATCTAAATTTAGGCTAGCACTAGGTTTTACTTAAGGAAACTGATGTATGGAGAACAAATATTCAAATACAAATAAGGCCTTTTTGAGTGGTTGGTCATGCACTTTGGCTTGACTAATGCTCTAACAACATTCATGTGGATGATGGATGATATCCTGTAACCATTCACAAAATATTTTGTGGTTGTATATTTGGATGACATCCTCATCTTTAGTAGAACCAAGTAAAAACATTTGCAACACATTCTATAGGTCTTAAGCACCCTACAACAACACACTTTGTATGGCAACATGAATAAATTCTTGTTGAAATTGTACCAAGGAATGGCTTCTTTGACTTGTGCCTTAGTAAAAGATGTTAATTTGAACTCACTCTCATAAATAATTGAGTTAGTTGTCACTTAACATGTGTGATGTGGCCCATCGCTAGTTTATTGTCGGTTAATTCGAGTTAGGCAGCTTTTAGTGAGTTGTGTTGGGTGTGGAGCCTGATTATCTTGTTTATTTTGTATCACAGGGTTGGACCCCTGTACCTTAATGGGGTGGAATTTGTGGCCATAATTAAAAGATACCTGGGGGGTCCAAGGGGGGAGGCGGCTGTGAATTTATGGACCCCCCCCCTGGCGAGGGGTTTGTAATAACCCAAAACAGGGATTCAGCAAGACATGAGTTGTATAACAGTCTTGAAATGCTAAACAAGCTTTAAAATAGGTGCAATAGACACAAATAAATCATTTGGAACTACATTACCAACTTATATTCCAATTTATGATTCGAAAGATGAGGAAAAGCAGCGATTTAAGCCTTAAAAACGTCATTTTCAGATATTTGTGTAAATACAGGGGAAAATAACAGTGGGATACTTTATCTTAGGTCATGTGGGACTCACATACCAAATTTCAACAAAACAAAATGACTCTAGCTAAGTTAAACAGATCTCCCGGTCCCGATATGGCTTAAAAACACTGAATTCCCATGACTTAACTTATGGCTACCCTTGAATCTTACCTTAAAGATGATTTTTTTTTTTTTTTTTATTACATCATTATACAGGAAGTAGAAGAGAATACAGGAAGGCATCCTCAACTATGAGAGGCTGCAACCATAGAAGATGACTGAACAACCTTGCCAGTGTTTTATTATGGAGAAAACAATAGCTGGTTATTAAAAATTAGATATATGACAATATAATGCATGAAAATTCAGATCTATAACAGATCCATACACTATAATGTCTCTAGTTTACATACCCCTTGGGGATTTCTGCAAAACATGAAAGGACAAGAGTAGATCTGAGATCTACTGCAGTAGATCTACAGAATGATTCAGAAATTCTGAAGCAGATACATCAATGAATAAATCAGATCTGAAACATACATGGATTAGTTGGCCAATCCATGGATCACCACAGTGCAAGGAAGGCTCCTTTACACTAGAGATCTCTCCTCCAAATAGTTGCCAAAAGACCCTGTAACTTATCACTTGCAAATAACGCAGTCCAGGGACATAAACTGCGTTTTAGACTCTCTGTAGATTTTTTCCTGATGCCAAGATGTAGATCTGAAGCTTCAATCAGCTAATACACTCTTAATAGGAGGATAAAAGACTCTCTCACTGGAAAGAGGCACTAATATGGCCTAGATATGAATAGATCTAGCCTCCACTTGCTGCTACTTACAAAGACAACCAAATCCTCAACAGGATCTACATTGTAGTTGGAAGAAGAGCTTGGAAAAATGCCTGATAGTGGACAAGAAATGCAAGACTCCTCCAAGAGCTACTCAATGGAAGAGGTGGGATTCCCGCCTGGGAACACCCAATGCTAAACAACACTATTCTCTGCTAAACAGCCAAGAGAATAAGAAATGTCTAAACAGACAAATTCTTCAAAAATCATACGGTCATCAACAACCTTCTCTTGTTGTCTTTCTCTTCCTTTTATAAGATTGAGTCCTTGCACAAACCTAAACCATCTCAATGAATTATCTCTATTCACATGGACAGCCTCCAACTTGATCTGCGTTGTGCATCTAGGAGGTTCAATGAATCTAGACAACACTGTGATTTGGTCATGTTGACCCAGTCAAATAGTTCAATCCCCTTCACACATAAGGGTGTTTTTATGTAAATAGCCCAGATTTGTCTTTGTTCACATGTGGGATTGATTTATTCATTGCTTTAGGATTTTTTATGATCCTCCCTTACATATTTATTCAATAAAAAGAAAAGTAAAGTATAATTGAATATTCCTATTAGCTTGGGCTAATTAGGAATATTACAGTCCTCCCCTCCCAAATGTTGCTTGTCCTCAAGCAACTGTAAGGATAGAATTGAAGAGCCTCCCCTCTTCTTCTTGTAGCATCTCCAAGTGATATGTTCCTCCAAAGAACAAGACGCCTTCTTAACAATATGCCCTCAAGTTGTTCCTCCCATGTGTATAAGCATGCCTTTGGTAAAATTTCCAAATGGCTTTCATCATGAAAAAGTAGGACATACATGAAAACAACAATATTTGATCTAGAGGTCTTCTTGAGGCATGGAATCAGAAACATATTGGGAATCATCATCCCCATGTGGAGTCTCCATCCCCAAGAAATCATCCACAAAAAGTGAGTCACCCTCCAACTTAGTAACTCATGAAACATCTCCTTCACCTTAAGCTCCTACAAAGAAGGTGGGCTGCATAGTTGACTTTGAGGGATCAAAATGACTATCCCACTCTGCTTCTCCCTCCACTTATGATATTTGTGGAGCTGCTGCTGACCTTGGGCTGAAATATAACAGTCCCCATGAATGACCCAAGTCACTCCACCCTCCAAAACATCCATGAGGTGCCTCTTCAAAGAACTCAAGCTCTCCAAATGGTTCCTCCCACATGAAGACAAGAGGTGTAGTATGGCAATCATGGTTTTCCCATTGTTTCTCCTAAAACATGAAACATATGAAGTATGGAGAATCATACTCCAAATGGGAACTCTCAACTCTTATGCCACTCCTGCAATAGAGCTTCCCATAATCATAAGAACATCATCAAAATATGTGTTGGAAATATGATGCAGAGTGTTGTCCTTGATGGCAACCCACTGAATGAAGATGAAGACATGCGACTGTTGACATGTGTTGTCCTTGATGGCAATCCACCTGATGAAGTTATGCTTGACTTGATGGACTTAGTAAATGATGTAAATCTGATGTGATATTATGTTTGTTGACAATATGATGCTAAGTGTTGTCCTTGAAAGGCAACCCTCTTGATGAAGATGATGACAACTTGCTTGATGAAGTTGTGCTTGATAGAATATGGTTCGATGAAGGAAATCTGATGTATCTATAGTGAGTACAGAAGGCAATGAAGAAAGGATTTCAGCATGTGCTAGATTCTATGATGAAAAAGAGTATGTCTCTTGGTATACGCGGATTGGCCTAGGGGAAGTCGCGTATGCACGCAGAAAAGAACGTGCCAAGTCGCGTATGGGCTAAAGCGCTCAAAAAGTGCAAAACCAAGGGTAACCACCATGGTATTGACCCATTGTATTGGGTAATGATCCGCCTAATTGACCCCGTCCATGTAGTTTTGGGCTTATGGTATTGTTTTGGTCCATGGTATTGAAAAAGGGGCTCATGGTATTGAAAAAGGATAAACCTATATAAGGAGAAGAAATTCATTGTGCAAATATAAGTGTGAGAGAAAGATGTCTGAGCTTGAATGAATACTTCTCTGTGAAGTATATCTGTATGGAAAGGGTAAAGGTTTGATGATAGATCTGAATCTATGAAGCACTTATGAAGAAATGATGAAGCGGGATCTTTAATGTACTTGTATTTGCTAGATCTGTTTATGGAGTGATTAGATCTGTAATGAGGCGAACATCTTGGCGAACATCTGTCTGAAGTAAAGGGTTGAATCTGAGTTGAATGTCTGATCTGATGAAGTATGCTGCTCTGTAATGATTGAAGATCTATACGCTACTTAGACGCGGAGGAAGCGCGTATATACGCAGCTTCAGCGAAGAGAAAGCGCGTATGCGCAATAAAATATACACCGAGGTATACGCTGGTTTGTGTGGACGGAAGCGCGTATATACGCGACATCAGTGAAGTAAAAGCGCGTATGCAAACTAGGGTTTGCTGAAGCAAGGGGTATGAAACATCTGATCTATTCTGCTGTGTTTCTGATATCTGATCTGTGTTGATATGTATCTGTTGATGATGTATGTTCGTGCTTAAAAGTATGGAAAGGGTTCGGTCTGGAAATATGATGAATTGCGGTCTGCAAGTTGTGTTCTATTGAAGTGGTTGGATCCAGTGTGAAAATTGATGAAACGTGGTCCAAGGTGGTGCTGAAGGTTGTAGCCTTCAGTCAGGGGGTTGTAGCTCTCTTCCAGGTGAGGCTGGTAAAACAAGATCGGGGGGTCGTAGCTCCCTTCCAGGAGAGGCGGGTAAACGAGTCAGGGGGTCGTAGCTCCCTTCCAGGAGAGGCTGGTAAACGAGCGCAGGTGGGTGCCTGCGTGCTGGTCAAGTCTGCGCCAGCACATATGTTGTAAGATGTTTTCTCTATAATAAAATATTGAAGGCCGAGCAACTGCAGCGGTGGTTTTCTCCCGATTTGGGTTTCCACCTAAAAATCCTGGTGTTCATGTGTGATGCTTTGTGTGATGGCTTATTCTGTTCTTACTGCACATGTTTACTGTTTATTAAACATCTAATGAATGAATGATGGAATAATAAGAGTGAAGATTTAATGACATATCTAGATCTCTGTGTATACGCTAGTTTCATAAAGGGGATCCGCGTATATACGCTAGTTTACTGAAGGAAAGTAGCGTATGGGTTTTAAGGAATGAAAAAGTAAAAAGATTTGATTATGCAGTAAATACTGATTCACCCCCCCCTCTCAGTATTTTTCCCAACATATGGAAGCATAAAAAAATGAAAGCAAGTTGCCATGTGACAACCAAGAGGTGGAATATAGTTCCAGATATGGAACATGCACAGTGCATCCCTTGCTTGCCTCATATCATAGTGCAACAAGTGTCCTTTCAGCCACTTTTTTGCTGCCACATTCATCCTACAAGATGAGATCATGAAAGTACAACTTGGTGCCAATGGTGCACACCAAAAATCATGTGGCCTTCCCCCACAAACCACAAATAAAATGGCCAACATAAATGCTGCAAATGGCCTCAAGTACATCATAATACAAGATACAAGAAGGAAAGATCCTCCTTGGTACAATATTCTGCTAAAAAATATAAAGGATTACAAGTCATAAAGCAAAAATATACATCCTCCATCATGTACTTTAGTCATTGAGCTAAAATGGCTCACTTGCAAGTTCTCCCTCACTTCAAATGAGTAGGGAAGTGGTTGTGCCAACCTCTTCATCATCTTTCAGGCTATGCATCTCTCCATATTCTGATATACATCTAGTTGGATGCCCTCCCAAGTGAACTCCTCCAGTAAGGAATGGTATGCATTAGAATGCATAGGAAGAAAGCTCACCAATGCTGCATGTGGATCTCTCTTCTTATGCTTGAAAATCCAAGTTAGGAAAATCATAGCAAAGAAGATCATAGCAATGCAATAGATTTTTCCATCCACTACTCCATCATACTCCTCTCCTACATGCCTCCATAGTGCATCATCTGTGAAGTGATCCTGGGAACACTCCATCAAACAGTCCAAGCTCCCAAGTGACAACGTTATTGGCCTTTGAACTAGTGCATCTGTCATCTCATAGCTCCTCCATTTGATATCCCATATGCCAAATTCATCATCAAACATAATGCTGCTATATGTGAGAGATTCCTCCCAAAGTGGAAGTACCTCCTCATCCTCCAAGGTCAAATAGTAGCCCTCTTGCACCATGATAGTGTCATCTCCTACTCTTGCAACATCATGCAAAGTATGGAATAAGATCAGTCCATACTCTCTCAATAAAAACCAAAGCAATAACAACTCTAGTTGCCTCCTCACACCATCATCATATAGATCATGGAGCAACATCATAGCGGTAGATATGAAAGAAATCACATCACTCCAATATACCCAAAATCCTTGCTGCCATATGATGTAAGTTTCCTGCCACATACCCTTAGAAAGAGAATGATGACCAAAATCCTTCAAGAGTAACCAACGCAGTCTTGCATCTTGTTGTCCAGTATCATAGATCTGCAAGTGGTTTCCCAACCTCTTTCTCATCAGCTTCACCCATCCAACCCATGGTGAGTGTCTATCATCATGCCCAAAAGTGGCACTCCTCCAATGGAGAATAACATCCTCCCAAATCAGATTTCTTTCTTTGCACTTCATGGGATGTTGAAATGCAATCTTCTGAAGATATCTAAATGAAGACCAATCATAAATGACCAAGTTGACCCCATAAGAATCCAAATAGGTGGTAGGCAAAAACCTCCCATCATGATGTGTAGGGCTTATCAAGAAGTATCCAACACAAACATGAGAGATGTTATTCGGGCCTAAGATGTCCTCCATCATCTATCTGCTTCTCCTTTGTCATGCATATGGGAAGGTCATTGGAATGTTCCAACAGTGGTTGGGCCCCCAACTCATCACTGCTACAGATTGACAACGTTGTTAATCTCCATGATGGTGCAACTGCTACAGATTGACAACGTTGTTAATCTCCATGATGGTGCAACTGCTACCTCAAAATCAGATCCAAAGCTGAACACATATTTTTTCAATGTATTGCTCAAGACAATACTCACCCAATCCTCCAAGAAACTACAATCCAACCCCAAGGGTTGTGTGCAGCTCATCAATGATACATTGGGATGACTATTTTCCTCTTCCTTGAATGAATCAAGGCTGCTCAGCGTAGTGAAATTTTGCTGCTCCAAATCAACAATATGTTTTGACCCTTGGTTATGCAATGGTACATTCCCATCATCCTCTTCATGTTGCATTGAAATAGAAGGAAATGAAAACATGTGCATACCTTGGTACAACTTGGGAACATCTTGTATTGCTACAAGGATTCCTCCTTCCGGTGTGATGGCTTCCCCAACTTCTTAAGATGATATATGTGCTTCTATGGCTTCATCAGCGTTGGTACAAGTCTCTTCTCCTTCATGCATCTTCAGAATGGTGCATGGGACTCTAGAGATCAAGAGATCAAGATAATCTTGCAAAGGTGAAAGTGGTCTTCCTCTTGAAACAAGTGCTTCTACAGTAGATGGTGGTGAAGGCTTCTTCCCTTCTGATTTCTTCTTGTCAAAATTCTTGATCAACCTTTGAGTAAAGTTTGCATATGCAGTCACTTTAGCATGACTCAAATGGATGAACCACCACATTTGTGCTTCACCTTGAAGGTGCAGCGCAACAATCTCAACATCCTATTTCTCTACTACTGGATGTAGCAGGAAAAAATCATCCAACTTCCTCCCCCAAGCCTTTGCGGTGCATGAGGAGGACCCATCAAAAGTAGACAATATAAATCTATTGCCCTTCATTCTTCTATTGCTGCATGGTCTCCTTTCTTCTTTGATCTCAATAAACACTAGAAGAGTTAGATTCTTCTTTATAGATCTAGGTTGAGACTTATATTCTACAAGATATTCACTTAGAATCTCATGATCTAAGTTTCTTTCATCTCTATGCCTCTTATCTTGAAAGAAAAAGGACATAGTCTGCTTCCTCGGAGCTCTATGCAATACCAGATCTTCTTTTTGCTGATAGGAAGTACATGGACCTTCCTCATCTTGAAACCATATTTTGGTTTCACTCTTCAGCTTATGCATAGTGTGGAATATATTTTTTGAGAACTCTTTCCCTTTCTTTCTTCCAGATGAAGGGATTTCACCCTTATTTTCTTGGTCTTCTGTGTAATCACATTTCTTCTCTACTCTTCTTTGCTTGACCTCCTTGGGGAGATCCTTCTTAGATCTGAAAAGATATGAGATGAAACTCATTCCTTCCATAATTTTTCTCTCTTTCTGCAACTTATATCATCTTGGCTTGAAGGCCATAGGCTGAGCCAAAGATCATGCTTTGATACCACTGTAATAACCCAAAACAAGGATTCAGCAAGACATGAGTTGTATAACGGTCTTGAAATGATGAATAAGCTTTAAAATAGGTGAAATAGACACAAATACATCATTTGGAACTACATCAACAACTTATATTCTGATTTATGATTCGAAAGATGAGGAAAAACAGCCATTTAAGCCCTAAAAACGTCATTTTCATATATTTGCGTACATATATGGGAAAATAACGGTGGGATCCTTTAGCTTAGGTCATGTGGGACTCACATACCAAATTTAAGAAAAAAAAAAAAATGACTCTAGCTAAGTTAAATAGATCTCCCAGTCCCAATATGGCTTAAAAACACTGAATTCCCATGACTTAACTTATGCAAAAATTTCTGAAGCTTACCCAGCGTGATTTTCTGAGGGTTTCAGATGTAATATGATATGAATAACATATCTGGAGTTTATTACATCATTATACAGGAAGTAGAAGAGAATACAGGAAGAAATCCTCAACTATGAGGGGTTGCAACCATAGAAGATGACTGAACAAGCTTGCCAGTGTTTTATTATGGAGAAAAAAGTAGCTGGTGATTTCAAATTAGATCTAGGAAAATATAATACATGAACAGTCAGATATATAACAGATCCATACCCTATAATGTCTCTAGTTTACATAACCCTTGGGGATTTCAGCAAAACATGAAAGCACAAGAGTAGATCTGAGATCTACTGCAGCAGATCTATAGAATGATTCAGAAATTCTGAGGTAGATACATCAATGAATAAATCAGATATAAAACATAGGTGGATTGGTTGGCCAATCCATGGATCACCACAGTGCAAGGAAGGCTCCTTTACACCATAGATCTCTCCTCCAAATAGTTGCCAAAAGACCCTGCAACTTATCACTTGAAAATAATCCAATCGAGGGACATAAATTGCGCTGTAGAATTTTTGTAGAGTTTGGCCTGATGCCAAGATGTATATTTGAAGCTAAAATTATCTAATACACTCTTACCAGGAGGATAAAAGACTCTCTCACTGGAAAGAGGCACTAATATGGCCTAGATCTGAATAGATCTAGCCTCCACTTGCTGCTGCTTACAAAGACAACCAAAGCCTCAACATAATCTACATTGTAGTTGGAAGAAGAGCTTGGCCAAATTCCTGATAGTGGACAAGAAATGCAAGGCTCCTCCAAGAGCTACTCAATGGAAGAGGTGGGATTCCCGCCTGGGAACACCCAGTGCTAAACAACACTATTCTCTGCTAAAAAACCAAGAGAATAAGAAATGTCTAAAAAAAAAAATTCTTCAGAAATCATATGGTCATCAAAAACCTTCTCTTGTTTTCCTTCTCTTCCTTTTATAAGATTGAGTCCTTGCACAACCCTAAACCATCTCAATGAATTAGCCCCATTCACATGGACATCCTCCAACTTGATCTGCGTTGTGCATATAGGAGGTTCAATGAATCTAGACAGCGTTGTGATTTGGTCATGTTGACCCAGTCAAATAGTTCAATCCCCTTCACACATAAGGGTGTTTTTATGTAAATATCCCATATTTGTCTTTGTTCACATGTGGCATTGATTTATTCATTGCTTTAGGAGTTTTTATGATCCTCCCTTACATATGTATTTAATAAACAGAAAATTAAAGTAGAATTTAATATTCCTATTAGCTTGGGCTAATTAGGAATATTACAGGGTTTCAGGGGTAGCGCCCCTGAAGCTAAAAATAGATGTAAAATTGCCTTGTAAAAGTAAACTAATTTCTAGTCAATCTAGGCCGTTCATTAGGCGGATGATCTGAAGGTAGAAGTTATGTTTAGTTTAGGGTTTTTTTCCCTAGAAGTAAACCCCTCGCTATGCATGAGGGTATTGTATTGTGGCTGTGTATTTTATGAGTATTCTCAGAGTGAGAAACAGATAGGGAAACTGTGAGAGAGAACAAAAGATATTACATCGGATCTACTGTAGGTTGTGTCTCTTCATTTTGTTGGATAATAGAAAGGAAGGACTGGATGTTTGGGGTGGACGTAGCCCAAACTGGGTGAACCACTTATATCTGTATCTCTCTGGTTTTATGTGTTTTGTGTGCTTGTGTTTTCCGCATATTTTATGTGTTGCATTGCTCTGTAATATATAATTTTCTAACAACTGGTATCAGAGCCGAAGGTCTATTTGGCTGATAAAATCACAGGAAAGAAGGGTTCTTGGTTCGAGTGGGAGCAATGGCGGAAGATGGTAAGTTTAGGGTAGAGAAATTTAACAGCCAAAACTTCCCATTGTGGAAGATGTAGATGGAAGATTATCTGTATCAGAAAGATATGTACCTACCATTGAGTGGAAAAACAAAGAAGTCGACGGCTATGATAGACGTAGAATGGGAGATTCTCAATAGAAAGGCACTCGGAACGGTACGGTTGTGCCTCGCAGCATCGGTAGCCTTCAATATTTCGAAGGAAACAACAACAGAGGGTTTGATTAAGGCATTGGTGAAACTATATGAAAAACCCTCAGCCTCAAACAAGGTATTTTTCATGAAACGTTTATTTAATATGAAGATGTCAGAAGGTGGATCTGTTGCAGACCATTTAAATGATTTTAATACAGTTACCAGTCAGGTAAGTTCTGTAGGGGTAAACTTTGATGATGAAGTTAGGGCTCTTTTATTTATGTGCTCATTGCCAGAAAGCTGGAATGGTTTAGTTATGGCCATTAGTAACTCTGTTTCTAGATCTAGTACTTTAAAGTTTGATGATGTTGTCGGTGCTATCCTTAGCAAGGAAATGTGACAGAAAAGCTCCGGTGAGACATCAGGCAATGCTTTGAGTGCAGAGTCTAGGCGAAGAAAAATGGAAAGAGGAAAGAGCTCGGGATATCGCAGTAAATCAAGGAAAGGCAGATCCAAGTCCAGATCGGGATTAGTGTGCTGGAAATGTGAAAATAAAGGACACCTGAAGAAAGACTGTAGATCTCGGAAGGGAAAGGAAGGAGACGCACATCAAGAAAAAAACCATGAAGCAAATGTGACAGGTGATGTATTACAAAATGATTTGATTCTTTCTTTCGAAAATGTTACTGATTCTTGGGTTGTAGATTCAGGGGCCTCATTCCATGCCACACCTGATAAGAAATATTTTCATGACTATGTTCAAGGAGATTTTGGACAAGTCTATTTGGGTGATGATAAACCCTGTAAAATTGTTGGAATGGGTAAGGTTCTTGTAAAACAACAGAATGGAAACCAATGGCTATTAAAGGAGGTAATGCATGTTCTAGATCTGAAGAAAAAATTGATTTCAACAGGGTAGTTAGGCAGTGAAGGTTGTGTGACAAATTTCACAGATAAAACTTGGAAGGTCACCAAAGGAGCCCTGGTAATAGAAAAAGGTGAAAAGGTTGGTACATTGTATTTATGCAATCGTATTTCTAACTCTATTAATGCTTTAACTTCCAAAGGAGTAGATGCAGCATTGTGGCATCATAGGCTCAAACACATGAGTGAGAAGGGGATGAAGATTCTTCACTTAAGAAATTTGTTGCCGTGTTTGAAGAATGTTCATTTGGATTTCTGTGAGAATTGCATTTATGGAAAATAGAAGAGAGTCATATTTCTCAGGGTTGGGAAAGAAAATAAGAGAGAAAAATTAGAGCCTGTGCATACAGATGTATGGGGACTTGCTCATGTATCATCTCTCGGTGGTTCTCATTATTATGTTACTTTGATTGATGATGCAACTAGAAAAACTTGGATTTGTTGTATTCAAAATAAATCTGATGTATTTGATACTTCCAAGAAATGGAAAGCTTTGGTTGAGATTGAGACAAGAAAGAAGTTGAAGTGTCTCAGATCAGACAATGGAGGTGAATATTGCAGCAAAGAGTTTGATAGGTATTGTTCAAAGCATGGAATTCGTAGAGAGAAGACAGTTCCAAGAACACCACAATAAAATTGTGTCAGAAAGGATGAACAGAACAATCATGGAGCATGCAAGGTGCATGAGATTGCATGCAGGACTGCCTTTACAATTTTGGGCAGATGCTATAGATACTGTTGTTTATCTAATAAACAGAGGGCCTTCAATTTCCTTGGATGGTGGTATTCCAAAGGAAGCATGGACAGGTAAAAAGGTAAACTACTCTTTTTTAAAGCCTTTTGGTTGTGAGGCCTTTGTCCATATTAATAAAGAAAATAGAACAAAGCTTGAGGAAAAATCGAAGAAATGTACCTTTATTGGATATGGTGTTAATGATTTTGGTTATCGCTTATATGATTATGACATCACAAAATCATTAGGAGAAGATATGTAATATTCAATGAAAAGGTCTTGTATAAGAATCAGTTGCAGGAAAAGAAAAAGGAAAAGGAAAACAAAGAATACACAGTTCCTGATGAGATCACAGAAAAGGTAAAGGTGCCTAAAAATAACAATAATCAACAGCCACAACAACAACAACCACCTCAACAACAATAGGTACCTCAAACACCTGAAAGTGGTGTTAGAAGATCTACCAGGATAAGTAGACCCCTTGAATGATACTCTCCTTTATTATATTATTTATTGTTGACTGATTCTGGTGAACCTGAATGTTATGAAGAAGAAATGTAGGTTGAAAGTAGGAAGAAGTGGGAGCTAGCCATGGAAGAAGTGATGGACTCCTTAATGCATAACCAGACTTGGGACTTAGTCAGGTTGCCTGCATGTAAAACTACATTGCAGAATAAATGGGTTTACAGGCTGAAGGAATAATATGGAAGAAAACAAAGGTACAAAGCTAGACTTGTGGTGAAGGGGTTTGCACAAAAGAAAGGTATTGATTTTGATGAAATATTTTCTCCTGTTGTTAAGATGACTTCAATAAGAACTATTTTAAGTCTTGTAGCAGCGGAAGATTTACATCTTGAACAGTTAGATGTAAAGACAACATTTCTC
This sequence comes from Pinus albicaulis, assembly GCA_034641835.2. NCBI lineage: Eukaryota > Viridiplantae > Streptophyta > Pinopsida > Pinales > Pinaceae > Pinus > Pinus albicaulis. Next base: position 1,247,676,480 of record CM076583.1, read on the forward strand.
CATGGACATCTGGAGGAAGAGATCTATATGGAGCAACCAAAATGATATGAGGTTAAAGGGAAGGAAAAATTAGTGTGCAGGTTAAAGAAGAGCTTGTATGGCTTAAAATAGGCTCCAAGGCAGTGGTATCTAAAATTTTACAGGTTCATGTCTGAACAAAGTTATACTAGATGTCACTTTGATCATTGTGTTTATCTGAAAAAGAAAAATGATGGCAGCTATATTATATTGTTATTGTATGTAGATGACATGCTTGTTGCAGGGTCTAACATGCAGGAAATAAATGTGCTCAAAAGAAAATTGGAAAATACATTTGCAATGAAGGATTTGGGAGCTGAAAAATAAATCCTTGGTATGAGAATAACTGGAGAAAGGAAAAATCGCAAATTAACATTGTCTCGGAATGAGTACATACAAAAGGTGTTGAAAAGATTTAATATGAAGAATGCAAAACCAGTTAGTACACAAGGCCTGATATTGCACATGTAGTGGGAGTTGTAAGCAGGTACATGAAAAATCCAGGAAAAGAACATTAGATGGCAGTAAAATGGATTCTCAGATATTTGAGAGGTACCACAAATCAAGCATTATGCTTTGGTGGTTCAAAGATTGCTCTACAGGGATATATTGATGCAGATATGGCAAGTGTCAGAGATAACAAGAGGAGCACTACAGGATATGTATTTACTGTAGGTGGAACAATTGTCAGTTGGGTTTCAAAAATCCAAAGTGTTGTTGCACTTTCAACAAAAGAAGCAGAGTATGTTGCTGCTACAGAGGCTAGTAAAGAAATGATTTGGTTACAAAGGTTTATGGATGAATTGGGTAAGAAGCATGATATGGGCACGTTATACAGTGATAGCCAAAGTGCCATTCATCTTGCAAAATTCCAGGACTAAACACATACAGATCAAGTACCATTTCATATGGTCAGTATTGGAAGATGGATAGTTGAAGCTGGAAAAGATACACACTAGCCAGAATCCTGCAAATATGCTAACAAAATTTTTAACCAGGGAGAAACTGAGAATATGCTCAGTTTCAATTGGTCTTCAAGGATGACGATGAAGATGAGAAACAACCAGGTCCAAAGAGGATTCATTGTCCAGCAAATGAAGCAGCGGTGGAGTTGCTACAATCAGTCTCCAAGTGGGAGATTGTTGGGTGTGGAGCTTGATTATCTTGTTTATTTTGTATCACGGCGTTGGACCCTTGTACCTTAATGGAGTGGCAACGCCACCTGTGAATTAAATGCTGCCTGGGGGTTCTAAGGGGGCGGCTACGACTTTATGGAACCCCCCCCCCTAGCGGAGGATTTTGGGGTAGCGCCCCCGAAGCTAAAAACATATGTAAAATTGCCTTGTAAAAGTATAATAATTTCTAGTCAATCTGGGTCGTTCATTAGGCAAATGATATGACGGTAGAAGTTATGTTTAGTTTAGGATTTTTTGCACTAGAAGGAAACCCCTCGCTATGTATGAGGGTATTTTATTGCAACTGTGTATTGTATGAGTATTCTCAGAGTGAGAAACAAATAGGGAGACTATGAGAGAGAACAAAGGATATTACAGCAGATCTGCTATAGGTTGTGTCTCTTCATTTTGTTGGATAATAGAAAGGAAGGACTGGCTGTTCGGGGTGGATGTGGCCCAAACTAGGTGAACCATGTATATCTGTGTCTCTCTGGTTTTATGTGTTTTGTGTACTTATGTTTTTCGCATATTTTATGTGTTGCATTGCTTTGTAATATATAATTTTCTAACAAGTTGTGTACTAGTTGATAGTTAAAATTTGGCTATCTAGTGGAATTAACTCTAGTGAATTCTAGTTAATTGATCTCTAGTTCTAGAATAGAGATAGATTTGAGTTTATTTGGATATTTGACTTTCTGTTAACTCAACTTACTCTCAGTTAACTAGTTGCAACTACTAAAAATAGCCCTAGTAGGTCATGAAATTTGAATTTCCTATTGAGATTGCATGAAGGAAAAGATGTATTTATTTTATGGTACACAGGTTTTTGTGTGCAAGGATTGAGGATTGACCATAGCATTTTCTCTTGAGAACTATGCTAGGAAATAGGGAATTCTCTTATTTTTTTGGGGCAGATTTGTGCTAGGAAATAGGAGCTCCTAGCAGGCCTTATTTTCCTAAGTGTTGGGAATGCCTTGAGAGAGAGTTTATCAGTATTGCAACATAGATTCATGCTTGAATAAATTTATATGTAATAGATCAAATTTCTCAATTGATTATAATACACGCAAGAGGGGATTTTCCCAGTTGGTTTCCATAGATAAATTTTGTCTTCTATGTGTGATTTTGTTTCTATTCATTGTTTTCTTGCTGCAAATTTTTGGTAGAGAAATATTGTGTCTTTTGTGATGAGATTTCTTTCATTAGAATTTGCAAGGTTTCGAGGATTTTCTACATGGTATTAAATATGAAAACGAGATAGAAACCAATTTCCTTGATCAAATTCAAAGTTCATTGAAGAGGAGATCAGTTAGTGAAGGAATCCTACAAGTGCAGGAATCATGTATTTCTATGGTTTGAGGACATAGCATGCCTATAAAGGACTTCAAATTTATGTGCATGGAAGGACATGATGGAGGTTGTGTTAGATGATAATGGATTTTTGAAATACATTGAGACATATGTTCCTAAAGTTCCTTCATTAGATGCACAACAACTGATTTAATGGAAGAAGGACATTTCCAAAACTAGGAGGGTGATCCTATAAGGAGTCAGGGACCACATTGTTCCAAAGTTACATGGAAAGGATACATCATACTAGATGTGGAAGGCCCTTACTGATATGTTTAAAAGCAATAGTAATGCTAGAAAACTTGCTTTGATGAAGAAATTGAGGATTGAAGACAAAGTTTATGATGTAATATTCAACAATGGGAAGTCCTACCTCAAGATGATCTGGACTTATGTAGGAATGCAACAGAATACGGATATATACATAAACACAGAGAAGAGATGGTATCTTCAGTGATGGTAGTTTATCTCTGAGAAGAGATGTGGCAGCTACATGCCTCTAAATTGTGTTACAATGAAGCTCAAAGGCCTTTTTATTTTTTAACGTCAAAGGGAAACCCTAAACAACCAAAAACCTAACCCTAGGAGATGGGACACTAAGATTTGTGGGCCCCGTTGGGGTTAGTTGGGAAACCAACTTCTCAAGGTCATAACTTGGTAAGATGATCTCTGTTTAGCGCGTATGATAACTCGTTAGAAATATCTATGCGAGTACTACAAGATTTGAAATAGAATATGGGCCTACTATAGACCTCAAAAAAATGTCGTTTAGAGGGTCAAAACAACTCTAGAAGGTTAGGACACAAAAAAATGCTAAAATTGTAAATTGTGCTATAAACAAGGAAACTGATGAAACCGTATGGATTCCAGGTGGAATAGGAGGGTAGCCACCGATATCCACCTGGATCACAAACATTTTTCTTTAGGTCAGGTTAAGCAGATTGGTGTTAGGATTGAGAGCCTCTACAAATTGGAGGTAGATGCATGTGCAACCTTGAGGAGAAATGAAACAATTTCTTAGAGTAGAGATGTAGTGGTTGAGCGAGAGAAGGATAGAGCTCTCAAGATGGAGCCTCAACCAATATCTCAGTTTATCTAAGCTAGTTGGTAGATGGGATGACCAGTAAGATGATGATGAGGACAAGTCAGAGACTTCCAGTATATGGAGAGTTCGAGCCAAGTGGGTAGATGTAATATTCCAAAATGGAAAAGATAGAATATATAACATAATACTGGAAATAGAAATGAATATCAAGAGATCAAAACATGAGACAATCATAGAGCCATTCCATTATGTTTATTAGCAGAAAATAAGCACAAATTCTTGAGGAAAAGGTCACTCAAGCTAGGAAAACAAGCTTCCCATGATCCAATACATCAAAATATGAAATTTTGCTAATACATAAAATGCCAGAATGTTATGACTGTGAAATATATGAGGGAATAGATGTAATTGGAAAATAGAAATATATATATCTGTTGATATAATTCTCCAAGGGTGTCGGGAATAGAGATCTAAACTCCCAAACACATTTCCAAGACAACCCATAAAGGGTTTCCAGAAAGACCCAAAATACTAAAATGGTGAAATGCAGCCCTACAGCTGAATAATCACTGCAACTGGATAGTGATAGGAGGTGGCTGATATGATGTCTAAATATATGGAACTCCTCCAATAGATCTTTTGGATGAAGGGTTGATCCCCTCTATGGAAATATAACTCCTCAACTAGGGAATTAAACCCTCCACTGTTGCTACTCACTGAAATAACGCAATCCATAAAGGGAAATGTGTTGTAGATGATGGTAGCTGATTGGCCTGCTTCTAGATATCAAAATGATGCTCAAGGACCTCCCTTGCTAGCCCCCTGGATGAAGGGTTGATCCCTCCAATGGAAAACAAGCTAGGAAACTGAATCTACTCTTCCTCCACTGCTACTGCCCTGCAAAACAACACAACTCTGGAAGAGACTGCGTTGTATATGATGGCTGAAGCTTGGCCTGATGTTGGATGGTGGAAATTATGCTCAATATACCTCTCCTGAGTAGGCACTCTAAGTCCCCCGAGGATTAGGGTGGGATTCCCGCTCGGGAATACCCTTGTGCTAAACAGCACAACAGACTCCGCTAAACAACTGAAGCGTGCAAATAGTCATACAAGACCAATACAATAAAAATAACTAGAATGCCTTCTATGGATGCCATCCTCTTCCTTTTATGCTTGTGATCTTCCTCACCCTGGGTACCACTCACTAAAGATGCTGTTGGGAAAAATACTGAGAGGGGGGGGTGAATCAGTATTTACAGCATATTCAAAACTTTTTACTTTTTCACTCTCTAAAACCCATACGCTAATTTCCTTTAGTAAACCCGCGTATATACGCGGATATCCTTCATGCAACTCGCGTATTAGCAGAGATCTAAATATGCAGATATTTATTAACTTAGTTCTTTGTGCTATTCAATCATCTGATGTTAAGTTATCAGTAAACATGTGCAGTAACAACAGAATAAACCATCACACAAGCATCACACATGAACACCAGGATTTTAGGTGGAAACCCAAGTCGGGAGAAAACCACTGCTGCCGTTGTCTCGGCCTTCAATATTTTATTATAGAGAAAACATCTTACAACTATGTAAGCCGGTGCGTACTCCTACCGAAGACGCAGCAATCCACCTCGCGCTCGTTTACCAAACCCTCTCCCCGGAAGGGGAGCTCCAACCCCCGACTCTGCTTACCGGGCCCTCTCCCCGGAAGGAGCTACGAATTCTCGATCTCGTTTACCAGCCTCTCCTGGAAGGGAGCTACGACCCCCTCATCTCATTTACCAGCCTCACCTGGAAGGGAGCTACAACCCCCTGACTGAAGGCTACAACCCTCAGCACCTCTATGGACCACGTTTCATCAATTTTCACACCGGATCCAAAGCTTCCTTTAGGACACCACTTGCAGGCCACGTTTCATCATATTTTCAAACTGGACCCTTTCCATACTTTTAAGCACAGTCAACCATGAAACAGATACATATAACTCACTGACAGATATCAGTAAACCAACAGAACAGATCAAACATTTCTTACCATAGACTTCAGCAAACCCTAGTTTGCATACGCGCGTCCCTTTCTCTGATGTCGCGTATATACGCGGTTCCGTCCACACAAACCAGCGTATACCACAGTGTATATTTTATTGCGCATACGCGTTTTCTCTTCGCTGAAGCCGCGTATATACGCGCTTCCTCCGCGGCGAAGTAGCGTATAAATCTTCAATCATTACAGAGCAGCATACTTCATCAGATCAGATATTCAGTTCAGATCTACCCTTTTGCTTCAGACAGATGTTCGCCTAGATGTTCGCCTCATCACAGATCTAATCACTCCATAAACAGATCTAGAAAATACAAGTACATTTCAGATCTAGAGATCCCGCTTCATCATTTCTTCATAAGTGCATCATAGATTCAGATCTATCATCAAACCTTTACCCTTTCCATACAGATATACTTCACAGAGAAGTATTCATTCAAGCTCAAACATCTTGCTCCCACACTCATGATTTGCATAATGAATTTCATCTCTTTATATAGGTTTATCCTTTTTCAATACCATGAGCCAAAACAATACCATGAGCCCAAAACTACATTACTTCCGATGGTATTCCTGGACGGGGTCAATTAGGCAGATCATTACCCAATACAATGGGTCAATACCATGGTGGTTACCCTTGGTTTTGCACTTTTTGAGCGCTTTTGCCCATACGCGACTTGGAACGTTCTTTTACGCGTGCATACACGACTTATCCTAGACATATCCACGTATGCCTTGAGACATACTCTTTTCATCAAATATTTAGCACATGCTAAATTTCTTTCTTCATTGCCTTCTGTACTCACTGTAGATACATCAGAATTAGTTCATCAAACCATATTCTATCAAGCACAACTTCATCAAGTAATTTGCCATCATCTTCATCAAGTGGGTTGCCTTTCAAGGACAACACTCAGCATCATATTGTCAACAAACATCATATCACATCAGATTTACATCATTTACCAAGTCCATCAGGTCAAGTATTACTTCATCAGGTGGTTTGCCATCAAGGACAACACATGTCAACAGTCGCATGTCTTCAACTTCATTCAGTGGGTTGCCATCAAGGACAACACTCTACATCATATTGCCAACAATCTCCCCCTTTGGACTTGATGGCAACCACGATGGTGTTTGATCATCACAACAGATAGGTACATTAAGAATACAATGACACCATGTCACTCTCTCTATTTTTGACACCATTCTTTCTCTTCATTCAAACACCATGTCACTCTCCCCCTTTGACATCAAGGGCAAAGGGCGGATTAAAAACCAACATACTCTCCCCCTTTCTTCCTCATGTGGAAGAAGCGTTCTGCAGATCTGATATATACTGAAGTGACCAAGCTCCCCCTGAGTTCATGCTGAAATTTCAAACATATTTTCCAATGGAGTAAATTTCCTATCACCAATGACTCATACTTACATCAAGGATCCATCCAAGTGGATTTACATATGAGACTCAACTACCCAACCAAGTGGGTTTACAAATTTGACTCGGCTACCCAACCAAGTGGGTTTACAAATTTATCAAGTCCTTACATGACTGAATATTACAATTTTACATCATGGATCGCTACATGACCTTTTCATCAAACTACAAATATAACTTCAAGACTAACACCAGAAAGTCCTCAAGAAAGAGAACATATTTTAGAACCATCATAATGCCAACAATGCATTATACTCAGCAAAGCTAATGCTCCCCCTGAATCTGTGCATCCAAGCAACCTTTCATATGACTAAGGCTCCCCCTTAGTTTGTGCATCCTGAACACTTTCACCAACAAATTATCAAGGCATATTTATCAAAACATTAGAAACAGAATTATGAGAACTAAAACACCACCAGAGATACCAATCAATATCAGAGACACCAAACAGCACTGCAGCTGTGCTGAAAAGAGCTGACTCCAACCAGAAAATTGTCAGCAATCATAAATACGCGGTTTTCTATGCAGGAACTCGCGTATATACGCGACTGTGTTTCATGAAACCCGCGTATCCAATGCCATCTTCTAAATTTTAACCAGATCTGATCCTCTGTGAGAAAAAGACAGTGTTCAACTTCTTTTGAATGCTTCCCTGGACTACAGATAGATAGAACAGTGCAGTTGTGTCTTCAAGCGTCATCCAACGGTTGTAGCATAAGCACATTAGTAACCAAGCCTTCATATTCTTTGCAGCATCAATACAATCTTTCCAAGAGAAGATTATCATACCGAACACTATTTTCAACTCTGTAGTCAATCATCCATGTGGTCCAATATCACCATGATCTTCAAGATTTAACATGAAGTAACATATGTAGGCAAAAGATCTCAACCATAGTAACAAACTGCGCATGATATATTCTTATTTACGGATCAAACGACATCCAACTCATCCATAGTGAGCACGAGAAGATACTTATCGGCAAAGACACTGTGGCTCAAAAATCTCATCATAATAAAGCATGTACCAAGTCATCATCATTTGAGCATGAGTATCACAAAAACCAAAGAATAAGTAGTCATATTGCCAACAATGCAATCATTAGTATTCAACCTTTCTTGCTCCCCCGAACCGGTGCTCCTCCTTAACTAAGCTAGTAACCTTTGAATACCTTTAATCGGCCAGTCACTTGACAACAATCTCTACATGATCTATCCTTATCTACGATTTATAAGACTTTCATCTCGACAACGAAATCCATCAATTTCTCATCATCAAGCAACTGGGACTCATCCATAATCTTCAACATAAGTAACCAAGTATCATGTCATCATTATTTAAAAATGAGAAATTAAGCTGATATAGAGTCGATAATACGGTTATTAACAATCGGATCGTGACTCCCCACGAGCCTCTCGCTCCCGGATCTTGACTAGCATATAAATTCTCTTATCATCAATGCATACGCGACTGTGTCCGATGAAACTCGCGTGTATACGCGACATTCGTTAATATAACCCGCGTATGGAAAGTGAAGCATAGAAATTTTCATCTTCCTTCATTTCCTCTCGAGTTTGTACCTCCTGTACTTTGTCCTTTCCCACATCGAGATGCGGTTGTCGAAGTAAACATAACGGAATAATCAAATCAACCATGAGAGTCATCATGCATTGCTCCCCCTGTGATGATACATTACTAAATCTCATAATGTATCCCACATCATTCCCTGCGATCGATAAGAAAAAGAGTCGACTTTCGGTAGAGCGGATGATCGCGATGAGGTCGAGAATTCCCTACATTTCCGATCGGTTCTCCATCCTTTTCCAAACTTGCTTGAACTTCCTAACTCATATCTTTGAAAGTTGTCCACTTTCTCGGATACGGAAATTCAACTCGCATTCCTTTTTCACACGTCCATACTTGTTACGTAAATAACATCTCATGTGTCCGGAGAAATAAAGCATAAGAATCATAATGAGTATTTCTAATCTTCCTCTCTTTTTTACAATCAATGCTTTATGTCCATACTTGTTACATGAAAAACAATATCCCTTTAAGAAACCCAGCAGTACCTTTCTATGCTAGGACCGTTTTGTTTTGAGAAATTTCGAAATGATGCTCGGCTCGCTATGATTTGCCGCAACATGCCCATGATTATGACATTTAAAGCATTCAACTTTATCGATCTGATTTCCTTTGAGATTTCATCATTGTTGGTTGACCCTTTTGTCTCTTTCAACACTTCGGGTTTTGCATTGTCATCCTACGAATTTTTAGCACTTCCTTGTGAGCTAGATTCTCCTTTAACGAGTTTCTTGGAAACCCAAGACCAAGTCTGATAGCGAGGAGACCTTTGATTACTCAGAATGTTGTCCAAAATGTTAGTACTATCTTGAAACCTCAAAAGTTTAACCTTTTCTTCTAATTTACCTTTGAGAATGTTTACCTCAACCTCCAAGGCTTGACATTGCTTTGTCATGCTTTCTTCTTTCCTTCTTCCATCTTCTACTTGATCCTTCGGATTTAGAATCTCTTCTTTCAACTTCAATTTTCATTTTCTTCACATGTTTGTTGCAAATCTCTTGATTCCTCTTATTTGATTTTTCCAGATCTTCTTTGAGAGAGATGATTTACGCTTCAAGGCCTTCCTTTTCAAATTTTTGTAGAGGTTCCTCATTCTTCTTACTTGATGCTTCAAGATCTACGCTTGCGGAGAGAGATGATTAGCAGCTTTAAGTCAACTTCATTCTTCTTGCTTGATTTTTTCGAGATCTACATTTTGATCGTTGATTTACTCGCTTCTAGTTCTTTAATTCGATTGGATGCATAAGTATGAAACCTTTGATACTTCTGTCCAATTGTCCCATTCGAGCATTTCTATTTGATCTTTCATTTGAGAGATCATCTCATTGTGAATAGAATCTTTCTTATCGGTTTCCTTTTGTTGTTCTTCAACTTTTATCTTGATAGCCTTTCTCTCTAGATCCACAATTTGCTTTTCACTATCTTCACCATTCATTGTACCAATGAGACAATCGGGACCCCAATCACTATCGATTCCAATTTCTGCTAACCATGTTTTCTCGAGAGATCTCCTTGTTTTTGAGTAGACTTCTTCTTTTTGCTTCTTTGCCCATAAGCACTTTGAGATCATGGTCAGAATCTTCTTCATCTTCACACGGACACTTCATCATCATCTTCATTTGCATAGAAACTCTTCCTCTTTTCAAATTGTTTCCCTTTACCATGTTTTTTCTCTATAAGGACATTTAGCAGCATAGTGACCAACTTTTCCACACTCAAAACATTTGAAGGGAAGCTTTACCTTTGAATCTTCCGGTGCCTAGTTGGAGTTTTCTCACAAAAATTCGACTTCTTCTTCTTCGGATATATAGCTGGTTTTCTTTGACAACTTCCTTTTCCTTTCCTTTTGAAAACACCTTAAAAGCAACTTCTCCGATTTGAGAAGGACCTCCTTGTCTCATTTCAAAAATAGTCAAAATACTCATGTAATTGAACAATATTAAGAGTTTGCGAGATCTTGCCTTTCTTCAATAGTCGAAACTTTGAGAATCAAATCTTGAAGTCAAGGATCTTAAGACTTTTTCTGTCAGAGTAGTATCGATTATTGGTTTCACCCAAATTTCTCATCCGATTTACAATATCATCTAGACGGAGAAAGAAACTGGCAACACTTTCATCACTATGCATCTTAAAATTTTCATATTCAATTCTAAGAGTTTGGAGTTTTGCACTTTTTACCTTTGTGTCTCCTTCATAGCTCAGAATGATTTTGTCCCATATTTCTTTTGCTGAATGTAGCTGCATCACTTTAGCAAATTCTGATTCAGACATGCTTCCCAATAAGACATTCACCGCTTTGGCATTGATTTCATACTTCTTTCTTTCAGCTGCATCAGTAGGAATACTTGCCGGGTATTGATAACCTTCTTCCACGATTGCCCATACATCTGCACCAAGACTTTGCAGATATGCTTTTGTTCGTACCTTCCAGAATATCAGATTTCTTCCATTGAATAGAGGTGGCTTTATAGACATTACTCCTTCTTGACTTCCCATTGCGACGGATCTCCTTCAAGCGATCAAGCTTCTGCAGAAGAACCTGCTCTGAAACCAATTGTTGGGAAAAATACTGAGAGGGGGGGGTGAATCAGTATTTACAACATATTCAAAACTTTTTACTTTTTCACTCTCTAAAACCCATACGCTACTTTCCTTTAGTAAACCCGCGTATATACGCGGATATCCTTCATGCAACTCGCGTATTAGCAGAGATCTAAATATGCAGATATTTATTAACTTAGTTCTTTGTGCTATTCAATCATCTGATGTTAAGTTATCAGTAAACATGTGCAGTAACAACAGAATAAACCATCACACAAGCATCACACATGAACACCAGGATTTTTAGGTGGAAACCCAAGTCGGGAGAAAACCACCGCTGCAGTTGCTCAGCCTTCAATATTTTATTATAGAGAAAACATCTTACAACATATGTGCTGGCGCAGACTTGACCAGCACGCAGGCACCCACCTGTGCTCATTTACCAGCCTCTCCTGGAAGGGAGCTCCAACCCCCTGACTCGTTTACCAGCCTCTCCTCGAAGGGAGCTACGACCCCGATATCGCTTACTGTGGCCTCTCCGGAAGGAGCCACCACCCTGCTCTCGCTACCGGGCCCTCACCCGAAGGGAGCTACCACCCCCTCGATCGAAGGCTGCTAACCTCGCACCTCTATGGACCACGTTTCATCAATTTTCACACCGGATCCAAAGCATCCTTTAGGACAACACTTGCAGGCCACGTTTCATCATATTTTCAGATTGGACCCTTTCCATACTTTTTAAGCACAGTCAACCATGAAACAGATACATATAACTCACTGATGTATATCAAAAGAAACCAACGTAACAGACCGACATTTCTCACTACGTACTTGCGTAAACTCTTAGTTTTTGCATACGCTCTTTCCTTTCACTGATGTCGCGTATATACGCGCTTCCGTTCACACAAACCCGCGTATACTTCAGTATAAATTATAGAGCCAATTTTATTGCGCATACGCGCTTTCTCTTCAGTGAAGCCGCGTATATACGCGCTTCCTCTGTAGCGAACTAGCGTATATATCTTCAACTATTATAGAGCATCATACTTCTTCAGATCAGATATCCAGTTCAGATTCAACCCTTTACTTCAGACAGATGTTCACCTCATCACAGATCTAATCACTTCATAAACAGATCTAGCAAATACATTTCAGATCTAGATATCTCGCTTCATCATTTCTTCATTGGTGCATCATAGATTCAGATCTATCATCAAACCTTTACCTTTTCCATACAGATATACTTCACAGAGAAGTATTCATTCAAGCTCGTACATCTTGCTCCCACACCTCCTGTACACTCATGATTTGCATAATGAATTTCATCTTTATATATAGGTTTATCCTTTTTCAATACCATGAGCTCCTTTTTCAATACCATGAGCCAAAACAATACCATGAGCCCAAAACTACATTACTTCTGATGGTATTCCTGGACGGGGTCAATTAGGCGGATCATTACCCAATACAATGGGTCAATACCATGGTGGTTACCCTTGGTTTTGCACTTTTTGAGCGCTTTTGCCCATACGCGACTTGGAACGTTCTTTTATGCATGCATACGCGACTTATCCTAGACATATCCGCGTATGCCTTGAGACATACTCTTTTCATCAAATATTTAGCACATGCTAAATTTCTTTCTTCATTGCCTTCTGTACTCACTGTAGATACATCAGAATTAGTTCATCAAACCATATTATATCAAGCACAACTTCATCAAGTAAGTTGCCATCATCTTCATCAAGTGGGTTGCCTTTCAAGGACAACACTCAGCATCATATTGTCAACAAACATCATATCACATCATATTTACATCATTTACCAAGTCCATCAGGTCAAGTATTACTTCATCAGGTGGTTTGCCATCAAGGACAACACATGTCAACAGTCGCATGTCTTCATCTTCATTCAGTGGGTTGCCATCAAGGACAACACTCTGCATCATATTTCCAACAGATGCTACTCTCATGCATACACTCCTCCATCATAGCTACGTTGTCCTCTTTAATTCTCCACTCCCTCCATGACAACGTTGTTGATTTGGTCAAATTTGATCCTGTCCACATGCTTTAGCCCTTGTTCACACATGAGGGTGTTTTATCCAGCTAATATGACAACCCTCATCCACATTAGAAGTGTTTTTGTTCCTAGTAAAGATATTTATGGGTCTCCCTACCCTCTTATTCATATATATAAATGACAAAATCAAAAATTAATATTCCAACTAGCTGAAAGCTAATTAGGAATATTACAGTCCTCCCCTCCCAAATGTTTCTTGTCCTCAAGCAATTGCAAATATGGATACTGCAAAATATTATCTTCTCCTCCTGTAGCCTCCCACTATTACATATGTTTAAAATTTAGACACTTTAGTTTTGACATTTTTGATGTATCGTCAGAAATTTCCCCAATTTTTCTCATTTTTTTAAATCCCGCCAACAAGTGTCGCTCTAGCGATGTTTTTGGAGTATCGTCGGAACAACGACGTTTAGGACAATCGTCGGAATACCAGAGTTACATGAAAAATCTTCAGAATACCGACGTTACAGGACAAACCGTCACTATTGTGACTCTTAGGAGACCTCTATCGGTCTTGCAATGTTTAGGGATACCATCGGTCTTGTGACGTTAAGGGAAAAACTGTCGGAATACCGAAATTTAGGAGTCATATGTCGGTCTTGCGACATTTAGGAGACGGTCGTCGGTCTTGCGACGTTTAGGAATTCCATTGGTATTACGAAGTTGATGGCAAAAACGTCGGTCTTACAACGTTTAGGGAAAACACTTGGAAATTTAATTTGGCAGCTACTCTATCTTAATCGACCTATTCAAATTTTTTTCCTGCTCTGCTTGTTCGCTCAGTTTTACTGTTCAAGGATCAGCAAATGTTTCTCCAGAGGCTTTGAAGGAGATGGAAATATTTGGATGTTGAAATTATTTCTTTGAATCTGACAGTGATTTAAAACCATTGACTTCGTTATTGAATTCAAAAAATGTCATTTTAAAATCCGTAATCAAATTAATTTGACGACAGAAAACCTTCAGTTAATCCAAATCTACAATAGGTTAAACTAGGTTCTCATGAATCAAGCCACTCGCTCCTATTCAAGTTTATTCACTTGGAAGGGTTTTCTTTTGTGACTGTTGCAGAGGATTCCAGTGTGGTGGAGATGGTATTATTGGGGTTCCCCATTTTCATGGACTCTATATGGACTGTGTTAGGTCTCTGTAATTTATTAGCAAGATTGGGAGAGTCCAATCACAGAGTTAACATCATTTCAACCAAACTTTAGGATTCTAGGATCTAGCCCTCCTGAATCCGAGAGGGATCTCTCCAATATGTGCAAAGATGGATATTGTCTTTGAAAAGCTTAAGGTAATGATATTAGGCTAGTTATGAAGGCCAAGGGTTTTGTTTTGTTTTGGATGGTTGAGCATGAAATGTTACTTTGAGGGGAAAAGTCCCTAAGTGCAAAAGAGTTTCAAAAGTGAGAAGTTGCAAGAGGGATAGAACGATTTCATGGCTAGATAGATAGATATAACGTTGGTTTTTAGTCCATTGGGCTATGGAGTCATATACGGGCTTTAATTGAACAACAACATCAAGTGTGATCCCAAGGGGCAAGTCATCTATACCACAAGATTATTGAGATTTAAAATGATGAAATGGAAACATTAAAATGTTGGAGGGGTGGAAACCGATAATAATTTCTCGAGGAATTATAGTCGATTCAAACAAGAAAAGCCTTCTTAAGTAACTGTTTTAAAACCAACCAAGGACAGGGCTAACCATAAACTTCTTGGGACAAGTTCTTATTAAAGCAGACTTAATTGACAAACAATCCAATAATCCACATAATTACCTTCGCAGAGTATGAAAACACATAAGAGAAACAAAGTGTAACTTAAGATCGTATAAAGTACTTTTAAACCTAGTCTCGCTTTCAGTCAACACCAAGGGAAACTTTCGGACTCGCCTTTGGAGAAAAGAATCTAGGAATCAGCAAAACCATATCTTCTCTAGTCTAACTTTAATAGAAAATAATGGAAATAACATTCGAGAACAATGCTTTGAGCAAACAAGGACAAAGGGAACGCCAACATTCCTAATCGTTTAGACTCGTATTGAAATCATTCTTAAATAAACAAACTTGAAGAAAACATTAAGATAAAGATTTCTCACCGCAGAAGGTTACCGCTATACATAAAATCCTAACCCCGTTTTAAACTGTTCTTTGACGGAGGGAAAATGAACAATATGGCATACATAGAAGGAAAAACGATTAACAAAGAGAGAAAGCACTTCACCGATGATAAAGACCAGGATCCCAAGAAATAGCTTTTATATTGATGTCAAACCGGTTACAAGTCTTTAAGTCTAATGTTTCGATTTCGACAATCCTCTTTACTATTCACACCTAACTACTCTAGCACAAACGTAGCCTCAAGGGCCGATGAACACTATGTACAAATAGAAGTCTCGGGCTCAAAGTGTATTTCAAAGCTCTACAGCAACTCAACCAACCATTCCTCATCTTCTACCGAAGTATTTATGGAAGAATGAGGAGGTGAATTTCCAACGAAAATATCTCAAGGACAGTTAATGCGAGTGCAAGACTTCTCGGCCCTTTGAGAGGCTCGAGGGAAAAATTTACTGTGTGGATCACTACATTAACTGTTTCTCACAATAAATATCAAAGCTCGGTGGGAGCTTTGTTTGACTTTGAGGCTCTGTGCATGTTGTGTGGAGTAACTCTGCGTAGATATTTATTCATTGATTTCCCTTGCGTAGTAACTCCCCTGGCCGTGCTGGGAGGTGGATATCTGATTTTCTTTCAATAACTTCGGCCTTTGGTTTGAAATGGTTTGAGGCAACGGTGTAGCCTTTACGGTAGCCGAGGAATTTAATTCGCCCTTTAGTTGAAACGGTGGAAGCCTCCCGTCCGTTTAAACGCTTATGATTTTTCTTTAAATCCGTGATTAAGTTTGGGATTAGGCTTTTGATAACCGTCTTAGCCGTAATCCCCTATAATATTGTCTTCAATCTTCCGTCCGTCGTGCTTTCATTCTTCAACAACGATACTCTTTCAAGCGTGTTTTTGAATAAAACGAGTTGTCTTGTCGATGTGCAGAGACCGCGCTCGGGGCTCTCATGGCATCAACGCCTGCATGAAACGTTGATGAAAACATGTCTTAAAAAACCCTGCAGATCTCTTTCCCTTTGATGAAACGAAAGACCGTGAGAATCGTCACCTCGACTTTTCGTATTTTCCTTTGTTAGACAATGGAAAAACGCATCTGGGACACCTACATCAAACACAAAACAATTAAGAAATCCCTACATTTTTTGGGGAAAAACAAATGCTTCGAGAAGGCGGGGGAGGAGCGTATCCATCGGATGAAGGCATACCAACGGTGGGAGATTTACGTAGACGAGGCGAAAAGGAGAGCGGGGAGATGAACAAGTCGTGAGTGATTTTGGACCGTCCGATCCGGACACGTGGACGGTCCGGATTCAATCTGAGGATCGCAATCGGGGGTAGCAAAACAAAAGGGGATGCGATTGAAAAATTCCGGTGCGATTAGCGGCGGGTCGATCACGCGGATCGATCGACGGCGGAAAACGAATCGACGGGTTTTGAAATGGCGGTAAGACTTGCGATCGTGAGGGAATAAGGACCGTTGGATAGGCGTAGTGAAATGGACGCCAGCATTTAATCGGGAGGATCGCAATCGGGGAGGTCACAAAACAACATGCGATTGAAACTTTGCGATTGAGCCGCTTTGCGATTGAGCATCGGTCGTTGATCCGAGGACTCGGATCGACTGGCGGGGAATGAATCGGGGAGGTAATTGCAAGTGGGTGAAACATTGCGATGCGATTTTGTGCGGGACCGTTGGATCAAGGGATTAGATCAACGGTCAAGAATGAAACGGGACGAGAGAGCGAGGATCGGAAGATCGGGAGGTATGGAATGCGATTGATCGAGAGGCACACTTGAAGTATTGCGATTGAGAGTTTAGCGATGCGATTGAGCGCGAAAGCCGTTGGATCAAAGAACTAGATCAACGGTCGGGATTGCTACGACCTACGCACCGAGCGGAAAAAGAACCCGCTTAAACACATGAAAACCAAAGGGATTTTTGCGAATAAAACAAGTTTAGTTTAGCAGTTGCGCGGAAAAATACATAGGTAAAGGAAAAAGGCGCCCGGATGCGGGGCGGGGTTTTCACGGAATGTAATATGCCCGGAGTTATAAAGACAAGGGCTAATCGCAATCGGGCCATTGAGCACTCGGTCTTTCCGATCAACCCATTTATATTCGAGACATGTAGGTTTTAAGTTTTAACTTATAACTTTCGGAAAGTGGTTTTTGGGTTTACAAAGGAAAATGAGCTTTGTAATGGTTCAAAGTCATGCACCCTTTGGATATTTGCGATGCGATTAGCGCCGAAAGCTTTGGCGTTTGGTTTTAACACATGGGCATGTGGGGGAAGTGGTTTTAGGACTTAGCCCAAGGGGCTTAGGTCCATAGTAATAAAACTATGATTTTTATGAGAAATTTTCAGGATTTTTAATGGACTTGGGGGTTCCGAAATAGTTAAAAAGTGAGTTTTTAACTATGAAAGGGGAAATTTTCATAAATGGAAAGAAGAGGACTTATGAAAACAAGGTAGTTTTGATGGAGAAAAAGGGGAGCAGATGAAAGGTTTGAGAAGAGGGAAAATGATGGTCTTTCAGCAGTCTTTCATTTGGAATCAGCAGAATTTCCTGAGTATAAAAAATGCGACAGCAAATGAGGATTTTGGACAGAGGCATGAGGCCTTAAAGAGACTTCAAGAGCCAACAATTTTTTAGTGATAAAATTTGTTCCTTGGAGGCTCAAAAAAGATCTTAGCCACCTTTTGGTATAACAAAATATTATAGGTGGCTAACAGACTGATAGCATCTCAGTTCGGGGATAACTCAGAAGAAATGCTGTTGGCTGATGGTACAAAACAACAAGTAAACAAATTCTTGAGGAGCTAATTTCGATATAGGTATGATTTTATGGGACCAGTAGCGGTTGCTACGATGTGATTCGCAGTCTTGTTTGCACTATTCTTTGCCATCATCATCAAGATTCTCAATTTCCAAAAGAGACAGAATAGCATTACATTTTGAATTTCCAAATGATATAGGAAAATACACTATATTTTGTTTTTGGTCCCAAAAATTGTCAATCGGTGTTGTAGATAAAGGGTCTGATGCCTTTTAAGGAGAAGGCTATTCTACTAATTGCATTGATCACCCTTCTTCCCATCAGATTGGTATTTAGGTTCATTATTCTGCTCACATATTATATCATTTGTAAACTCTGTACCATCTTCTCTGCTCCCAACAGGGAATATGATCAGGAGGATTATGTTCACATGTAGGGAATCAGGAGGGCTATTATAGTTGCGTCTGGGCATTTTCTTTCCAGGGATCTGCTTTTTACTCTGGGTTTTTATTGGATTACGGAGACCAACAGAATACCCGATCCTGCCCTTCATTCCCAAGATGGCCTCGGAGTTCTAGAGCATCTTCCTATTAAGTCGCATGTTTTATTTAATAAGGTTCCCATGATTTTTAGGGCATGCTTACTGACTTATATATTGACTGCAGGACTTTGAAGTTGGCTATTACCAAGCTTACATTGATAATGTGGATTTCGTATTTATCAAAAGTCCAATATTTCAGGGATTTAACAACAACATATATCAGGGAAATAGGGAGGTGATTTCACATCTTGTTTCCCTCCCATATTGTCTTTTTTTCACTTACATCTAACTTCTGCTTGTCATGGGAAGCTACAATTTCATGATCTTTTCAAAGAACTCTGTAATGTGTTGTGATTTCCAAATCGAATATGTCATCCCTTGAGACATTTTGACCAAAAGACATATTTAATAATTTAAAGCATTTAAGATCATTTGAATGTCCTAGAACTTTAGTGTAATATAGATATATTGTTGTCAAATTTGACATACATGAAATATGTCTGATTCATGTGCATCACGTATATTGTTGAGCTCTGCCAACAAGAAAATGGACCAGTATAGAATGAATAGAAAAGAGCAGCGTAATTGTAATTTACCAAAAGTAATTTTCATCTGGATATCTTGCTAGTTCTTTTAGGCAGTCTTACTTATCTGAAATATGTTCAAAGCATGACTGTGTTTTCCAGCTTACTATGTTCCTAGCTTAAGAGGTTTTGTTGTTTTTGATTTTCTGTTAGCTGATGACTGATGGTAAGTAATATGAAGGCAGGATATTTTTAAGCAAATGGTACTCTTTTGCAAAGCCGCAGTTGAGGTGGGGACCCTAGCTCAGTGGGTTTGGGATTTATCATTTTTTATCATTCTATTCTTATTAGATTTAGTTTGCATGTACTTCATATTTATATAAACATGTGTCTGGTACATTTATCTGTAATTCAATATAAATCCTAGAAATATGTTTAAAATCACTAAAACACTCAATCATGTTAATATATCTTGAATAAAACATTTACATTGTAGAAAATGATGTTGTTAGAGGATATCCTCTAGACAAAGAGTAATGAGAATTAAACTACCATCCAAGACAGATTCCAAATCCTCTAGATAAAGACGGTTTATGGTTTTGTTTAGAACTGTTTTAATAACTTAATATATAATATAACCTATATCTAGCCTTAATTTCCTATCTTATCATTGTCAACAAGACCATCTCTCTTTCCCCATAAATCTCTGGCTGTCTTAATATTAACATTCAAGTCAAACACAAGTTTGCTACATGTCTTTAATTTGTGCTCTGCAATCTCTAGAAATAATTAATGAGCAACTATTTTATTTCTTCCCCATCCTATCAGTTATATTATCATATTCCTCACTATGGTGATTTAAATTATGTCACAAGATAACTAGGACCCTTTTCTTCCATTTCATTTCACTTAAATCTATAAACTTTGGTTTAAAATGTTTTGTCATATGAGTACACCCGTAATCTTGGTGAATAGTTTTTTTTCACTAGTGAACTATTCCCTCCTAAGATTTCTAAATTACGACTTGTTATAACTCTCGTATTTCACTTTTGGTGCATCTTTACTTTTCTAACTCATTATGTTCATTAAACATATCAGCAGATTGTTTAACAAATTAAAGATCTCACAGTTTTTTGATGGGTAGGGGACTGACGTTGGAAGTCTTGTGAACAGGTGCCTTATGGTGGTGTATGTTATGGGGATGGAAACCTGGTCTTTGTTGTGAATGACTGGCACACTGCATTGTTGCCTGTCTATGTTCAGGCATATTATCGGGATCATGTCCTCATGAATTACACTCGATCTGTCCTTGTGATTCATAACATCGTACACCAGGTTTCATTCCTAACCCAAAGTTCAAACACATCCACTTTTTTATTCCTACCTCCTTAGGAACAAAGGTAGAATATTTTCAAGTGCTCATAGCTTAAAAGATCACAACAACAGCAGCCATATCTAGAGATATCAATGGCAACGGTGGCAACTGGACTCAAATGAAAGTAGATATCAATGACATATTTTCTGGTTTCTGCATGTTTAAGTGTGTTATGTCCAAATTGCACCTTAAATTCCATATTAATTATTTATGCATAAGAAAAGGGCACAAAAGATAGTGATCTCAACTTGTGCAAGAGACCCTCTATACATAGATGAATGCTTCCATTTCTAGGTAGAAATCATATTTCGAAATAGTCTTATGAACCCTTCAAATATGTCAAAAAATACTTGTTAATATATGTATCAAATTGCCCCAACCAATATTGGCTGCTACTAGCCAAAGTAGACAGAAAAAGCTCAGTGTAGTTTGGAAATGAGGCTTCTTGAGGAGGTCTTGAAAGATCAAGAAATTATTCAATGTCGTGGGAAAACAATAAATCTCAAGGCTCATTAGGGTTGCTTTTAAATTGTTGTTAGTCTTTTCGGTAGCAGTAGGTCACTTGAGAGTCCAGAAAGAGATCTTTTCAAATTGGCAATTTGAGCAGAGTTATCAGAATGGAAAGTTATGTTGCTATCTTAGCAAATATGCCAGTAAAGTAATAGATGTTCCGATTTATAAATTGATTTAGCAAAAGAAGGCACAAATCCAAGACTGATCTATGAAACTCTGTAGTAGTATCAAAACGAAATACAATGCAAAACATTGTTAGCCTTGCACTGGAAACAGAGGATTGGAAAATCCAACCCTCAACCTTTCTACAGAGATAATGACCTAATAATAAGATTAAAAAACCATGCCTAATTTTCAGAAGACATTTTCCTTTCTAAAATAAATATTTAAAGGAGAAAATTAGAATGTAGGTATTGTATAGGATATTTTTAATATAAGAAATGCTCCAATAACAGCTAAATTCCCAATAAACAAGGATTAAAAAAACTAGAGAAAAGAAACCAAGAACAACGCAAGTGCTAGCTAATGCCCAAAAATCTGCAAGAGAATCTAGCATCATCAGGGACAATGCATCCCCCAAAGAGAGGAAAGTTGTTATGGCCTTGAATAAGTATATTCTTTTAAATATAGAATTAGATATGTCACTTGTGCTTCCTTATTTTAGCAAATGATAGCCTAAATTCACAAAAAGAAGGGAGCCTTTAGTGAGGAACATATGCCAACTTAAATATAGAATTTTGATGTGGGCTCATCCACTACTATCCCACAAGGTTTAGGCCCACATCAAATAGAACATAAACCACCCTACACTACATTATTGTGTTAACATCAACAAAGACTACCTGAGAAATATAATGTGGTTGATTTAGTCATCTCTGTCACATATCATCAAATGACCACTCTCTCCAAATATCATGCCCTTTCATTTAGTTTCTTCTGAATTCTAAAATTACTGAGATTTTTTACCACTAACTTTGGCATATGAAATTTAAAGTATGTCATTGACCCATTATTTTGAGGCCCCCCATAAATATCTACACAAGGCACTGACAAAATTTGATCCAGCTTCTCTTGTTAAGGTACTTCATCTTTTTATTTTTACTTCTCAAATAGAATATCTCTGCATGGTTCTGTTCATTATTCTCCTTCGTATGAAATGCAACATCATGAACCTAGAGTTAGTATTAGAAGGTAATTATAATCCTGTACTCACACTGCCCCTTTAGTAATAGGAACGACTATTGACTATACTATACTACAGTACATTAGAGTGGATTACCACATGAACATTTCAACACTTGCAAGTATTAACATGCATTAGCAACTGGGAACTGATAATTTATAATTCATTATTTGAAGCAACGTTGCTAAATATCTTATGAATACTGATGTATATAGTGTTTTATGTCTAGTTCTTGAATACGTCATTAGCTTCTTAGGGATGCTCTCATGTTCATATCTGAATATATCATTAGCTTCTTAGGGATTCTCTTATGTTCATATATTTTCGTATTGCATCATTTTCTCTAGCATATTTAGAGATCAGATCACTAGCATCATTTTTAAATTTACTAGTTTGAGGTTGGTTAATTGAATTATCACATGCAGGTTGCAGGCAGGAGCAACAAACCTCTTGTAATAGGTGCATGTGGTGTAGTTCTAGGTTTTGCTTTGCAAAGCCTCCTCAAGGGTGATCCCGTCAATAGTGATACATCGAAAGAACTAGGAACAAGCAAATAAGAAACGACAACATTACTTGGACAAGTTGTGAAAAGCCTGATTTAGTTGCTTTGCTGGATGTTTCCATCTACTACTGAGGCCTTGTAGAACCTTTACCAATTTGAGCTGCTTAATGGAGTTGATTGTAATATAGGTTATAGAAAACTTCCAGAACAGGCTGGTAAACACTGGGACAATATAGAGGAAAATATCTAGGGTATTGTGGGGCTTTTCATTGGTCTAGGAACCTTTGTTGTCACTATACAGAAGAGTGGAATTCCAGCCATGGTGGTTGATATTACAAACATTTTAATATCTTGGATCCCTTTTGTGAACTCATGGCAAGGAAAGCATTCACACTCGGAGTATTTTTCCTGTGATGATATTTCTACAGTATCCTTCATGGTAGGTTCATCTTTAGCTTTATATACTACTGTGAATATTTGTCACAAGCTAGAACTTATGGATGAAGGATTAGATTCCCATTTCAATGGGTTTAGAATACTGATTTCTAAAGTTGCATGTCAAAAGGACCATAGTTATTTGTATCAAAATTTATTATTGGCAAGCTTCATTGGATCAGGAAACCTTATTTCTTATATTTTAAATGAATCTACACATCCAATAAAAGTTGAAGATGTTAAAAAACTGTTGGAAAAAATAAGAAGAACTTACACTGATCCAAATCCTCCACTTGTTCACTTTGGTGGGATGATTGGTATAGTCAATTGCATGGGTGCTGGGGCTAGGCTTATCACTTTATCCAGCCAGTAGGCACTATTTTTTTAGCTAAAATCCAAACAAAAGGTATGATCCTTTCAAAGTGGCAATCCAAATTATTGCAACTGATCATGTTGATGTTTATTGATCATTACATTGTACAATTATTCACTTATTATATCATATATATAATTATTTTTTCTCTTTATGGGAGCAGGAAAAATCTTATGTAAGAGGACCTGTGCTCTCAAATCCTCTTTATGAGCAATTTTCACATTCACTGATAAATGAGATCTATAATATTCCTTTTCAGGAATTTTTGCAATATCTCCAATGGGGACGCTGTATAAGGAAACCAGTGCAAAAATAATGTAGCCCGGGGCTTGGATCCTTTAATATATGTTGTATGTAGCTTAAATATTGATTTTCATCATAAAAAAATCATTCTAGCTACTCTATGCAGATCTCCCCAACTCATATATGCATAAAAACACCCAAATCCCACTACTTCATAAAATAGAAATGTCGGAGACTGCAACAGCGCTATTTTTATTATGGAACCTACAAAAAAAGATGTTTTAATACAGATTTAGATCTTTCATTAAGCATGGAATCAGAAATGAGAGGTTAGACCTCTTTTACAAGCACCTCGGAATGCCCCGACAAGGGTTTCCGGCAAAATAACAACATAAAAAGTGGCTGTGCAGCAAATAATGCTATTCCCAGCAAAAATGTATAAAGAAAGACCAAATATGATCTTAAATGAACAAAAAATACAATATTTGGCCCAAGGCCTCTCTCAATAGATCTCCCGGAGTGAAATAGACTCCTCCTCTTCTGAAACAAGCACAATTGGAAAGATGCAACCCCAACTACTACAGCTACTGCAGAAATAACGCATTCACTGGAAGTGATTGTGCTATCTAGAGTAGTGGATGTTTCTCCTCTAGATATATTATGAGAATTGAACTCAAGACCTCCTCCTTAGATCTCCCAATCAGCTATATCAATGGTGAAGATAGAATTCCTGCATGAGAATCCTTTGCACTAAGCAGTGCTGCAACTCCGGCTAAACAGCTGAAGTTTGAAAATCAGTCATAAGACTAAGACAAGAAGAATGAATGAATGCCTCCTTTGCTGCTATCCCCTCCTTTTTTATCCTTCATGAGCTTCTCCATCCCGGGCCCCACTCATTGGTGATGTAGCTTCCTTGAGAAGCTTCCTCCTTCAAAACTGCGCTGCCCTAGTAGCTTTCCCTCCTTTTGTGATAGCACTATTGACTTGGTCAACTATAGCTAGCTCCTTGCTTTGCCCCTCTTTCATACTAAAGAGGCCTATTTTATCCTCCTACCTCAATCCCTTTTCACACTGGGATAGGTTTTATTGTGTTTCCTACTTCTTATTTAAAAAATGGAGCAATTATAATGTTCCAAGTAGCAGTGGCTAATTGGGAACATTACAGTCCTCCCTGCTCAAAATTTGCTTGCCCACAAGCAACAGTAAAGAAGGATGCTGCAAGATCTTCTCTCCCTCCCAAGTGGCATCCTCATCTGGTAGATTCCTCTATCGAATCAGATATTCCTTGATGACTTTGTTTCTCAGCTGCCTCTCCCTTGTGTCTAAGATTTCTTCTGGCTGCAAGATCAAGTGGCCCTCATCATCAATAGGGGGAAGTTCCATGTTGGCAGCTACATTCCCCCAAATTTCCTTCTTGAGGCAAGAGACATGGAAGATATCATGGATCTTACTCCCCTTAGGAAGCTCCAGCTCATATGCTACCTTACCGATACATTTGTTCACCCTGTATGGCCCATAGAAACATGGTTTGAGATTTTCATCTCCCATCACCTTGAGTGTGGACTGTTTATAAGGCTAAAGACGTAGGTAGACAAGATCTCCCACCTCAAACTGTCTCTCTATCTGACCACGGCCTGCATACATATTCTGTTGGTTTTGAGTAGTGGTAATGTCGTCTTTGAGTGCCCTGAGTATGTCTTGGTTCTCTTGAATCCAATCCCTTGCTCTTGGAGCTTTACTTGCTCCATACATAACATCAACAAATGAAAGTGCCTCATACCCATATAAGGCTCGAAATGGAGTCATGCCAATAGAAATATGGTGAATAGTGTTGTAAAAATACTCTCCCAAGTGGAGCCAACGCAGCCAAGCTTTCTGCTGCCCTGCCACATAGTTCCTCAAGTAGCCTTCTAGCCACTTGTTTAATATATTGGTTTTCCCATCAGTTTGGGGGTGATAGCTAGTACTTCGAGTCAAATCAGTCCCCACTAACTGGAAAATTTCTTGCCAAAAGCCAACCATGAAGCGGTTATCCTAATCACTCACTATGGTCCTAGGGAGACCATGGAGTCTAGATACATCTCTGAAGAAGAGCTCAGCTACCTGTGAAGCAGTATAATGTGCAGAAATGGCAAAGAAATGAGAGTACTATGTTAGTCTATCAACAACAACAAAGATACAGTCCTTACCCTGCACTGTTGGTAAGCCGGTGATGAATTCCATAGAGATACTTTCCCACTTCCCATCTGGAATAGGTAGTGGCTGCAATAAT
The DNA here is from genome assembly GCA_034641835.2 of Pinus albicaulis. Classification (NCBI taxonomy): domain Eukaryota; kingdom Viridiplantae; phylum Streptophyta; class Pinopsida; order Pinales; family Pinaceae; genus Pinus; species Pinus albicaulis. The sequence goes on from CM076583.1 coordinate 1,247,702,623, forward strand.
CCAACAGGATAAGTGTGTTCTCCCTTATTCTGCTGGCAAATGGTGCATTCCCAGACATTCCAGAGCAAATCCTCCTTGAGACCCTTCCATGAGAATCTCTCTCTGATAGATCTGTAAGTCTTTGTGAAACCTTGATGCCCGACAAGTGGTGAATCATGTGAGGCCAACAAGATCTTCTCCTTGAGCTTAGAGTTCTTAGCCAAGTAGCTCTGATCCTTGTAGTAGATAACCTCATCCATTACTATAAACCTTTCATCTGATACCACCCCATCAAGTATCTCACATGCAAAGTCATCTTTGGAATACTCAACTAAGAGTTGAGCCTTCCAATATGTGTCCATGCCCCTCAAGGACAGTGTTGTAGGCCTCCGGGATAGTGCATAAACTACTATATTGATTTTCCCCTTGACATACTATATGTCAAAATCATAAGCTTGGATTTTGCTCACCCACTTCTATTGTCTCTCCTAGAGTTGCCTCTGTTCAAGGAAGAATCTAAGACTGTTGTGATCAGTCTTCACCTTGAACTTAAATCCCACCAAGTATTGCCGGAATTTGGCTAGTGCATGCATGATAGGAAACATTTCTTTATCATAGATGGGGTATAACCTCTCATGAGGGAGCAGCTTCCTGCTCTCAAAGGCTATAGGATTCCCTCCTTTCTTGCTCGAAGTTTGCCATAAATACCTTCACACAGTGCATCACCATACATTCCTACGGAGGATCAGGATGCTGATATCTTGACGAAGGCGCTCACCAGGAGAAAATTCGAATACCACGGGGGCAGGATAGGGGTTGCAGATAATCCTTATCTTGTTGAGAGGGAGTGTTGAGATTGCAACAAGATGATGAGCTTAGTGGAAAGGAGTTGCCTTCACTAAGTGGGCCCGCAGGCTATTTTTGGCGCAAAGTCTATTTTTAGACTATGTCTATTTTTAGACATATGGATCATGTTCTATGAGTTGCAGGATGCTATTTGTGGATGGTTGGTCAAGTCGGAAAAAATAGATGGACTTCTATTTTTAGACATACTGGGCGGAATCTATTTTTTAGATTGCCAGTCTAAAAATAGATATGTCGAATATTATTAGCTCTTAATAATATTTGGACTATAAACATTATCTTATTCTCTTGGAGCACTTCAGTTAAGTGCACAGATGTGGCACAGGAGCTGGCAGAAGGAATTACGCTATTCCTGAGGGTTAAGTGGAGCTATTGCATGGATACTTCAGTTAGAACTCATGTGACAGAGTTTGGTGGAGTTGATTGAGGAAGTTAGTGGAGTTGTATTCAGTTTAACTAATCTAAGCATAGTTGAGCTATTTGTATTCAGTTTAACTAATTGATACAATTAGTGAGAGTGGTGTGAATTAATTATTAATTAATTCACTAATTATAAACTCATAAATTAACTAAAGAATGCATCAGTTAACTTCAGTGCATGGACAGTTTCAGTGGAGACCAGTGCAGAGATAGGTGAAAGAGCAGGTTAACTATCAGTTGTGACTATACTGTTGCTATTTGCAACACAGAGTGATTGGAGAAGCCCATGAGGATTGCACAGTATAAGCCAGGTGGTTTATTTTATTTAATGAGCCATCCCATAGCATTGATTACGCAATAGAGGCTGGCTATCAAGTGGAAAAATATTAGAGCATGTGTTTTGCTAGATCTAGCTTGATAGTGTGTAGCAATTCGAGGTTGTGCTGAGAGCTTGTGAGGAGCTTTGTACTATGATTGTTACATGATCTCCATGACATATAATATACAGATAGTTGGGGTTTTCAGCTTTAAGCTTTCCCATTAAATACTATGTTCATATGTGTGATTATTTGTGGTTTTAATGTATGCATGCAATTGATTTTATTTCCGCATGTGATGATCAATGGTAGAAGAGATTTTGTATTATGCATGAAGCTAAAATAGTGTGTGATCAGGAGAATCTCGGTGAATAATATCTTAGTTATTCAAATTTCTACGGGCTTTAGGTGTACATCATCCCATTTATTTCTTTCCCTCATTTTTCTTTAAGTTTCTCTTCATTCCCCATTTTCCATTTCCATCGTCACATACCATTTCTACAACCACTTTGTTTTATCAAGACTTTTCATTTTTAATGTTCAGCCCCCACTCCATCTCCTTGATAATTCTTTTCTTGGGGAAGACACCCTTGTTGAAGAAGAGCCAACCAAAAGAGAGAGAGTAAGAGCTACTATGGTGATAGTGGGCAACCTTCCTGATTTGAACAAGACTATCCCCTTGATGTTTATGACTTCACATCATTTGGGGATGCTAGATTTTGTTGTAATAGGGTAAATAGGGAAAAGTCTGAAAATATGCTAAAAAAATTAATATGCCAAATTTAGTTGGTTGGTCAACCTCAAATCTAGATAGATAAACATTTTTGAGAAATTCCAAAAAAAAAAATAGTTATAACTTATGTACAATTTAAGTTGTTTGAGATTTCTCTTTCATTGAATTTGCTTTTAGGTTTTGATTGTATTTATGATGCAATTGCTTATAGCAAGGTTGAGACTTGTAGCAAGTTGAAAGGAAACTCCCCCCACTACTTTAAAGTTGTAGCATGAAATTTACACTCTTAGTTTACACTTTAAAGTTGTAGCATAAAAATTAACTCCAATTCTGTCAGTGTTAAATGCATCACCTTAAAAATTTGTTTTGAATTAGGAAAAGGAATTCGACTTTCCTGTATGGGCACTATAGTGATAGAATCTGTCATGCTTGACAAACTGCCTATGAAATGCTTTGCCCTGGATGGATGATAATTAACTCCAATTATGTCAGTGTTAAAAGTGTCGCCTTCAAAATTCATTTTGAATTAGAAGAAGGAATTTTGCTTGACTATACAGGCACCATAGTGATAAACTTTTTGTCATTTTTGACAAGCTTGCCTATAAATTCTTTGACCGCTTTCCATTCTGTCCAACTATTTCAAGCTTCTTTATACTAGAAAATAAATTTACCTTGTTAATTTAAAGTTATGTGCTTATAAGGTTATAGGCACATAAAGACCATGCCTTTAATTTTAAAGTGACATTCTAAAACGAGGATAACTAACAATTAGAGGGAATCCACTTTAAAAAATAGATGTGCATTAGTGCAAGCTATACATATTTTTAAAGATAAAAAAAGGACCATTTCATTTTTAAAATTATCTGAAAGCAAGTGACTAAGTTTTTACTATGTTAGTAGCCCTTGTTATAAAACAAATTTCACAAAGGGAAAGGAGAAGACCAAATACACATACCATGCAATTAATTATGTAAAAAGAATATACCATTCTACAAGAAATGAAAAAAAAAATGTGTAATGTGTTTACAGATGGATGGTTAGTGACTTGCAAGCTGCAACTGTCTTTTGGAAATTGGAATGGGACTAGGGTTTGTAAGGTGGTGGGACTGGTTGTGTGAGGAGAAGGAATAGAAATAGGAGTTTGAAAAGAGAGAAGCGACGGCAGCTATAGTGGCATGAAATGGTTTTCATGTTCAGCGGTTTGTTTTGGGATATTATTGAGCACAGACTGTAGTGAAAATGGGTGGGTTGTAAATACGAGGTTGGTTGAAATCTATATTATCCAACCTTAACGGTCACCATCATCAACATGTCTCAATATTTTTTTTTCCCTTGAATTCCAAAGTCTAGAAAGCATCTCACACTCTGCATTTTCCATCCAGTCCTCTTTCCATTTATAAACCCATGGTACTACCCATCTCAGTCTTCTTTAAAAGCTTGTCAAACCTTGTCAAGCATCTTTAAAACTATTTCCAGTGGCCTTCAACGTCACAGAATAGGTCCACAAGATCTCCCATATGCCACTAACACATGTAACTTCTACTGCACATGTGCTGAAATGCCCTTAATCCTCACCACCGATGTCCTCAAACCTCCTGTTTCTCAGTCACAGCATATCTTATTGAGGACTTGTTTCTTTCCTGCTCATGTCCTTAAAGCGCCTCAATCTTCATCATGCATGTCCTGAAATGGCCAGAGAAGAGTCCCCCTATCTTTTCTCTTATTTGATGAAAAATGATAAGCTTTCAGTCTGGGCAATCCTTGTCTGAATTTTTTTCAGGTTTTGGGTAACCCATGTAATTTGCAAAAACCATTTTTGACAGCCCCTATTTATTGTATAATAATCTTTGGTACTAGCTTTCATCCTCAAAATTTGTTTAGGATATTTACCATGGTGAGTTATGTTGGAGACCAATTTTGTAATAAAAGCACAGTTGGGTTCTTTGAAAAAAATCATAAAGCATCAAAATTGTAGGCATTTTGGGCATGCACCCATGAACCAAATGCAGATTTCACTATTGTTCCTAAAGAATGCACCAGAGGTATGCATAATTAAGGCCTACACTATATTTATTTATTTATTTTTCTTGTAGTCTGTATGTGACCACACTGTGTTTCCTTTGACTATTCGACCAGGTATAGTATTAAATATGTTTTACAATTCCCATGTTCATTTGTCCCCAGCTTGATACAGGTATAGTATTGAAGATGTTTGACAATTTCCCTTTGGAATACACATCATGTGCCATAATGGGAGATTGGTATCACTCAACGTTTTTAGTATAAAATCTGTTTTGAACATCAATTTTCAGCCAGACTAGGGAGAAAACATGAGTGATGATATAACACAAAGTATACTCACAAATGTTTAACTTGTAATTTTTACTTATCAAACCAATCCAAACTCGGTCAATGTGATTAAAACTCGACCAAATCTAAATCAACACTTCAAAGTGCTGATTTGAGTTAGAATCACTGTTTGGAATTTTATATAGTCCATCATTGTATAAGTTTGGTGGTTGGACCATGAGCTTATTCCAATTTGTTCATAAGGGGCATATGGCATCTTGTGGATCTCCCAAACAAGTATTCAGTGCTGCTGAATTATCTCTATGATTAATGGTGGTGACATGCATTTACCTTATTGTAGATTCATGAAGTTATCGTTGTTGAGGTTTATAAGGGTCAACAAAAGCATTGATGGAAACAAATTTTGCCCAAATTTTGAAATAGGCTCCTCATAAGTCAGCAAGAGATGGATACATCTATGGCATGAGAGAGAAATTGCAATCCAAACACAAGGGCTGGAAAACATAACTACACAATTGCATTTAAGAAAAATATGCCAATCACAAAGAGAATGCCAAAATTAAGTGCCCTTAGACTTATCACACTTTGTATTTCAAATTGGGAAGATCACAACATGAGATAATAATAATAAAAAAAATAACTTGAATTATATATTTATGCACTACTAAAGTGAAGCATCCCTTTAAGAGGGGTTTACAGACCCACAAAACAGGTGCACATACTCCAAGACATTATTGAACCTACATATCAAGTTTGACTAGGTTGCCCTTAACCTTAGCTAAGAATAAAGGATATGGCCTTGGACATAATTACAATGATACATAAACCACGTCCATATGCACAACAGATTACACGAATAGGACACACGATTTGGAGATTCTTGTCTAATTTTCTTTTGGGTAAATTCAATGAGAAACAAATTGAAGAATACGTCTTCTTTACGACCAGAGGAATCCTATTCTTTGTAGGGATCATGCAAACTTGTACGTTGGAATGTTCACTATTAAGTTTTCCATTCTTCCTATGAATCAATAAGAGCACTGAATTTTGTTCAAAGTTAATAAAAATCTCTCTTCTGTTAACTTTACAAGATTACTCTTATTGAGCAGCATGCCGTTGTAGTAGCCAAAAATAATTACATGGATCGTTCACAAACATGTATGGACACCATATTTAAATGAATCGGGTCAAAAATTCCTCCATTGAAAATAAATCTCCCATCCCAAAGAAACCCGAATATTCTCGCAATGCCTCAATAGGTTGGATAATAAGAATAAAAACAATGACTAGAAATGTGGGTTAACTTCAATTAAAACTATTTGGAGAAATCGTAGCACTTCATTGAATTTTAAACTTCATGTAGACCTTAGGTTTCACAAATCTGACTAACTAGACTCTCGATTTTAGGCAGATCAGGATGAGTTGATCGAAGTCCTTGTTGGTCCAAAAGGAATGATTGGTCATCGCACATATTGAGGGTTTCTAATCCACAATAATTTTGTATTTCATGAAGTCCAGTATAGTAACGTTAGGCACAAGACACTGTCCAGGTAAAAAGATATACTTATACTATTTATGTCCCATTAACTTCCATTCCTTCAGTATCACCAATAGTCCCCACAAGAACAGATTCTGTCCTTGAAAAGTTGAAAGCAGTTTGTATCACTGACCACAATTTCCCGCTGAAGAATCTTAGAGATAAACTTTGTTGCAGTATGATAGTCTCCACAAATGCGTAGGTTCTTCACAATTCAGATACATGTTCCTGGGGGTGTACTGATGAGTCCATAAGCAATTGCTACCCTCTCGCTATGATAGCAGAGAAGATACTCCTTGTGCTCTTCATCAACATCATGAAGTACAAAGTTTGTGTCAAGGACATAGCCTGCATTCTTCATTTGTGCATTCAGTTCCTCCAACTTGGAATAGATTTCAGCTATTTGTGAGTGTGATTTGTCACTTGCAATAAACTTATGCACCTGATTCTTGACCTCAATGACACTATGTCCTGCCTCCTTTTTAATATTTCTGCCATCCATCAATTTTCTCAAGTCATCTCTATCATCCCATTTTCCAGTTGCAATATAGATGTTTGAAAGAAGCACATTTGCTGCAGAGTCTTCAGGCTCTAGCTCAATAATACGTTGTGCTGCATATTTTCCTAGTTCCAAATTACCATGTACTCTACAAGCACCAAACAAGGTCCGCCAAATCATAGCATCAGCTTCAACAGGAATTTTATTTATAAATTCCATTGCCTCATTCAAGTGCGCAACACGACCACTAATATCAACCATGCAATTATAATGCTCCATCGTTGGAGTGATCTGGTAGCAACTAATCATGGAATTAAAACGATGGTAACCTTCATCCATGAGACCTCCATGGCTGCATGCAGAAAGTTGATCAGGTTATTGCCTATAAAAGTATCTGATTGAAACCCTGTGTGTGTTATATGGGCATGGATTCCCTTCCCTTGTGATAAATCTTTAGAACGAACGCATTCTTACATAAGAAGAGCATAAGTTTTGGACTATGGATGAATACTTCGTTGTTGTAAAACATCAAAAATGGGTATACTTCGTTGTTGTAAAACATCAAAAATGGGTAAGTCCATAACCATTAGGGGAATTTTAAGGTCTAAAATGGGCCTCCTAAGGAAAATTTACAATCAAAATTCACTTTATGAGAACCAATCAAATTTTATGGGATGACATCATCCCTAATGGTTGAGGTGGCATTGTTTGAGTTAAAGGTACTTACTTGTCACATTGTCAATGGTGTATAAAAACTCATGGTTAACCATGGCAGTGCTCTAAGTACTTTTAAATTCAAAAAGTAAAATACTCATAATAAATTTCATTTCACACTTTTTGAATAAAATATTATTATTGTCATTTCATATTTTTTGAAAGAAACAATGCATATCCCTAACAATCTTCATGTCTTTACACACTTTTCAATAAATATCATATTTGTATATTTTCATATATTTATTTTTAAATTATATATTCATCTCATTTTATTTAATATTACAAATTAAAATTAATTATAAGTAAATATCTATAAGTACAAAGGACAAATGCAATAGTTGTTCTATGACAATGACTTTTTTTTTGAAAATTTCATTCTTATTTATAGTCACATCGATACAATTTTTTTATTAATTTTATTTTGGTACAACTTTTGAATTGAATTTAACTATGGTTACATGGATTGTGGTGCAAAAAGTGAATTGCAAATTCATAGATATTATTTTATTGGTTTAACTATTATTTTATTATTTCCTTAGGAGGCCCATTTTAGACCTCAAAATTCCCCTAATGAAGTGTTGTAGCAATCATATTTCCATGTGGGGATGTTTGATGACATGCAAGCTTCCTTCCCAATCTCTGAAAACGGGGAATTCAAAAGTAGAACCGACGCTCTGCCGGTTATTTTTTTTAAACAATATTTTGTTCTGTTGGTATTCCGATAGCTATTTCTTCAAAAAAATAACTTGAAACGTCGGTCTAGAGAGTCTTGCTTTCTTTTAAAAATGTTTTAAACGTCGCTCTAGCGACACTTGATTTTTTTTTAAATGTTTTGAAACGTCGCTCTAGCAACACTTGATTTCTTTTTAAAAAAATTTGAAACGTCGCTCTAGCGACACTTGATTTCTTTTAAAATCGTTTTTTCACATCGGTCTTGCGACGTTTACTATTTTATTATTAAAATTTATTTCCATCGGTATTCCAACATTCTAGCAACGTTTATGTTATCGTCATAATAGCGATGGTTATGGTATCGTCGAAATAGCGACATTTTTTCACCACCGCGGAATACCGACGATCAGGCTAACGTCAGAATAGCGATGACCATCTGGAAACGTCAGAAATGGTGTTGCTCTTCCAACACTTAATTGAAGTGTCGAAATTGCAACTCTAAGGCAAACCACGTTTTTCCCCGCCTCAAAGTGTCACTCTTGGGACGCCTATTTGTCGCAAGAACGACATTTTGGCCTTTAGAAATTGGGCCAAATGTGCTATTCCTCATCTGATAGTCCCCACCACTGAACCAGAAGCTCTACAATCAATCGGTCTCCTAATTTCTCCTCCCAAGTGTGCAAGTTAGCCTTTGGTAAATAAACCAAATGGCTCTCATTAGGAAGAAGTGGGAGATCCATGGGGGAAACTACATGTTTTCCAATGGCCTCATTGAGGCATGAGAGATAAAAAATGTTGGGGGCCTCAACCCCAATGGGAAACTCCAATCCCCATGTTATCATCCAAACAAAATGGATCATCCTGGGTAGCTCATAGAAAAACTCACCAATCCCCTGCTCCTGCAATATAGAGGCGTTGTATGGCTGACAATGAAATTCACCCCACGTTGTCTCTCTCTCCATTTATGATGTATATGAAGTTGAGGCTGATCTTGGGCTGTAATAATGTTGTCCTCAAGTAGCCAAAAGGCACTCGGACTCTCATGGTTACTCTCTTTGGTTCGAGGAACCTCCCAAGCCATTCCACATATAGTGAACAGAGTATCATCACAATATGGGATACAAAGGAAAAAAATACTGAGTTCCATATGACATGTCGAATGGTGACAATAGTCCCTCAAGTGAGACTAGCATTGTTCTGCTTCTAGCTACCTCAAAACATGATATGGCAAGTGGCTATCCAACCACTTGCTTGCTGCCACTAGCTTCTCATAAGCTTGGAAGTAGTAAATGGTATTTGGTGTTAACTAAGTGTAACCCAAGAAAAACAATTCTTGCCCAAATCCCTCTAGAAAGTGGCCATTCCCATCACTAACTGTAGTCCCAAGAGGACAATTAATCCCAAGAGAGGCTTACCCTCTTGTGGAGAAATGTACTGCAAATGTATGGCAAAGGAATGAAAATAATTGGTTAGATGACCAATAAGAAAAAAGACACAATCCTTACCATATATTGTTGGCACGCTGGTGAAGAGGTCCATAGATGAGCCTTCCCACCTATCTATCAAAAGGTGAAGTGGTTGTAAAAACCTTGCAAGGTGGTTTATTTCCTCCTCATTCATCAAGCAAGCTACATACCTCCTGATATGTTGGAGCACATCCTCTTTGAGACCCTCCCATGAGAATCTCGCCATGATGGTCTGATAAGTCTCGATGAGATCTGTGTGTCAAGAAAGGAGCACCTCATGTGCTGCATGTAGAATCTTCTCCTTGAGCTTGGAGTCTCTAGTCAAGAATATCTGATCCTGGTAATATATGACTCCATCCACCACTCTATGTATCCCATCTATCACTTTCCCATCAAGCACCTTACATTTGAAGAGGTACTTGGAATACTCCACCAATAGTTGGGACTCCCAATATGGATCTATACTCCTCAATGACAGCATTGCTGATTTCTATAATGAAGCACCTGTCACCTCATAGCTCCCCTCTTTGACATGCTCAATGCCAAAGCCACATGCTGGAGTACTGCTACTCCACTTTTGTTGCCTCCCTTACAACTGCTTTTGCCCAAGACAAGCCTAAAGTTTATGGGGACTAACCTTCACTTAGAAGCCATTGCCCCTCCAAAACTTCCAAATTTTGGCCAATGCATGCAAGAGTGACAATAACATTTTCTCATATTTAGAAGACTCCTTCCTATGTGGAATTATCTGCTACTCCTCTAAGGCTTTGGGGTAGTCCCTTGGCACCATGCTTGTGCCACCATCTACTCCTAGATCACCATCTTTCAGTGCAAGTAGCTGGGTGAGAGATGGCAATGCAAATATTAGATAATTGCTCATCCCTTCCTTGATCCAATCAAAGGCTCTCTGTGTTGTGCTAGCTTCTTTAAAGGCTCCTTCCTAAGCCAGATTCATGAATGACACATCTTGTTATGAGAACTTTTTTATCATCTTCGAGTCAGGGGGACTTCCTGGTGGAATGCCTCCATGTAATGAAACATCAAGGTCTAGAGTAGATTGTATATGTGAGTGGACTGATTTGTCCCTGCTTCCACTATGAAAATTAGCCTCCTTCTTATGTGCATAAACCTATTGAAATGGATAGGTGTGTATGCCCTAATCACCTAATTTTGGCCATCCTTCTTATCTTCCCCTTCCATTTGCAAAGTCTCCCAATTTGTGGTGACCTTCCCCAATGTAATCAACCACTGCACACCTAGAATCATATTGGTGTCAAGAGTCTTGACCACAAAGAAGTGACCTATCATGGTGTATGTGCTCAAAACTGTAGTCAATGATGGAACACACCTTCTCCACTGATTAGTCCCACTGTCTATCAATACTGACACATGTTGCTAATGGATTGTACCTTGGTTTCCATATGCTAGAGTCTTTGGAACTTCTTGCAAGGATACAAGGGCTCCTCTAGTTGGAGAAATGGCTCCATTTCCATCACCATGTGGTGATGGATCTCCTCCTGGTGCTACGACACTGGTATCTCTTTCCATCTCTTCCTCTTCTTCCTCATCATGACTAGAGAATACCCCATCATCACTAAGAGACCCCTTGTCTTGGTCCTCTCTTAGGGGAGGAATCTTCATGTCTTCCTCTTGAGAACAAAGCTCTTTCTGGAGGGGGGCTCTTTCCCTTGGAAAATTACTCTACAAGTATCTTACCTTCTCAATATAATTTTGGAGCGTAGTTGGTCTAGGGGATCCTACCAACTCATGCAAAGGCTAGCTCAACCAAAGGTGTTTTTGAATGTCTTTGATCAAATATTTCCATTAACCTCCTAGTGAACTCTGCATAAGTAGATACATTTGCATGAGTCAATATAAAAATACCATGAAACCACTAATCATGATCCTTACCTTCAAGGTGCAGCGTTTCTACCTTAATGGCCTCCACTTATGAAACTTGGTTGAGCTGAAAATAGGTGTCCAACTTCCTTACCAAAGCCTTAGATGTGCATTTGGGCGACCCATCAAAAGTAGGCAGAAAGAATCTACCCAAAGTATGTTGCATGCACCCCTTACTTCTATTGTGATTACTGGGTCTTCTATTTTCCTTGATCTGGCAGAACCCTTGGAATTTTAGATGCTCTTTGAACCTCTGAGATTGAGATTCATATTCTTGAAGATATTTACCAAGGGTCTCCTCCCTTTGTGTTTCTCCTTCCTCCTTCCTTCTTTATAGGAATGTAGGAATGGTAGAGTGTTGTGGAACTAATTGTGATGTTGAATACTCACACCAATGATGTGAAATGTCGGAAATTTCTTCATGTACAAACCCTTTAGGGGGATCTCTCCATCCTCATCTCCTTGATTTCTCTGTTAATATCCTGCATAGTTTGGATAAGAAGCTTTGCAAAATCCTTTCCCTTCATTTCTCCAGATACTGGATTCTTTCCTTTGCCTCATTTGTCAGCCTTCTCCTTTCTGTGAGAAGATTCTTCTTCTTCTCATGAAATAGATGTGATGTCTCACAGGCTAAGCCAAGATTATGCTCTGATACCACTGTAATATTCCAAAATGGAAAAGATAGGAATATAGAACATAAAACTGGAAATAGCAGTGAATATCAACAGATAAAAACATGAGACAATCATAGAACCAATCCATTATGTTTATTAGAAGAAAATAATTACAAAGTCTTGAGTAAAAGGTCACTCAAGCCAGGCAAATAAGCCTCCCATGATCCAATACATCAAAATATGAAATTCTGCTAATACATAAAATGTCGGAATGCTATGACTGCACAATATATGAGGGAATAGTTGTTGTTGATATATATATATATGTTGATACAATGCTCCAAGAGTACTAGGAATAGCTATCTAAGCTCCCAAACACATTTCCAAGACAACCTAGAAAGGGTTTTCGGAAATACCCAAAATACTAAAATTGTGAAATGCAGCCCTAGAGCTGAATAATCACTGCAACTAGATAGTTGATAGGAGGTGGCTGATCTGATGTAGAAATATATGGAAATCCTCCAATAGATCTTCTGGATGAAGGGTTGATTCCTTTTCTGGAAATTTAACTCCTCAACTAGGGCACTAAACCCTCCACTGCTGCTGCTCATTGAAATAATGAAATACCTGAAGGGAACTACATTGTAGATGATGGAAGCTACTTGGATTGTTGCTAGATATCAATATGATGCTCAAGGACCTCCCTTTCTAGCCTCCTGGATGAAGGGTTGATCCCTCCAATGGAAAACAAACTAGGAAATTGAATCTACTCCTCCTCCATTACCACTGCCCTGCAAAACAACACAACTCTGGAAGAGACTATGCTGTGGATGATGGTTGAAGCTTAGCCTGATGTTGGATAGTGGAAATTATGCTCAATATAACTCTCCTAAGTAGGCACTTGAAGTCCCTTGAGGATGAGGGTGGGATTCCGGCTCGGTAACACCCTTGTGCTAAATAGCACAACAGACTCCACTAAACAGCTGAAGCGTGAAAATATTCATACAAGACCAATATAATAACCATAACCATAATGATTTATATGGCTGCCATCCTCTTCCATTTATGCTTTGTGAGCTTCCTCACCATGGGTCCCACTCATTAAAGATGCTACTCTCATGCATACACTCCTCCATTATAATTGTGTTGTCCTCTTTAATGCTCCACTCCCTCCATGAAAACGATGTTGATTTGGTAAAATTTGACCCTGTCCACATGCTTTAGCCCTTGTTCACACATGAGGGTGCTTTATCTAGCTAATATGATGATCCTCATCCACATTAGAAGTGGTTTTATTCCTACTAAAGAGATTTATGGGTCTCCCTACCCTCTTATTCATCTATTTAAATGACAAAATTAAAAATTAATATTCCAACTATTTGAAAGCTAATTAGGAATATTACAGTAGAGGATTTGGTTAAGGGAGCTCAAAAGTGAGTTGAATCTCACATCATCAAGAAGAGGGAACCTAGATACACAGGGTACATGGCACCTTCTAGTTCAATGGGAGCAACTGCAGCAATAGAGTACTTGGGAGAGGTGATGACAGATCCAGGTGGACGAGGTTTTTCCAAGAATCATTTCCTCACTAAGAGGGAGTATCAAAATTGTAGCTAGAAATGGCTTCTTTGACTTGTTCCTTAGTTAAATATGCTAATTCAAATTCAGTCTCATATATACTTTAGTTAGTTATCAGTTAACATGTGTGATGTGTCCTATCACTAGTTTATTGTCATTTAATTAGAGTTAGATGGATTTTGATGAGTTGTGTACTAGTTGATAGCTAAAATTTAGTTATCTAGTGGAGTTAAATCTAGTATTTGTCAGTTAACTAATTTCTAGAATAGAGATAGATTTGAGTTTAGTTAGGTAGTTTAATTTCTATTAACTCAACTTACTTTTAGTTAACTAGTTTCAGCTGCTAAAATTAGCCCTAGTATGTCATGCAATTTGAATATCCTATTGAGATTTAATGAAGGCACACATGTATTTGTTTTATGATACACATATTTTTGTGTGCAAGGCTCATTGAGGAGAAAACTTTCTCTTCAGAATTGCACTGGGAAATAGGAGCTCCTAGTAGGCCTTATTTACCTAAGTCTTGGGCAAGCCTTGAGAGAGAGTTGATTAGTATTGCAACAGAGCTTCAGGCTTGAAGCAATGTCTATGAAATAGATCAGATTTCTCAGATGATTCTAACACAAGTAAGAGGGGATTTTCCTAGTTAGGTTCCCAGATAAATTTTGTGTTCTATGTGTGATTTTGTTTTTCTTCATTATTTTAATTCTGCAAATTTTTGGTAGAGAAATCTTGTGTCTATTATGATCAGTTTTCTCTCATTATGAGTTGCAAGGTTTCAAGGATTTTCTACATTGCTCATTTTACATGTATAGAATTTAGTATTTGGGATACAGCATGAATGAAAATGGGGTGCACGTGGACCCAACCAAGATCCAAGTCATTCGTGATTGGCTAGACTCGTCAACCCTAACAAAGCTCCATAGTTTCATGGGCCATACTTACTTCTACTGAAATTTCTTGTTGGGGTTGTCTCATATCGCTTGGCCCTTAAGTCAAGTGACCAAGGGCATAGTTAAAGAAAATTTTACCCAGTATTAATCAAAACAGAAATCATTCGAGGATATAAAACATTGCCTCTAATTCACACTAGTCCTTACCCTATCAAACCTACAATAGCCATTTGATATTGAGACAGATGTCTCTAATTGTAGTCCTCACTCAACAAGGACATCTGGTGTCCTATCACAATGAAATTTTCTTTGATATCATCCACAGTTAACCCACCTATGACAGAGATTTAATCCATCATGCAAGCATGTTGTAGAGGAAGCATTATATTCTAGGAAATGAGATGGTCATCCACACTAATCACAAGACTCTAAAATTCATGTAGACACAAGGAATATCACAGAATGGCCACCATCATACAAGGTCCGCATACCTATAAAATCTCCATTTGAACATCATGTACAAGAAGGGAAACACCAACCATGTTGAAAATAACTCAATCAACCCTTGTTTATGGCACTAAATGATAGTTCTTAACTCTTGTGGGCATTATTTCTTTGGTTTTCCACAATGATATATAGTGAATTTAACTCTATTGCTACATACCAAATCCTAATTACAGGTAAACAAATTCCAGACTTCCGCCACTAAGATGCATTTGTGTTCTACCTAGGCCACCTTTGTGTTCCTTCAAGTGAGAGTTCCAAGCTAATTTTGGAGGCACATTATAGTTGGGTGACCAGGCACTCCAATGTGGAGAAGACAATAGAAATATTTTAGAAGCATTTCTACTATCCAAATGTTTGACATGATGTTCACCGGTAAATCAGATTATGCAATGTCTATGCAATTGTTAAATGAACCATCAAGAAGCAGGGGTTGTAAACTCCCCTACCTATCCCAAAGAAGCCCTAGGATTTAGTCTCCACGGATTCCAAGTCAGGTTAACCCTTCTCCAGTCATGGTAATAATTGCGTGTTTGTGGTTTCCAATTGGTTCTCTAAGATGGTCACCCTAGCATCATGCAAGAAGAGTATCACAATCGAAGTCATTGTTAAAATATTCTTTGAGAATGTTTGGGTTCTTTTTTTGCTACATTGAACCATTATTTTAGAAAGATATAGAAATTACCTCAATACCTTTTGGTCTAACCTATCATCTCTGATGGATACCAGGTTGACCAAATTGACTTCCTTTCATCCCTAAACATATGAGCAAACATTAGTAGTCAACAATATGATTGTGCAT
Organism: Pinus albicaulis; assembly: GCA_034641835.2. Taxonomy (NCBI): domain Eukaryota; kingdom Viridiplantae; phylum Streptophyta; class Pinopsida; order Pinales; family Pinaceae; genus Pinus; species Pinus albicaulis. Next base: position 1,247,718,427 of record CM076583.1, read on the forward strand.
ATCTTATGCATGTAAAAATCCAAGCATTTGCGTACATGGGATGAAACCCTTCTATATGATTAGCACGACTATAATAGATCCCTCCATAGCTCTATTGGTCATAGTACTTTTCAAGTGTGCTTGGGGTTCAAACCATTGGCCCATGTTGGGTGTCTTCCTACAAAAGGGTTAACAAAAAGATTTCCTCTATGTATTTCAAGTATTCCAACAATAAATAATGAGGATTTATATATATAACCTAAGAGTGGCACATATTATTATAATTTTTTATTAAATATGAGGAAAATACTAGAACAAAAACAAGAAAATAAAAGTAAAAAATATGAAACATAACACATACAATCATCCAATAAACCCAAAGAAGATTGTATTACTTTGTCACTTGTTTAGAAGCTCTAATTGAGTGTGGCTCAAAGGACCTCCTCCTTTGGAAGGATCGTAGACAATCCTTACTACAATGTGTGATTACCTCTCTCCAAAGGGAAAAATGATCTAAGAGAAAAAAAAATCGTGAAGAACTTCTAATGGAGAAGACACTAAATTTATAGGATCGTAAGTCTGGTGATGAAAGTGAATCATGAGAATTGAGAAAGAAATACTATCTATTTATAATAAAATGCTAGCTAGATTTGATGGGATCAGATACAATAAACTATTTGTTGGACCAAATCAAGATCTCACTTATTTAGTATTTATGATTATTATTCGTAAGAGGAAAAGGTAAAAAATAATCGTAAATGGCCTTTATTTAGTTAAATAACTCAAAATTATTTTTTTATTAAGTTAATTAATGAATACAGGGTAAAATAGTTATAAACAACTAATAACAAATAGGTTTATTAAATTACTTCTAGGTGAGTCCATGAGGGGCAGCGCAATTGGAAATTTCCATGTTATCAAGTACTATGTAAACCATGAAATCAAGTGTCAAATCCCTAGTGGGTCAAAAAAAAAAATTTACTTCTAGGTGAGAAGGTAAAATCGATTAAAAATATTTCATAAATAATAGTTTAATAAAATAATCCTATGAGAATGCTTAAAAGATTAAGAAATAATCAATTAATAAATGAATTATTGAATTATCCTATCAAAAGAAGAATGTGAGTGAAAACAAATTAAACTATTTTTCACCAAAATGGGTAAAATTATGAGAATAACATAAAATTAGTGAATTTATGGGTTATTCTCATGTAGGTGGGCTAATTAATGAAAATAAATTATGAAAGTGGATCCTTAGGTGAAAGTGTGTTTTAATTGCTAAAACATATACGTATTTTGATCCACCTATTGATTTTGGCTAGTTCTGATCCATATTTATGAAGGAACGAAACAAAATATAAATTTAAACACAACACAAAGATACAACAAAAGAACATAAATTCAATTAATTAATAACAAGTACTGAAAAATTTTTACATGTAGAATTTAACAAACTAGCTCGGGAGATGGTAGCTTATCTCTGAGAAGAGATGTCATGGATACATGCCTTCTGAATTTTGTTACAATGAGGGTCGAAGACCTTTTTATCATAAAGAAGAAGTGTGAAACCATAACCCTAGGAGATGAACCACTAACAATTTTGGGCCTCGTTGGGGTAAGTTGGACCACTAACTTCCGAGGGTTGTAACTTTGGCATACAATCTCCATTTGGCTATCATAATACCGTGTTTTGAATATCTCCGCAAGAAGGTGAAAAAGAGAATCAATGAAACAAATTCAAACACTTTTTTGGTCTCTCCATTTTCCCAGAAAATGTATTTTAGGACTTCAAGATGGCTTCAGAAGTTTAGGAGCTGGAAAACTACCAAAATAGAAAGTTGTGCTAGAATGTTGGGGGTCCAAGTGGAATAGGAGGGTGGCCACCAATATCCACGTGGATCAAGGTGGCCTTAGCACCATGCGAGAAGAGTATCATAATCGAAGTCATTGCTAAACTCTTCTTTTAGTATTTTTGGGTTCATTTTGGGTCACCTTGGATGATTATTTCAGACATAGATAACAAGCTCCTCAATACCTTTTTGTCCATCCTATGGTCTCTAATGGATATAAAGTTGGTCACATCAACTTCCTTTCATCCCCCAAACAGATTGACAAACATAATATTCAACAAGATGATTTTGCATATCCATCACATGTACAACTACAAGAATTTTCATACATGGGATGAAAGCCTTACATATGTTTAACATAGCTATAATATATACCTCCATATATTTTTTGGTCATGATCCTTTTAAGGTGTGCTTTGGGTTCCAACCATTGTCCCCGATGTAACAATTCCAATTAGATCATCAATAGAAAAGTCCTCCCATATTCAAGTTCAGGTAGATAGGGAAACTAAATTTTTGGAATGGATACAACACCTACAAGAACATGTTCATTATATCCTACATAAATTTAGTTCCAAGTTCAAGCAACAACATGACCAACATTCAATAGTATCAAATGATGAAATTGGTGACTAGGTGACTAAAAACGTTAGTCACCACAATTATTTCAAGAGAATTACTACTAAATTTGAGCAATTTTAAGTGACCATGTTGGGGTTCCCATGTTTTGGCTAGATTGGCAAGACAAAAAGATGAGACAACATCAGAACCACTTTCAGACCT
>CM076583.1:1247721137-1247775072 GCA_034641835.2 Pinus albicaulis
GTTGGATGCCTGTAATGAGGAACTGGTATTGATCATAGTCATGTTATTGTTTGAATGATAATCCATTAGAATTACTTTAGGCCTTTGGAATAACTCTCCTAGATAGGAACCATGGTCCAACACTTCCTGATCAAGCTAGATTTTCTGAGGATTCAAGTGAGATGTAGCTGGTTCTGAACTTGAATTGGATTCAATAATTGTTGAGCCAAAGTTTTGCTCGAACATTTGAGAGATTATTCTAGGGCCGAAGTTCGAGCAAGAGGCATGCATATTAATATTCATTACATTCTAAGCTTGTTGTGGCCCATAGATATTTGGGATTGTAATGGCCCCTGACATAGCATAGTTCTGCAAGTGGTCACTTTCTTGTTTTGCTGCAGTAGGTAGATGGGTTTGATGACCCTTCCATTTGTTTAGCTGTACTTTCTTCTTCAGCTTTTTGTTCCAATTATTTTTGATATCATTATCTATTCTCCCTGGCAACTGGGCGGCAATGATAAACCACCTGAAGAATGCATGCCACAATTCTTAGGTTAGCTGTTGTGTTTGAATAAAAAAAACTAGTAAAGGAATTTGCAGATGAATGAGAAGCTGTTTATTTTTTTAAGACTGGTTGATTGCATTTTACCTGCTACCAATACTAGCATAGAGGCTACCGAGCATGTTATCTTCTTCTTCTGAGAACCCTCCATGCCTTATATTTGGTCTCAAGTAGTTTAACCATCTAAGTCTGTAGCTCTTTCCACACCTTCTCAAACCTGTATTCAGAGAGCTAAAATTAGCACAAATAAAAATCATATTTTGACTGTGAAATGACACAAATGCACAAGAAGATAACAGTCCTCAATTTACTTTCCTATTTTTTAACATTATAACCAAGGCCATGAATTTTGATAACCTCGGGCTGGATTATATCTACAATAATAGGTGATTATAAACACAATAACTCGGTCTAATATATTGTTCAAACTGTTTCATTTGAGAAATGGAATGAATCCACAAGAGACCAAATGCCAAACACTAATGGTTAGGTTGGTTCATGTTGGTTCAGGTAACTTGGCTAGCTCAAATTCCTGGTGCTCTAGGTTTATAAGAATCCATAGTATTAATTCATGGTATTCAAGTGGTTATAAGGAAAAAAGATTCCAACTAAACTTGTCTAGATAACTAGAAACAGTATCTTTAGACACCACTACTTTTCATATTTCAGGATACTAACACTAATATCTTTATCTATATGAAACTAACTGAAATATAGTATCTATATGAAACTCACTCTAAAAAGGTCAAGTATTCCCTTTAACAAGCAAATCAAGCACAAATCTTGTACAGAATATCTAAAAACCTGAACCTTGCAATCACTATTAAATTAGATATAACTGTAATTCTAATGACATCATACAAAACCTAAAAATATAAACACACTAATAGTTTTGAGTCCATAGATGTGTAGTACTGATACACAACAGTCATCTGATATGTATAAGCGGGCAAGGCGTTTTCTTCTAGGAAGCTAAATGTGTGTTAATGGAGATTCTAGTTCTATACGTTCAAAAGTTTACATTGAAGAAGTGGTCAAAGAAATTAGTAACGGTGAATGAGAATAGTGCCCAATCTGTCTTGAATGAGTTGATGATGCAGTCATGGCTTGTTGTGTACATCATATGTGTCATCAATGCCTACTAGCAAGTTGGTGTAGCTCTTTGGGTAGTGGTTGTATTGCTTGTGCTAATTCTAGTTAATTTTCTTGGTATGGCTAGATTAATTTGTTTGTAGATTATTGTTTATTATTAGATTTTTGTGCAAGTCAAGCTACAAGGGTGTCACACTGAGCTAACTCCATTGAGTTAATTTTTTATTAAGTTAAAAATAAGGGCTTGCACGATTATATATTTTACAAGGATTATGCCATTATGTGTTGAACGCTTTTTTAAAAATCAATGCCTATTATACAATTTCAAGGACTGCCATAACTCCTCACATAATTCTTTAAAGAGTGCTAGCTCAATGGAAGAGCACCTGTCATGCAGGAGGTTGGTGGTTTGATTCCACTATACCGTAATATAAATTATTCAATGATACTATAGATTTTTTTAATTAAATAATTTTACATTGATTTATTTTAATGGTGAGATATTTTTCTGGATTCATTGTTTTATATTGTCTCTAGAAAGACAATAGATAGGATTAAAGACATTGTCTCCATAAAGACAATATGTCTTTAATTCTAACTATTGTCTTTATAGAGACAAATTTTAAGACAATAATTTGAGACAATTTACCCAAAAATTGTCTTAAAACCCCCCTTTGTGTTGTAGTGCTACTATTGTCTCTAGAGAGACAAAAATAAAACTCTCTGTGGAGAGACAAAAATTCTTGTGTTATGTATTGTCTTTATAGAGACAATATTTTAAGACAATTTAATTTTAGACACCCGCTTAAAGACAATATTTAAGACAATACGCAAGTTTCCTTTTGTCTTAAGTTAAGACAATTTACCCAAAAATTGTCTTAAATATTGTCTTAAAACCCCCCTTTATGTAGTAGTGTATCTTATATAAAGACAACGATTTGTTGGGCTCTTTGTTTTGTGGAGGTAGCCGAATTTGAAGAATGTGACAACTTTTCCTGGCAACATTTCCTTGACATCAATTCCTCTTTTTTCCCTTCAATCCTTGTTGATACGATTAGGGACAACTTGTCGTTTTGTTGCATTCGACACAACTACATAGAGGGGGAGTTTAAGGCAAAAAAATCTTTTGTCTTAAAAATTTCAATATGAGACACTATTAAAAAAGTAAAGGTAAAGGATTAGGAGTCTTTCTTTACATTGTTGATGGGTTCTTCAGGAGTAGAGCAATGGAAGCCAACAACAATTGATGGGATTTAGGCCGATGGAGGCCGACAACATAGGTGTGCTTTGTGAGAGGAGCAATGGAGGAACTTTCGCTGTACGTGGATAGGAAGTAACATAGTTGGAGTACTTTCTGGGATCTCCATATATTGTGTTTTAATATGTGTTTTTTCACTGTTTCATTTATTTTGAACGCTAATTCTTCTTTTTTCAAAAAGAAAAGAATGCTACCTTTTTATTAAAATATAAGGATAGTACATAATTCATCTTCTGTTCATTATATTATCCTTTCATACTTCTCCTATCATTCCTATGCCCATACATTTCTATTTTCTTGTTCTACAAAAAATGCCTTTCTTAACATCAAACTGTTGCTTATAACCATTACATTTTCATAAATGAACACTTCCATTGTCTAAAGATACAAAACTTCCATCAAAATCAGGTCTATGTTAAAATGTCTCCTAAGAGTAGTTGATACTACTTGTGTTTACCATGATACTCTAATTGAATATTGAGAAAAAAATTTACATGTTTCCCTTGAAATACCTCTTTTTGATAGGAGGTACACTGTCCAATTTTGTTCTATGTATATATGCTGGAAATGTACATGATTAAAAGTCATTACCAGGTTCTGAATCCTCATCATCCAATTTAAAAGTATGGTGGGATTGAAATTAGTATGCTTGTTTACCTAGTCAATGATTCCTTTTTCATCACCAGATACCTGAATTTTGTCTAACCTTAGCAATTTTTTTCCGATAAGGACTCCCCATAATGCTGCAATCTTTGATTTGTTGTTTGATCCCATTCCGCCCTCCCATTAGAAATGGAAGAAATTACCAAGCTCAATAACTATGATTGCACTGTGAAAATTCCTAAATCTAAAAATCTTAGGAATCCTATAGCAACCAGATGAATTTACTACTCCTATTTTGTAAATTACAGTACATAATTGATTCAGGTTTCTACATGAATTATTGTAGTAAATTACTGAAGCAACCTATACTTAATAATTTATGATTATGAAACAAAAAATAGAGGAAAGAAAAAATGACACAGCATACCTTTATTTTGGACTAAGTCCCTGGAAAAACCCAATGCAGGAAACCTAGTGCAGCGGATTTAAGGGTTTGTATTATTAAGTAGTTGCAATTTATGAATACATCATTGAATACCTCAAGGCTTATTCAGTTACAGAGAGAGAAATACTGGCAGAAATAATGTGAGTTTTACCTCACTCAATCACTAGAAAATCCATCTAATCTGGTCACTGGATGAGGTGCCCCTGGCAGGCTCTGTGATGCCCCTACGTAGTCCCTGTGTCACCTTCTCTCAGCACTGCAACACCCCAGCTATGGATCAATCTGATTCCTAGAATCTCATATCTCAACGTCACGGTCTCACACCCCGACTCCTTGCTTTTGGAACTGATCCAACAGTAAAATTGTTGAAACCTTCTCAGCCACTACGCAACCACTGTGCAGCCTCTACATGGCTCTGTGTTAGCTCTGTGTTAGCCCGCCTATATCTGCGCTAGCTATGATGGATGTATCTGCTAATAATTCTCCAGTTGAGAAAATCACTCTCTTCGGAAGCTACTCTGCCCCTCTCTACACTAGAATCAATTAGATCATATCTTCATCCAAGCACTGCTTTGTTAGAAGAATTCAATCACTTGATTTACTCGGTGTGTCTTTCCAAATGACCCTCAAGCCTTCCTTTATAGTCTTCTCGTTAAGAAATCAACATTTGAGATTAGATCTCTAATCAACGGATAAGATTATAACTTGACTTGATCTTCACTTTTTCTTGCTTATTCTCACTCTGTTTTATTAATACTCTTTAATTATTTAATTTACCTAAGTTTAGACTTAGGTTCCCCATTAAAATAATTAAGTTTTATAATAAAACATATTCCGAGTGGAATTTTCACTATCGGTTTCTGGGTTTTTTGGAATACCAGTGCCAAAGCCTCTCCACAAATTTGTATAATTATAGCACTTCTAATGCTACCAAAAATAAACACTCCCTCTTAGCGAGGAAAGTGCTCTATCAACATACCTGTTGACCCTGAAGCATCCTCTGCATTGCTAATGTATGACAAGTTGCGCAGCAACCACTACATTGTTGCTGCAACTGTACTGATACCCATTACACTGCCATTGGTGCATCTGTACTACAACTCCCTCTCAAATGTTGCATATGCTATGTTGCTAGCACTGCCACTGTTAACACTACAACTTAGTTGCTGAGAGAAGAAACTGGAATCACCCAAAAAATTGAACAAGTGTTTAGTGATGCATCTCGATGCTAAAGACATTGACTGCTAATAGCTAATATGTTGTCCCTCTAATGCACTGCACTAATGATGCTCTGCATTGCGTTGTTGCTCCTCTGCTCTGCACTGCTTCAAAAGTTGGGGCTGCTACCCACTGCAATTGTCGTCTCTACACTCCTCTGCACCGAATGAAAACTCCTCCATCCCGCTCTGCATGAAGGCTTTGCGATGCTCCCTCTACCTCAACAAGATCTCAATCTGGAAGTCTTACCTCTCTATCAAATCACTCACAGAGAGACAACCTCGAAGATTTAGCCCTCCTAGCTGGAACTACACAATCCTTCTAGGGATTTGATCTATTGTTACTGCAAAAATTCGGCCTTCACTTTAGTGTTCAGATATTCTCTTCCTATTTCACATCAAATGCTCTGATACCATGTGAAAATTCCTAGATCTGAAAATCTTAGGAATCCTACTGCAACCAACTAAATTTATCACTCCTATTTTGTAAATTACATTTCAAAATTAATTCATATTTCTCATGAATTATTGTAGTAAATTACTAAAGCAGCCTACACTTAATACTTTATGATTCAGAAACAAGGTGACTGAGCAAAAAACAAATCACACATAGGACACCTTTATTTCGAACTAAGTCCCCGGAAAAACCTAATGCAGGAAAACTGATACAACGTATCTGGGGTTTGTATTATTAACAAATAGAAATTTATGAATACATCGTTGAATACCTCAAGGGTTATTTAGTTAGATAGAGAAATAGTGGCAGAAATAATGTGAGTTTTACCTCACCCAATCACTGGAAAATCTGATTGATCCGGTCATTGGATGATGTTCCCCTAGCAGGCTATGTACAGTCCCTGTGTCACCCTCTCTGGGCACTGTGTCACCCTAGGTATGGATCAATCTGACTCATAAAATCTCAAATATCAGCCTCCCAGTCTCACACCCCAACTCCTGACTTTCGGATCTGATCCAATAGTAAAATCTCGAAAACCCTCTCAACCACTACACAGCTTCTCTGTAGCCCTGCGTGGCTCTGCACTGCCTCTGCATCAACCTGGCTGGTTCTACACTAGCTATGTTGGACGTCTCTCTGCCTCTCTCTGCAGATGATTCTCTGGCTAAGAAAATCACTCTCTCCAAAAGCTATTATGCCCCTCTCTACACTGGAATCACTTAGATCTGATCTTCGTCTGAGCACTGCTCCATCAGAAGAATTCGATCACTTTATTCACTCGGAGTGTCTTTTCAAATGACCCTCAAGCCTTCCTTTATAGTCTTCTCATTGAGAAATCAACAACCAGGATTAGATCTCTAATCAATGACTAAGATTATAAATTGACTTGATATTCGCATTTTATAGATTATTCCCACTCTGTTTTATTAATACCCTTTAATCATTTAATTTCCCTAAGTTTAGATTTAGGGTCGCCATTAAAATAATTAATTTTTATAATAAAACATATTCTGAGTGTTGAAAGTCAACAATAAAATGTGTGTCTAGTTTATTTTCCCCTTAAATAAATTGGACAATAAATTGTAGTCTTATCTCATAACAACTTGTATTAGTTAACTAAGTCAGAAAGACTGAGTTAGATCAATAATTTTGAGTTGAGGGTGAAAGGTGAGGCATGTAGACTAATTCTATTATTTTGGGGGTCTAGTTGCAGTTAATGCACTAGTGTGGTGTGAGTGTAATCAATTAACTCAAATTAATTGAGTTAAAATCGGTTTAACTTGTTCTAAACGAGTGATGAATTAGTGAGAGGTCCAGTGAATTAAATTAGATTTATTCACAAGTAGTGATTAATCAGATAACTGATGATTTTCTATCATTAACTGCATGCATGTCAATTCTGATGAAGACCTAGTTGAGAAAAAGGTTAAAGGGAAGATAACTATAAGTTGTATTATTAGCGAACTACCTACGTGCAGTCATAAAGAAACATGATTCCCATGATGTATTTCATAGTCAAGGAAGGTTGGTATTCCTATTTAATAGGGATTTATTTGCCTAGGAATTTTGTGAGCAAGGCAAGCTAGAGGAAGGCAAGGAATTGGCTAAGTGTTTGTCCAATTTTGCCTAGATCAGTGTGAGACGATTGGTAGAGTGCATGAGATTCTTGTGAGCAAGAATTCATTGTATTGTTTCATGATTCCTTAGCTTATTATACACTAGAGATAGAGGGGTTTTGAGTAGTTGTTTTCCCTAGGAAATATCTTATGTTGTGCGATTGATTTACTTCTTTCTCTTACTTGCATGTGATTGAGTGATCGCGTTTTATATTCCGAAAATATTTTATAAGGATTAAGTATCTTGTTTTATTACATTACATGATTGTATTGAATCCATTGGTATAATTTCTACATGGTATCAGAGCGCCGAGAATCACAATAGTGGAGAAGAAATTGAGTTTGTGTTGAACAATATTCAAATTTGCAGATGCATTCTTTGGAGCTAGAAACTGACCAGGATTTCTTTCACTGGCTTGAGACTTGAATATGCACTCGAGGTAAATTCGAACTATATTGCATGGAATGACAATATGGAGGTAGTATTGGAGGATAATGGGTTGAAGGAGTTCATTGACACTGATATTCCTGAACCCAATCAGGAAGATGTTACGCAACATGAAGCATGGAGGAAGAATGTTGCAAAGGAAAGGAGGATCTTATTTGAGGGAGTTTGAGATCATGTTGTCTCAAGTGCCCATGGCAAGGAAAATCCATATGCTATGTGGAATGCCTTGACATATCTATTTCAAAGCAGCAGTGACCACATAAAATTGGCACTCAAGGACAAGCTTAGGAAAATCAAAATGGAGAAGGGCTACACAATCGAGAAATACTTGACCAAGTTCACTCAATGTCGAGATGAGCTTGGAAGCATTAGGATTACTGTATTTGATGATGACTTGGAGAGCTTAGCACTTATAGGCCTTCCCAAGAGCTGGCATAGTTATTGGGACTCTGTGAATGGGAGGGAGCAGTTACCAAAGTGGGAGCGACTATGGTCGTATTTGGTACAAGAAGAGTTTCAGTGGAATACCAGTGATGGATCCTCATCCAAGACTGATGATGAGGAAAATTGTGCCTTAGATGGTAAGGAAAAGAAGGGGAAGGGGAGGAATCCCTATTCCAAATCTGAGACCGACAAAAAAAAGACAAGAAGCGAGACATGTCAAAGGGGAAATGTTTCAATTGTCATGATCATGGACATTATGCCACAAATTTTCCACAAAAGAAGAAGAAAAGCAACAAGCTCTGGGAGCTACAACAGGTGAAGCTTTAGCCTCATAGTTTGAGTTGGACTTCTCTCTCATCGCATGCATGGTGTCAACTGTGATGGGATCTGTGTGGTACTTGGATAATGGAGCATCTTTCCACATAATTGAAAACAAATAACTCCTTAGTAGCTTGGAGGAGAAGGATATTCAGATTCACATCGAGATGGGTGATGACGGGAGCTATAGCGCTACTGGGATTAGTACAGTTACTTTCCAAAGAGAGTTAGGTAAACCTTTCATATTAAAATATCTCATGCATGTACCAGGTTTTAAAAATAATTTAGTTTCAATTGCTATGTTGGAGGATCTTGGATATGATGTGGTTTTCAGTGAAGGAAAGGTGTTCCTTCGTCACAAAGTCATAGGACATGTAAATAATATTGGGGTTCGTGTGAAGAACCTCTACAAACTTGATGTATATGGCTATGCAACATTGAGTAGTAAAGAAGATGAGGAGGTGAGCCAGGATATCGGTGAGTTGTGGCACATGAGTCATCTACACCAAAATGCTTTGAGGATCATGCAAGAGATTTATATAAGTCTTCCAAAGGGTACACTTGTGCAAAGAGACACATGCAAGGGATGTACTATGGGGAATTATACAAAGGCCACCTTTCATGAGAAGGAGAACTGATCAACGACAATCCTTGAGAAAGTTCACATAGACGTGTGTGGACCATTCTCAACGGCTTCCACAGCAAAGCACAATTATTATCTGATTTTTGTTAATGATTTTTATAGAAAGTGTTGGATTTTATTCATGTAGAAGAAAGATCAGACGTTCTCCAAATTTTGTGAGTTCAAAGCACTGGTAGAGAAAGATACAGGGAAGAAGGTGAAGGCTCTAAGGAGTGACAATGGTGGTGAGTCTATCTCTAATGAATTCAAGAAATTCAATGCCAAAGAAGGAATTTAGAGATAATTGATTGCACCTCATAACCCACAACAGAATGGGGTTTCAGAAAGAAAGAACAAAATAATTGTGGGAGCAGCACGAGCTATGTTACATGATCAGGGCCTACCATTGCATCTATGGGAAGAGGCATGGAACACAATGATATTTGTGTAGAATTGTAGTCCTCATCGGATACTTAGCATGAGTACAAAAGAGGAGGATTTTTCAGGTAAGAAACCAAATGTTTCATATTTAAATTTTTTTGGCTCATATGTCTAATGGCATGTGACCAAAGATTCCAGGAAGAAACTAGAACCAACAACAGAGGTTGGGATATTTGTGGGGTACATTGATACTCCCCACAACTATCAGGTGTATTTGCCGACAAATAGGATGATAGTTGTCAGGAGAGATGTTAAATTTGATGAGGAGAAAACCATGCGATTGTCCCTTAAGAGGGAGCTTGACTTTCATGTAGAAGAGAAACTCTTAGTTCCAAAGGATAAACCTTAGGATGTGAAGCAACCAAAAGCAGAGGAACAGAGAGTCGTAGAAACCACTCATGTAGAGCCATCCACCAGAAATGGTAGGAAGCACACTAGAGAGCCTAACAGATTGATGCTAGATGCAACAGAGAATGTAGGTGCACCTACATCATAACGCAAGCAGAGAAGGTCTCCAGACATGTATACTAGATACATGGCTCTTATGAGTGAATGTATTGTGACCAAACCATCCTCTTTTGAGGAAGCATTGCAACAACCAGTCTGGGTTGATGCCATGGTTGAGGAGTATGACTCCATTATTAGAAACATTGCATGGGAAGTGGTCCCAAGACTAGTGGGGAAGTCAGTGGTTGGATCCAAGTGGATCTACAAGGTGAAGCAAGCAAAAAATGGGAGTGTGGAGAAATATAAGGCTAGATTTGTGGCTAAAGGGTTCTCACAGGTGGAGGGGATTGACTATGAGGAGACTTTTACACCGGTTGCAAGGTACTCATTGATTAGATCTATCCTTGCACTCTCAGCGCAGATGGGGTGGTTGATACATCAGATGGATGTAAAGACAACCTTTCTCAATGGATTTATTGAGGAAGAAGTGGAAATTGAGCATCCAAAAGTTTTTGAGACCTTTAATAGGGAGTCACATGTGTGCAGACTCAAGAGAGAACTGTATGAGCTTAAGTAAGCACCTCATGCTTGGTACACCAAGATTGACATCTATTTCACCGAGTTGGGATTCACAAAGAGTGAAGTGTATGTGAACCTATATCATATTGTGGTTGATGGTAAGATTTTGATTATTGTACTTTATGTTGATGATCTAATATTGACAGGTGATGAGCAACTCATAACTTCTTGCAAGGAGGATCTTGCAGGAGAAATTGAGATGAAGGGCATGGGGCTCTTGCACTATTTCCTTGGCTTGGAAATATGGAAAGGGGATGGGGATCTACGCTTATCTCAGGGAAAGTATGCCAAGGAGATTCTGAGGAAGTTCCACATGGAGGGCAACAAACCCATGGAGACTACTCTTGCAGGAAACTAGAGGAAGGAGTATGCTACTTCAAGTGAGGTAGTGGATGCTATTGTTTACATGCAGCTTGTGGGTTCACTTATGTATTTGGTGAACACATGACTAGACATATGCTATGCAGTTAACAAACTTAGTCAAGTTATGGTTAAGCCTACTAAGATATTTTGGAAGGCAACGAAGCATGTTTTGAGATATATCAGGGGCACTACAAAGTATGGATTATGGTACATAAGGACATAGGGGGTGAAGCTTCAAGGCTTCATCGATGCAGATTTGGTAGGCAGTCGATCAGATAGGAAGAGCACATCGGAAAGCATCTTCAACATAGGATCAGCAGCATTTTCTTGGTATAGTAGGAAGCAAAGATCAGTTGCACTCAATTCAGTCAAGGCAGAGTGCATGACAGCTATTTAGGCTGCATGTGAGGCCATCTGGATGAGGAAGATACTTGTTGGTTTGTTTGGTCATCAAATGGATTCGACGGTGATACATTGTGATAACCATATTTGCATAAAAGTCTCGATTAATCCGGTATTCTATGACATGTCCAAGAATATTAATATCTGGTACCACCATCTTAGAGATTGTTTTCAGAGGCACATTATGTTGTTGCAGTACATTCCCACGGAGGATCAAGATGCAGACATCTTGACGAAGGTGCTAGTAAAGAGAAAATTTGAATACCACAAAGGCAGGATTGGGGTAGCTGATAATCCCTTTCTTGTTGAGAGGGAGTGTTGAAAATCAACAAGAAAATGTGTGTCTAATTTATTTTTCCCTTAAATAAATTGAACAATAAATTGTAATCTTATCTCATAACAGCTTGTATTAATTAACTAAGTCAGAAAGACTGAGTTAGCTCAATAATTTTGAGTTGAGAGTCAAAGGTGATGCATGTAGAGTGATTATATTATTTTGGGGTCCAGTTGTAGTTAATGCACTATTGTGTTGTGATTTTAATCAGTTAACTCAAATTAATTGAGTTAAAATTAGTTTAACTAGTTCTAACTAAGTGATGAATTAATGAGAGGTCCAGTAGTGATCAATCATATAACTAATGATTCACTATTATTAGCTGCATGCATGTCAATTATGATGAAGACCCAGTTGAGACAAAGGTTAAAGGGAAGATAACTATCAATTGTATTATTAGCGAACTACCCACGTGTAGTTATAAAGCCACAGGATGCCCATGATGGATTGTGCAGTCAAGGAAGGTTGGAAGTCCTATTTAATAGGGATTTATTTGCCTAGGAATTGTGTGAGCAAGGCAGGTTAGAGGAAGGAAAGGAATTGGCTAAGTGTTTGTTAGTTTTTTCCTAGATCAGTGTGAGACGATTGGTAGAGTGCATGAGATTCTTGTGAGCAAGAATGCATTGTATTATTTCATGATTCCTTAGCTTATTATACAATATAGATAGAGGGGTTTTGAGAAGTTGTTTTTCCCAGGAAATATCTTATGTTATGCGATTGATTTACTTCTTTCTCTTACTTGCCTGTGATTGAGCGATCGTGTTTTATATTCTGCAAATATTGTAGAAGGATTTAGTATCTTGTTTTCGTACATTTCATGATTGGATTGAATCCATTGGTATAATTTCTACACCAAGTGGAATTTTCACAAATGGTTTCTGGAGTCTTTGGAATACTGGTGCCTAAGCCTCTCCACAAATTTGGAGACTTATAACACTTCTGATGCTACTGAAAATCAACATGCACCACATCTGCATTTCCTTCTATTGTTGGCATTTTCAAAAAACCCAACCAGAGACTCTCTCTAAATATCAATGAATTTGCATTTCCTGTTTTTGTTAGAACTTATCACCGACCCGATCTCATTGAAAAAATAAACTTTCTTGATAATGTCTTCTCTAATAATTGTAGTTTTCTGATAAAAAATGCTAGCGCTCCTACTTCTCCATATAATCCATATAATATATATGGGAGGGACATGTACTTCTGTGTGAAGTGAACCATTACAGAAGACATATAAACAAGGGTTGATTAGTGCTAGTGAAAGGAAGCTTCATTTCCTCCATAACCTCCTCCCAAATCAACCTTGCATAAGAGAATTTGATCAACAAATGATCTGTATCTCCCGCTCTCCCACCCCTCATTAATAGAGGGCATATTGTAGGACCAACGAACCTACACTTTTGTAAGTTGTTCCATGTTAATATACGATCATGTGATACCAGCTAGCAAAAAAAATTTTAATTTGTTCGAGAGATTCCATCTCCATATATCTTGTAGACGCTTATTACAATCATTGATCCTCCTGGGCGTTGGCAACTTCAAGTAGATGTCTTAGACCATCAGATTGTTAGTTTTCATTTTATCCCCCCATATCATACATTCCTTCTTATCACCGAGAGTGATGCAAGCATATCAAAGTTGCGTTAAGTATGACCCCCATTCCTCATGATATGTCTCTCGTATGCCAAGATCTTCGACCCTTCTCCAACTTTACTGATCAATGTTTTGAGTCCCTTGCATATATATCTGTTGCAAGTAGATAATGTCCTTTATGTGAAGGATTTGCAACAAATTAAAGGATAATTAATGATTTCTAGCCATCCACGTGACGACTTCTAATCCAATTTTTATCTTAGATCCATCTCCATCCCCCCAACAGACAAACCCCGACATCGAGTGTAGTGTGCGTGAAAAGTGTAACTAGGTTCGGTCTTCATAATGACATGTGTAAATATGATTTTATGTAATTTATGTAAAGAATAAAATAAAATTAATTTTGTAATGCTTCAATCATGGGTTTCATGATCAAGGAATTTTATTTAAGTTAAGGTATTTTATTTAAGTTAATTTTAGTTAAGTTTAATGAGTGCTGACATTCTTTGTTTCCAAGAAACAAAAGCAAAAACAGCTCCATCGAATCCATTATTGTCAAGAAAATATCACTACATACATTTATA
Organism: Pinus albicaulis; assembly: GCA_034641835.2. Taxonomy (NCBI): domain Eukaryota; kingdom Viridiplantae; phylum Streptophyta; class Pinopsida; order Pinales; family Pinaceae; genus Pinus; species Pinus albicaulis. Next base: position 1,247,734,945 of record CM076583.1, read on the forward strand.
CCATTTACATGGAATTCTCACATACTACAGAAAAAACATTGTGCTTGAGAATCATTTCACTTATACAAAAAGCCAAATTGAATCAACAATTGCAACATTCCATGTTCAAGAAAAAACCATTATAGTTGCAAATGTATATATTTCACCAAATAAAAAAATTAAATAAATAATTAATTTCATCATATTCATTTTAGAGCACACATGCAACAATTACCCAATTGTCCTTGTTGGTGATTTCAATTTGGACATGTTGCAAACTAGCCATCAACAAAAAAGACTACTTTCATTTATGCAAAATAATGGCTTCAATTTCCATACAAAAAAACCAACAACCGACTATAGCTCAATGTTAGATCATTTTTGGAAAAACCTTCTGCTAGTATTGTTTCTTTCTACGTCTCTGATGCTTACTGGACAAATTTTCATACAATTTTTCTAACCATATCTTTTTTATCACCTTGATTCATTCCAATGCTCATATTCTGCAATTTCGTTCTTGACTTGTCACAATATTTGTCACATTTGAAAATGTACAACTTTTCCATATGCTTTGATTTAAATAAAAGTAAAAATAATAAAATAAGAGTTGTGAAATTTTAAAGGAAAAACAAGAAAACTACATTTTATTGTATTTTTTACTTTATCGCCTTATAAGTTACTCAAATTTCAGTATGGGCACTCATTAGATGTAAAATCTAATTCCACATCCCATGAGTACCCAATTTACATATTTTTAAGTAAATCTAAATAAAGAAAATTTGAAAAGACATGAAAAAATGTGTTTCATATATTTTGAATGTTTCATAATTTGGGTCTAGTCAAAATTATGTAGAATGGGTAGTTGGATGTGAAATTAGATTCTTCAAATACATATTTATAGTGTTTCCTTGAAATGTATATAAAATCAAGTTTGGTTTATGAATTTATACATGCATTCATTAGAGGAAATTTTAACCTAAAAGTTCCCATCAAATTTTCACATAATTTCCATGTCATAATATGTAAACCAATTAAAAACCGTTATCTAAAAAGAGGTACATGTAAATATTTTGGAGAGAAAAGAAGAAAAACTACTTTTTTGAATTGTATTTTTGGCTTATCTCCTTATATCTATACTCAAATTTCAACTTTGGACACTTGTTGGATGCGGAATTAAATTTCACATCCAATGAATACCCATTATTCATAATTATGAGAAGACCCACATTGATAAAAATTCCAGATACATTAAAAAAACATATTGAACAAGTTTTTTTTAATGTATATTGAATTCATAACAATTTGGGTCTTCTCAAAAGCATGCATAATCGGTACTTGTTGGATACATAATTTAATTATGCATCCAACGAGTGTCTACAATTGAAATTTGAGTAAACCTATAAGGAAATAAGCCAAACATACAATTAAAAAAAATAGTTTTTTCTTTTCCCTTCAAAATTCATGACTCTTATTTTATTATTTTATCTATTATTATTATTATTATTATTATTAGGAATCCACTTTTAGGATCAAATTTCCTCTAATAGAATAAGATGTGTCACTATTTTTTTAAATTATGTAAAAGAATAAATGTATATGTGAAATTTGTTAATTATGCTAAAATGGATATTTAAATGGAAGAAAGTATCCTTAGAGATCATGTTACAATATTTAAATAATATAATCCCTAAAGGATCAAAATGTAGAGGTTGTATTGGTGATAAGAATCAGTCTATGAACTACAACATATAATGAAATTTATTGGAGTGACCATAACAATGTGTCTGTTTAGTAATTAAAATTTTGTATGTTTTTTTTTCATTCATTAAGTGAACAATTGTAAGCTACAATCAAGACAAGCATTGGTTAAATGTTTGAAAAATTTTCTATTTGCATAATTGTTATGATAATCTATCTCTACAATCCCTATATCAACAATGAAATATTGTATAATGAATTTAGACCATGGAGAGGGAATCATGGTTTAAACAAAAGGACCATTTTCTTCTCCTGATAAACCCTATGTAAGCTATACATTTGCATTATGATATTTTCTTGTGAATTATTGTGACTATGATATTGTTGTCATGTAGTTTATGTGTTAATTGTTGTGGAATAAGAAGAGTATAATATTGGTTTTGTATAACTATAAGCCCTTGTGACAAAGGAATCCTCATATTGCCACACAATTCCTACTATATAACAATGTACACCCATTTACATGAGTATATTGGGTGATACACTCACCCTATTAGATATGTATTTTATCGATACATTTTCTCAATGAAAAGAAAATTGGACATTATGTTAGAAAGGGACTTTAACTATTATTTAAACCCTAGATGGTTTTAGTTGGAAAGGATTTCAAAAAACTCATTAAGGGTTAAGATATTAAAAGTGGACCTCTCTAATTTTTGAAGACTTATATCCTTAAGATGGAAGGGAAATGTGAATACCACAATTTACTATAAAGTTTGTTAATAAAAGTTCAGGATTAAGAGAGTTTCTAGTGTCTTTAAACCCTTGGTTCCTAGGCCAATGTTTGAAAGATATTTATGTTTACAAATATAGGTTTATAGGATTTAATCCTAGAAGCATAATCATTATCCTTAAGTGCAAACCATTCATGTGTGATCTTAGTATTTTACTCGTGAGGTCGATTAAGCATAAGGGATTTAAGGGAGTTTATTTACCTTGGGAAACACTTAGCAAAAACTTGAAAGTTCATCAGGTAAGATTTGATAGTTTTACATGTATTGCACGACGTATATTTCCATGCAATACAAGCCATATTCTACAAAAATAAATTTCATGTAATATGATAAAGTTGACAAAAATACCATGCATGTGATTCCTCATCATTACTAGGACAAGTTTTGAGGTCAAGACATATCACACCACAAAAATGTCTCGCATGATATAACACAACTATGAAAAAAAAAAACCATAAATGTAATACATTGCCAACGTTGAAGGGATTAACTCGTCGTAGGGTAGAAAATATCTATAGGTGCAACAAGGGACAATAAAGGGTGAAAAGTATAATGTTGCGACCTGGAGAAAACTTTCAATGATGCACCCTATTCCAAAAAACATAACTTTAACTCTCTTGCAATATGTCACTCAATTGGAAAGATTGGGAAAGGTGATGAACGCAACACATGAATGATAAGCTTTGAAGGCATGACAAGGATAAGGGGAGGACACGTGAAGGAGTAAGGGGCACAAGGAAGAAGACAAGGGGAAAAGTGGAGAGGAAAGAAAAGAAGGAAGAATGAAAGAAGTTCATTATGAAAATGAATTTTTTTGTGCATGTGACATATCACACCACAATTTGTTTTTTTAGGATATGTCTCGTGCCAAAAAATCTTCAATGATGTGATATAGGAAGAGAAGGGAGAGAAGAGGAGGAAAGGAGGAATAAGAACATGGTGTATTAGAAGAGATCATCTAGAGATGCAATGTATTACAAGAAAATTTTCTATGTTGTGATATGTCATGATCAATGAAAAATTCTAACAATGTGAAAATATGATGGCATAAATTTTCACATGGGAGAAATTTCTCAAATGTGATATAGTGCAAATAAGAAAATATTTTTACATAATAATACTTTTTAAAGATGTGATAAAATGCATTGTAGAATATTTCCCACGATGTGATAAGCTAATGAGAAGAAAATTGACTTAGTAAGTTTGAGACTTAATGGTTATCCATATAATGCCATGTCATCTAGCACATGTAATGCCATTTACAAAAGATGACATTATAGGATTGATAAATCACTTAAGAAACTTTAAAATGCCATAACTTCTTTCTTGAAGCTTAGAATTAATCAAGAGTATAGTCATTTGAAAGCTCTGGAAAGTAGAATGTCTCAATAACTTAGAAGTGGCATTAGAATCATGTAAAAGAAAAATAAATTTAAATACCCTACTTCCTTAATGCTACTTATGAGATTAGTTATGTTACATAATGTTTGGTGAAAGTTCCTCATATATATGATAAAATATTATTTAGCTTAAAACATAGGTACGTTTAGACACATTAAAAATATTTCAAATTTATGTTGGGTAATTTTAACATAATTCAATCTTTCTAAAATTGAAACCACCTTTTCCTAAGGTTTTAATAGGGCTTAACATGAGATGTAAACTATATTCTTACAAAGGCCCAATCATAGTATCTTAATCATAATATCTGGCTCAAATATGATATTTATCTAAAATTGAATTAGGAAGTATGAATTTTTACTAATTGGGTTGCTTTCAAGTGAGATGGCGGCTAACATTATTGTGAAAGATTTGAAATTGGTAAAATTATTTTCGTTTACAATTTTATTTTGTTTAAAATATATATGTTTTTATAGTGAAAAATAATTTAGAATGAAGAAATATGTGTTTGGTTATTACATTTAAATAAATAATTTATTGAGTTGAGAGACGATCTCTAATTAAATATGGAAAATATGTTGTAATGTCTTTTTTTGTTATGTAAACATTTTGACTTAGTCAAATTACATAAAAATAAAAATGAAATAAAATAATAAAATTAATAATTAATAATTAGAATAAAATTTCCCATAAGGCATAGAATAAAGAGTGATGGGGTGTACTATTAAGCCACTCCCTGATGTGAAGGTCACTTGTTCGAAACTCCATGGGAAACAATCCATCCATGTTAAGGGTTGGTGTGGCCCAGGCTAGGTGGATCTCGAGTCAAAATCCATCCATGTTAAGGGTTGATGTGGCCCATGCTAGGTAGATCTCGAGTGATTTTGACTGCTTAGATGCCAGTAGGTTGCATGTAATTTCTGGAGAACTCAAACAATTTGACCAAAAAAAAAAGAAGTAAAATACTCAATTTATTATTGGTAGGTTTGGATTCGAGTTTCGGACAATTCATGGTTTTTCCAATAGTATTCTAATACCAAGTATATATATATATATATATATCTATATATATATATATATATATATATATATATATATATATATATATATATATATATATATATATAAAGCACCCCTAGAGATCAAATCTCTTGAGGTGAAAACATCTTTTAAAGTGAAAAGAAATTCGATGAAGTGATTTGTAGAGCCATAGATAAGATAGATCTATTTTCAGCACAGTCCCTTTGAGGTTCTTGGTCTTAATGCTGTGGAGAGCCTCTTGAGCAGTTCTAATTGCTTCATGTATTTGATGGCCTTCCAGGAAACCAAATATTAAGCTAGTTATATATTCGTATGCTTCTGACTCACCTTGGTTTTGGCATTGGTTTCATAAGATGGATTATGAGTTGTATTACAACTGTCTTTTTCTCTGTTTTGCTTAATGGGGTTGCTTCTTCCTTTTTTCATGTTGAAAGGGGTTTGCACCAGGGATGCCCCCTTTCTCCCCTTTTGTTTTTATTGATTGCTAAGGGTTTGAGAAGAGCTCTTCAGGAGGCAAAGAGACAGGGTTCCTTGAAGGGCATACAGGTTTCTCCTAAGTTTTTCATCACTCATCTACTTTTTGTTGATGATGTTTTAATCTTCTGCTTTGGATTGGTGCGTGATGCAATCACTATTGGTGAAATTTTGGACCTGTTTAGCAAGGCCACTGGAATGGAAGTGAACGCTGGGAATTCTTCCATCACTACTCATTTTCTGAGGGATGAGGAGAGACGTGAGTTCGTGAGGATCTTTCCCTATAATCTTGTTGGTTTGGATGATGGGCTGAATTATTTGGGGTTCCATTTAAAACCCAATGATTATAGGAAACACAACTGGAGCTGGTTGTTGGAAAAGCTGGAAAAACTTTTAAGAGTTTGGTCTCATAAATGGCTATCTAGAGCTGGGCGGTTGACTTTAGTTAAGTCTGTTTTGGAGGCTGTCTCGGTTTACTGGTTGTCCCTATCTTGGATTCCAAAGGGTATTTTGGAGGCTGCCGGGATGATTTGCTTTAGATTCCTTTGGAGTGGGAAACAGGAATCATTGGTGACCCCTTGGGTTTGGTGGGAGAAAATTGCAGTCCCGAAAGGGTTGAGAGGATGGGGACTAAAAAATATTTTTCTCTTTACTTAGGCCCTTGCTGCAAAGGGTGGGTGGAGGCTCATCAATGTTGATAGTCTTTGGACACAGGTGATCAGTCAGAAATATATTGCTCCTTTCTCTATTGTTAATTGGATAAGGAATCCAAGAATATCTTTTGCGGGTGGTTCGGTGATTTGGAAGGCTCTAGTTAAATCTTTTCACATTTTGGAAACAAGTCTGGCTTGGGATGTAGGTAGTGGCAGGAAGCTTCGGGTTGGTGAGGACCCTTGGATGGGAAGCATATTACAACACCTCCTTCCCAGGCGTACGGTTGAAGCCTTAAGGCAGAGGGGGATTACTTTTCTCTCCCAAATTTTTGATCCAATTCGAAGAAGGCTGGGCATTCAACCTTGGATTTTGGCCTCTTATTTGGGGCTGGATGATCATGATGAGAGGGCTCTGGCTGTTTATATCCATGCTTTAAAACAGGCTCATATTTTGCTTCAGGATAGAGAGGATAAGATTGCTTGGGATTTTGACTCCTCGGGGATCTATTCTCCCTGTGTTGGCTACACAAAACTTAGTGCTGGGGCTATCTTGGGTGAGGAGCAGTGGTGGTGGAAGAAACTCTGGAAACTAAATTTTCCTCCCAAGACTCGCCTGTTTATGTGGTGTGTCCTTGAGAATAAAGTCCCCACCTGGGATGTGCTACAACACAGATGTTTTCAGGGCCCTGGCTGGTGTTGTTTGTGCAACTCTGATGTAGAATCAGTTAACCATCTATTCCTCAGTTGTCCTTTCATTAAAGGTGTTTGGCTGGAATGTTCCAGGTTATTGGGTATCCTTTGTAGATGGGAGGGCTTAACTGTGTCTCATGCATGGGATTCGTGGTGGGTGTCTTATGCTGAGCAGAATCTAAAAGCTCTGCCTCTCCTAGTCATATGGGGTTGTTGGTTGGCACGTAATCGTCTACTATTTGATGGGACAGTCAGTACACCAGAGATCGTTGGTGCCATGACCATTGGACTGCACTCTGCTTTCCCTATCCATATCCATGTTGCCAATCAGAGGGAGGTCCTACTGTTGGATATTGATAGGAGGAATCCTTGGGGTTTTTTTGACGGGGCTATGCAGCAAAATGTCTGTGGTGGAGGGGCACTGTTGTTTTTGTCGGAATCAAATTGGTCTGAGATCTCTGTTGGGCTCGGAGAAGGTACAAATAATTATGCTGAACTGCTGAGCCTTAATATTCTTTTGATGTTCGTTGTGGAGAAAGGATGCAAAAAGATAAATTTCTATGGGGACTCCTTGAATGTGATAAATTGCATAAAAGGAATTCATCTTTGCAGAGTACACCATTTACAAAAAAAAATTCGCTCTATTAGGGAGATCCTTCGTTCATTTGATTCTTTCTCCTGCCAACATATATATTGACAAAATAATGATGAGGCTGATCGAGCATCAAAGAGGGGGATTTTGCAAGTTGAGGGTATCTGGAGGATCAGAGAACATCAGGATGGAGATACTACTGAATATTTCCATCCATCCTTATTTGATTGAGAGGCTACAGGTTTCCTATGTTGGCCTAACAACTAATTGCCAACAGTTTGCATACACATGGTGTGCTTTTTCTTAACAGTTTATGTGAAGGTGATTGAGATTTATCACTCGGTTTTTATATTAGTCTTCATGCACGACGGACTATTTTCTGTGGGCTGGAAGTTTATTCAACAGGTATGACATCTAACAGTCATGGGCTGCTTACTTTGGTGAGCATTTTCTCATCAATTTTTGTGATGGTGGCTGCACAACCACGGTTTTTTCGTTTGGTTTCTCTCACCTGAAGGGATGCTATAGCGCGCTAAACACACATTTAAATGATACACATTGACATCGAATCCTCCCTGGGTGGTGCTACATCACTGCTTTTATGCTGTGTCTTATTTCTCTGTTGGTGCATCCATAAGGTCTTATGACTGTATGGGCTATGTTTGCTCCATGAAGATCATTGGGAACTTTTTTAATTTCTGGGCAGTGCTTGTTTTCTGAATGATTTATTGCTGGTCTGCTAATAGAAAGCAGAGTTTTTTTCTGTCAAATTATTATGAACAACGTGTTTCAAAATAGAAAAGGGTAATTTTCCATATCCTGTTTCTACACAGGATTTCTTTTCTCCTTTGTAACTGGTTTTTTGCCTACAAACACTTTGGGTTTGTCTATCTTTGATCACATATTTATGTGAATCACAATGTAATTTTGTACTCACCTACAGTAATGAAATTACGCTTTTTTCTCAAGGAAAAAAAAAGAGCCATAGATAAGATGGATCTAAGTTGGTAATAAAGATGTGTATTTTTTTACATACATAATTTTATATTACAGTTTTTTTTTTAATATTCCTTATATAGAAGGGTGAAAGTTTATTAATATTTTATTTTAGGTAGTTTGATTTTCCTTAAATAATGGTGATGAGTCAACATGCATTTCTATATAACAACTAATAAATAAATAAAAATTCATTAAAAATATATATCTATTATCAAAACCGCATAAATTTTCACTCTGTGTGGGTTCTAGTCTTCGAAGACATACCATTCATGTTGAAAAAACAAACATAAAAATAGTGGTAGTTGTTTCTACTAAGTGTACTCATTCTTGTTAAAAAAAACAAACATAACAAGGAAGGATCGAAAACACTACATAGATCACTTCAGGAAATCTCCAACAACAATATGAATAAATGTCAAAGTCTTTGATTGCTTGTATAGTTTTTTTTAACACAGTGAGAAAACCTATCATAACTTAATTGTCAAAAGAGTAGAGGGGACAACCATCACTGGTTGCTATTGGAAAATTTAGGCTAACTCATATATATTATTCAAGGAAAACCATGCAACCTAGAATTATCAGTTGGTGGTCCATAAGGGGGAAGACTTTCACTCATGCAAGATGCCTTTGGGTCTTAAGCTTTAACTTGTTTCTTAAGTCCAAGACCAACTCTTAGCCAAGTAAAAGTAGTTTTAAGGTATACTGGAGGCCCAAAAAACTACATAATTTTAAAGTCATAGAAATTTTTGATAATGCTAAATCTATTTTTTTTAATAAGAATATAATTTTAGCAATGAAAAATATTATAGTTCTCACAATTCTTCTATCACAAAATTTCAAGAATGATTTCAAAAACCAATCTAAATTACCAAACCTTAAAAAATTTAAGGCTTAACTTTTATAATAAATGAATAGGTAAATAATCACATTGATTAGAGTTTAAATAATTCATTTAATTAGATAGATAGGTGTGTCTATTTTGAAATAGGGCTTCCAAAAAATTAATTAAGATTGAAAATTAAGATATATCTCAAAAGTAGTTATGTCATTTTTTATCTTTTTAATTAATTGTTCAATTAAAAAAATTATCATATAAACATATTATAAAGAAATGAATTAGAATTTTTTAGTAGTATACTATTAATAAACATACTCTAAATTAAAAATAACATAAAGGAAAAAATATTCATGAATTAAAATTCTTATTTTGTATATAACTCATATTATTAATCTTTTATAATTAATAATAATAATAATTTAAATAAAATTATTATTTATTTAAATTATTATTATTTAATGTATATGATTTTTTTAAAATTTTAACCATAATATCACCATTTAAACAATATGTTGCACTCTAAAGATTTTGAAATTTAACCACTTTATCCCTCTTAAACCAACAAAATCTTCACCTTCAACTCCGGATATGTAACCTACACGTAAAGTGGAAAGTTGACTTTAGAACTCTAACCACATTAAAGTTAAAGATGACGTGGTTCGAGCACATCCCACTTTACGTTGGAACGGTGGCACGTCACCACTCCATTATTAGTCGTCACATCTCCTAAGGACTGTTAGGAATTACTGTAGAAATAAAATATTTACCGAGAGAATAATACACATACAAAACCCAACAACAAATCACATAAACATAAACACAATGTTTAACCAGGAAAACCCCAAATCTGGGGAAAAACCCAACCAATGAAATTTCATTAACCATTGGCCAAAAAAACCCTGGCCAATCCGGCCAAGTGAGCCTTCACCACTCACCTCCAGGCCTACCTTACAATGAAGTATTCCCAGCCTCTTATAGGTTCAATTACATGTAATACCATGGGCCAAAACCATGGGTGCACAAAACCATGTGCCCCAAAACCACTACTATCTACCCTAGTCAATATTGACTCTACCCCAAGTCATGTTTACCTAACAATTCCCCCCTTAAACTTGACTTGGGGATTATTGACTAAATCCAGCCAAACCTACTAAATGAGACAACACCGCTCACTCTAGCTCTTCCCCCCTCAAATTTTTACCCAGGGTAATTGTAAACTTGACATCCCCCCTATCACCTAGGTCTAACCTAGACTTTACCAGTGATTTACCCAGGGGTGCGCATGCCATACCAGGTTTTATAGCAATATGCCCATTTACATGTAAAAAATTAACTCCATTATAATAATATTTTTTTGTTTCATTGTTGCTCTTTGTAAATATGAAATCAATGTCCATATAAAAAGAACCCATCTACTGGATTACATGGGTCACTAGCCTCTGTAACCGCCAGTCCTCTAGGAGTTCTCTTCAGATACATGGTTCATCAATTAATTAATCCACGTGCAAACATCATCTCATCTCTGAATTTCTCAAACCAACTTCTTATCACTGCTAGTCGCCAGATCTAAGCTATGGGAGCACCATTGTTCTCTTTATCCATTGAGAAACCCTCCATGGAATTCCCCATGGAATCAATCAATTGGATATTTCCTATTTCCTAGAAACACCATGCTCCATATGGTCAGATCTGCAAAAGGCTGCATTGATTTCTCCATTCATAGGCCAATAAAACCCTTGGCTGCAAAAGCGTCCCTTTGAAGCCAAATATGGCTCTGATACCATTTGTTAGGAATTACTACAGAAATAAAATATTTACCGAGAGAACAATACACATACAAAACCCAACAACAAATCACATAAACATAAACACAATGTTTAACCAGAAAAACCCCAAATCTGGGGAAGAACCCAACCAATGAAATTTTATTAACCATTGGCCAGAAAAACCCTGGCCAATCCGGCCAAGTAAGCCTTCACCACTCACCTCCAGGCCTACCTTACAATAAAGTATTCCTAGCCTCTTATAGGCTCCATTACATGTAATACCATGGGCCAAAACCATGGGTGCACAAAACCATGTGCCTCAAAACCACTACTATCTACCCTAGTCAACATAGACTCTACCCCAACTCATGTTTACCTAACAAGGACAACATGCACCCTTTAATATCATGAACATCCTCTAAGGAGGCCGCAACAGGAATGTGTGTAATGTGGGAACTACATTATCTTGTTCCTAAGCCATAATTTTGTTTGGCTGGTGAAATGTTTTTCACTGAATTCTGGTTGAAATTTCACTATTTGGGTGAAATTGTAGTTTTATTAGACAATGTTTCACACATCTTTTAACAAGGTCATAAAAAATTTTGGTAGGATTTCTAATAATTTTTTTTAATTAAATTACAATTGTCAAGATTTACGAATTTGGATGCTCCAAAAATTCTTAATAATGATGAATTCATTTTTACTATTAAAAAAAAATCAAACCCTCTCCACATTTGTTTTTTTTTAAACAATTTATTTTTTTTTAAAACAATTCACCTTATTTGAGAAAAAATTTCACTTGTCTCCAGAGCAACGCTAAGATAATGTGGTTCCCACATTGCACCCTACGAATAAAGTTAAGTTAAGGGGACAAAAGTACATCATCTTCTTTCCAGGCATGGTGTACGAAATTTTTTTTTTTTTTTTTTTCCAGAAGAAAAAAAACGTTGAATATATTATAATATAAACAGTACATTGACTTATAGATTCTCAGCTGATGTGTCTATAGCGATAAATCCACCATTGTATGGCCAGAAGATTTGTACTCATTCATAGAATGAATGAGCAATTGGAAGATAGATCGGCCTCCTCATAATCGGGAAATAAATTCCATCCCTTACAAATAGAACCAACATATGATATGGGCATTAGTAGACTGAGAAGAATGGAATCAGCAGAAACTAAGTTTAACAACATACAGGAAATATGACTAACGAAATTGAAAATGACATCAGGGAATTTGGACATGATTGGGAATCAAAACAGTGAAGAAAATAGTCCATATCACCCAGATTCTGCCCCGCCTGTGTAGAAAGCCAAATAAAAAAAAATACACGCATTGTAGTCACATAAAACGTTGATTAAACAGGCTCGCTTGAAACATAAAATACGCCTATTAATCTGATATGAAAACAGATCAGTGCAGGCTCGCTTGAACTATAAAAGATCAGGCTCGCTTGATATGTATGACCGGGCTCACTTGAAAATATGTAAACCAGGCTCGCTTGTAAAAAAGAGGACAATGTGCATATCAGAAATATGAAAATAGAATCATATTCAAGTATTCCCCTGAACAAAATTAACAGGCTCTCAAGTTGAGTTTTGCAAGCTCGCTTGTCTAATATAGAGATCGATCAAAGAGACTGTAGAGTGAGAAAGAAATATACGATTCTAGTTGGGAAATATGTCATACAGTAACTAAATCATCCAGCAACCCCGAACCAGAAAACCTGTATCAAAAAACCCAAAACCCACCATAATAACACTGATTAGTCAAAATAAGGATCTTAGAAACGCAAATCATGGTACTCATGGGGTGGGAATGGAGAATTCCCCATTCTGTCTGCCATCAGTGAAATGAATGATCTTCATCGAACCAAAATCAGCCAATAGTCCCTTCTTTGAAAGCCGACAAGCATGGGTATTATTCTCACGGTAAATATGATTAATGGATGGGCAGTTCAACCTCCGCCACAGTCTCTGAGTTCTTTCAATCTAGCCATGTAGATTCGGGGATAACATAATAAATATGTTGGTGGTCCATCCAATGATTAGCTGAGAGTCCCCATATATGCTGACATCCTGAATTTGTAGGTTTGAAGCATCCATAAGGCCCCCCCATAGTGCCATAATCTCGGCCTTATTGTTAGATCCAAGGCCACCATTCCAATAAATGTGAAAGCGCTCACGATCAGAAATTTTGATCCAAACACCACATCCTTTATTTCCTTCCACGGAGTCCCCATCAAAAAATATGGTAGGGATGGCAATCACATGTGGTGTTATACGATGGAAGCCATCCACCACAGCTGGTAATTGTTGGGGTCGGTCGTCCACCCAAGATTTAATAGCCATATATAACCGTTGAATATGGAAGGGTCTGTGCTCAAAAATCAGTGGATTCTGAGCCAGTCAGACCTCCCATATAAGGAAGAAGGGGAGCAAATTATATTTACTATTCAGCTTATCCCATTCGTATGCAGCAGATATGAAATCCTCGAGGATCCATAATGGGTTCAATATAAAGGAACTGAATAACTTCCATATTCTGGCTATAATGTGACAGGAGAAAAATAAATGTGAAATAGATTCCTCCTCCAAACAGCAGAAAGCACATCGACTGGGTCCCTGATGACCCCTCTTCTTGAGATTTTCCCATGTGAGAACTTTCCCACGCCAAACTAGCCACCCAAAGATAGTTATTTTGGTGGGAATTTTCCTATGCCAAAAAGGATAAAAGATTTTGGAAGCATGACTCTGTTGAGATAGGACAATGTTATTACGATATACCTCCTTTACAATTACCATATTATCCTTGAGTGGACCATTCCATATGATTTGATCTCCACCAGTAGCATAACAAAGACCAACACACCGCAAGTGATCTCGGAACTGTTCCCATTCATCAGCTTCAGCCCCATCCAATCCCAATTGAGTAGCAGTTTTGAAAATAGGAGCTCCAAAAGACCAAAAATATATTGCTTGTGAAAGATACAGAAGTCCTCTCTGAGTCAAAGCATGTAGAAGGCGTTGAGATGGAGCAGATTGTGGCGACAGTGGATTAAAGTTCAAAGACCCGATTGAGATGCAGGTCCCGTCACGAAAGTGCTAGGTTAATCGAGGACTAAACTGAGCCAAAAAAACTTTGAAACTACCCCATATGCATGAAATTTTGCGTGTAAAAGTAAAGTCATGACAGTTGATCAAGTAAAGAGTGTCTTTATGGATGTATTTAGCTCTGTTGATGGAATTCCATATGCCTGTACCATTAATGGCCCACCAAAAAGATTTAGTTAAAAGTGTGCAATTGAATTCACGAGTATTCAGAATGCCCCATCCGTCCATATCCTTAGGTCTACTGATAGCTATCAAACTGCATAGAGGATATTTACTGTCCATATTAACCCCGCCCCATAAAAATTGTGTGATAATACTATTTATCTTGCTTATAATACCAGCTGGAAGATAGAAAAGATGGCCCCAGAACACCATCATCTGGAATAAAAATGCCTAGATCATAATAAGCCGCCCTCCCATTGACAGCCAACAATGAGTCCAACGTTGAATCCAATCCCGAAATCTGTCAACAATCTAGTTCCAATCACTATTTTTGTAGCCACAAGGTTTAATAACATAACCCAAATATTTAAAACCCTTAGAAGCTAGCGAATTTCAACACCCAAAAACTCAGCAATAAACTTGACCTCCTGTATGTCACCAAATTCATAGATGAGAAAAGATTTGCTGCAATTGATACCCAGACCTGTAGCAGTTTCAAATCGCTTAAACATGATATGAATATAGAACCAGTGATTTCTAATCAGATAACCAAATAGTAATAGATCATCAACGAAAAGAGAATGCGATGTGGATATAGAATTTGAAAAAGAAAATCCCTTGATGAAACCCTTCTGTTATGCTCAGTGCATGATCTTACTAAACCCATCCATTATTAGGATGAAAATGAGCGGGGAGAGAGCACATCCCTGGCGCAAACCCCGACCAACCTCAAAAAATCTAGTTGGAGTACCATTCACAATAACAGCATATCTAATATTGGATACACAAGACATAATCCAACGAATGATCCGAATGGGGAGGCCGATCTTGAGTAGTAAAACCCTGATAAAAGACCAATCCACCGAATCATATGCCTTATGTAGATCCACTTTCATAACTAATGCCTCTTTTTTATCCGTGTGCATAGAATGTAGAACCTCCTGTGTGATGGCAATTGCATCATGAATAGACCGGCCATTGAGGAAACCATATTGCTCCATTGAAATATGGACAAATAAAACAACTTTTATTCGATTAGCAATAATCTTTTAGGTGACTTTGTAAATGAGATTACAAAGAGCGATGGGTCTAAAATCTGTGAAAGACTGTGGATCTGCGACCTTAGGGATAAGGGCAATGAATATAGAGTTCAAATTCGTTGGCATAATACCCTGATTGTGGAACAACCCCATCATGTCAGTAAGTTCAGCCCCCAGTAAATCAAAGAAAAAAATGAAAAATTCTGCAGGCCACCCATCTGGCCCCGGGCATTTATCATGTGGAAAAGATTTCAGGACCATAAGAACCTCATTCCCAGTGATGCATTGATCAATCAATGTAATTGCCTCTTCATCAAAAAATCTGGAGATATGATCAAGAACCCAGGATTGATTCTCAGCATTAATCGAAAGATCTTTCATGTAGAAATTTGAAAAATAAGAAAAAGCTTCATCTTGGATCACAGAAGTTGTATATGCAAAATTGTCATCATTCCTTTTAATACGCCATATGGCGTTCCTATTTCTCCTTGCGTTTGCAGTTTTATGGAAAAAGTGTGTATTGAGATCGCCTTCCCTCAACCATGAAATTCTGCTCTTTAACCTCCAGGTGACCTCCTCAATCCTCAATATTTCCCGCTTCCTAGAACCAATTTCATTCAATAGGCACATTGAGGAAATATCAAGACTTGAAACCGAGAAAGAAGCATATAAATCCGCCATCTGCGTGGAGATCTCCTGTAATTATTTTTTGAGCGCGGCTTTTTTCCTGATCTCCCATTCCTTTGACGCCTTCTTAATCTTTTGGAGTTTGTAGTGGAAACGATCCCAATCCCTGAGACCCACAACATCCGCATCTTGTTGCCAGAGTCTGTTAACCGTATTTGTGTATTCCACATCCTCAAGCCATATTCTATTAAATTTGAATGGCCTTCCTTTAGTTAGAGAATTAGAATTCCATGAGAGTTTGATTGGCATATGATCCAATATATCTGAAACAATGACATTTGATCGCGACATACCCCATTTGTCAATAAGATTAACGTGAACCAATGCTCGATCTAATCTTTTACCAATAAAGTCAACACCAACCCGCTTGTTTATCCATGTCGGCAAAAGAGGGAGCGGACGAATGTCAACCATATGGAGATCAAAAAACATATCATTCAAAAAGGAGGAGAGAGGATCCAGTCTGGAAAAATTACCCCAAATTTCATCTGATTGCATGGTAGAATTAAGATCCCCCATCAAAATTAAATTACGCAATGTAAGAATACCCGATGCAACCATTATTTGCCAAAAAGATTGTCTATTGCTGTATGGTGCATATATGTTGATGATATTTACAGTTTCCTCCAGACCTCTGAGGCGACCTGAAAGCAATATACCCCCAAAAAACTTATAAGCTTTAAAAATTGCATTATCCAGATTCCAAATGGCAATCAAACCCCCTCTTCTTGAATAGGTTCGTTGCTTCTTCCATTCAAGGAGGTCAACACTCTTGAGTGGCACTTGCAATTTGGGTAATATTTGTAAGTCTTAGTGTAGCAAGCTTATAATTTCTTTTGGTAAATAATGGAAATTTTGAAAAAATCTAACAAAAATTTAGAAATTTAGTTGTAGAATGGTCAAGTTTTCAGGATTTTAAGTTTCTAGAATTTCTCAATTTTAGTTATAGAATGATCAAGTTTTCGGGATTTTAAATTTTTAGACTTTCTCAAAATTTCTTAATTTCTACACTTACTAAAAACTATTCAAACACTTTCAATAATTTTTTGAAATATTTTTTATTAGATTCTGGAGAGAAATTAGCAGGGAGAACTTGGTAGAAAGCACATATTTATAATATACGCTTATATTTTAAGATCAATAGTTGCAAGTGGTGATTATATTATAAACAAAATGCTTGTTCGTCTCATTTCTATATATACCATTGCAATATTTTATTATAGTTTTAATGTAACAAAAATAAATATAATTTCAATTTAAGAAAGTATGTAAAATGAAGAATTATTGGAGGAACATGAATGGTAAAAGAACGTGAAAATGACAGTGCCCCGCAAAAGGAGGTGGCGCACTGAAGGCCTCAAATCACCATGAGTTTTCGAGGGGAGAGGAGACCGTCGAAGCTTGTGAAAATCTGGCAAACGTTATTTTCTAGTCCATCGGACCATAAATGCGTAGAGGCAGGAAATTTCCACCATAAGATTAAAGCAAGGCATCATTTTGCAGTGGGCATTTCATACCTCGACACATTTATGGGCCGATGGACTGGGAAATAACATTTGTCTGAAAATACCACTTGGAATTGGTGTAAGTGGGGGATTAACGCAAGGCATCAATTTGCGGTGGGCATTTCCTACCTCTGCACATTTATGGGCCGATGGACTGCGAAATAACTTTTGCCTGAAAATCCCACTTGGAATTGGTGTAAGTGGGGGTGTTGACAGTTTTCCACGTAGAAGATCTTTAACCATCATATCCCAACACATCCCCTCATTATCTTCCACTCTCATCCGACATTCTCTATGCCACTCCACTTCACTCGCTTCTTCATGTTCCCTCTTCCCACTCAATTCATTCTCACCACTACTTTCCGCCTTTTCTAAGCTCTGCATATTATTAAATGTATCACTCTCCGCCCCCTCAACTTCTAGAGGGAAATGAAGTGTGCGATCATGTTGATCCTCATGATTTTTTCGCACTGCCGACAGGCTGGTCTGTCAAAGCAGCGAAGGAAGGTTTCTGTTAAGGTAAGTGGGATCCTTCCCTCACTTCGTTTGTTCATGCATTGCTTATTGCATGTAAACGCTTGGAGCCAGCCGAGGAGGATGCCCAGCTCTACTCAGTCTGCCAACCTTGCAACTTTGCCAGGATATGTTTCTGTTTTCCCTTTAGTTTTCAAGATGCTTCTTGGCCTAGTCTGGTTTTGGTTATTGGAAATCATAGCAGTCTCGGTCTTGTTATGGATTACTTGGTTTTTCACACCTTTGTTAAACCCAGTCCAGCCTTGCTTTCGGGACCCCTGTCTTCAGCTCGCCGGTCCTTCGCCTTTTGCTATCATTCTGAGTAGGTTATGGCCCTTACTAATGCTCTGTGCTTCAGGAAATTATTGGAATCATTTGCGCTGGTCTCGTATTTGTCTTTTTAAGGTTCTGCTTTGCTGGGAGGGAGATTGGGTTGGGATTTATGTTCTGGACCACGCATGCTGGATTTCCCTGTTCCCTGCTTGTGCACCCAGTGGTCACTGAGATTATGTTAGGAATTGGGTTTTGGCGAGTATTTGTTGTTTCCCGAAATGGCCTCATAATTCCCATGCTCTGTCTACTCTCCATACAAATTTTGTTTATCAGGTGCGCTCGGCCACCCTCGCTAATAAGCGGTCGAATTTCTCTCTCGTTATTAGTTCTGTTCTTCTCAGCCACATTTTCCATTACGGGGAGCAGGGGTCTGCAGTTCTCGGCGTTCTAGGAAGCCTTTCTGTTTATTAGCATTGGTTATCAAACTGTGCACTGTGGGTCTGTCTGTTATGCTCTACTGATAGCAATGATAGATATTCGCAAAGGACCTACACCGGAGGTTTACTTACTAGTCCAAATGCCCTCACTATATCATCTTGCCGTTTTCTGTTATTACATAGGACTTCTCCAAACATGGGGAAAAGATGTACAAGGTCTGAGTCAGAGAAAGGAAAACAGAAGATCCAGTTGGAGCATGTCCCAAAGAAACGTGGCCGTAAGACAAATCAGGAGCATCTAGAGACTCTTGCTGCTAATTATGCATTGGGAAATTCTTCCACTTTGCGCCGAGAAATAAGAGGCTGGGAAAGAGATATACAAATTGATCCGGAAGACAATGAAACAGAAGCAGAGATCTTAGACTTCATCACGGACCCAGGCAACACCCGTGGTCGTCTCACTCTTTTCAATCAAACTATTCACACATATTGGATAGTAAAATGCCTTCTAGCAAAAGCAATGCAAAGTTTCCCACCTGCCCATGTTAAGGCAGCCCAGCGAAAGATAGAACCATGCATTCAAGACCTGCTGATGGACATCCAGGACCAATTGCAACACATTAAGATCACTCAATATCAGGGAACAGATCACATTAGTAGAATTGATGATCACGTAAGCCGCATCGAGAAGATGCTCCAGCAGATGCAGCAAGTTGATATGCTCGGGTCAACAGTGAAGGACCCTGCTCCAGTGTCCTCATCTGATGGCTAGTTGATTTCAGTATTTACTTTTTTATGATCTGTTTATATGTAAATGAACTTTCTTTATGTTACATGAATGTAGACACTGCAGTAGGAGGACAGATAGCTCATGTTAGGTATAGAAGGATGAAACAATTTCAATTTTGGTATGTTTTTCACGCTTTTAGGTGGCCAACGGACCTGGTTTCCTACGGACAGGTTGAGGCCACAGCATGAATTTTATATTTTGTCCCCTGTCCTTTTATTATGAATAGAAAATAGCAAAGTCCCACCAAATATTAAAAAAAAAAAAAAACTTCTAAAGGAAAATCAAGCAAAGCTCTAGATCCCCTCATCTTGTAAACCACACGGTCATATGCGAGCGCAGCTTCCTTGGTCGTACTGAAAGTGCCGAGCCACACTCTGGCGCCCTTGCGCGCATAGTCCCTTATCTCCACCGCAAATTTCCCCCAACGCTGCCGCCTCACGCCCCTGTAATGCCTCCCCACATTCTTTTTAAGATTCGGCAGCGCAGCTCCCGTTTCTTGACGGGCATCCGCCTCCCGTTTGATGGAAAAGCTCTCTTCCTTCTTTATTTCCATCACCGGCTCTTCCATGGGCGTTGGGGACATCCCTTCCTTGAGAATCATTTTTTCCGAATCGTTTTCATATAACGGGATCTTCGTCCAGGAAGCGGATAAGCAAGGGCTCATACACAGAGCGACGGAATCGTCAAGTCCCCAGTTGACCGGAATATTCTCCCACCAGAAAACTTCATCTCGCTTAGCGGAGACAGAGAACGAGGGACGGGAAGACTTAACGGCGGGGGCTAGGGTTTCCGCCTCCGTTCCCCGTGTGTTGTTATCGACCAAGTCGATGAAGTTTTCATGTTGGGGGTCCCAAATCGTTGTTGTATCACACCCCCACTTTGCTGTGTTGCAGGACGAGGGTTCGAAGTCGTCCATCAAATGGCTCCAGATTCGATCTAAGACACTCATTTCTGTGTACTCAATTTCCAGCTAGTTTGCGCAGTTCATTGCCATCTTGTGTAAGGAATTAAAATTAACAGGCTCTTTTCATTTTCGTGGAAAGTTTGTTGGACATTTATAATATATTTTTGGTGGCATGAGAAATGTGAAGGAAACTTCGTAATAAAAGGCACCATCGAATTTGAGATTAAAAATACGAAGACAACTTCCAATTCGGAAGCCATTATTGAAACTTCGTAGAAAAATGCACGATCGAAAGTGAGATTTGAAATATGAAGGCAACTTCCAATTAGGAAGCCATGATTGAAACTTCGTAGTGAAAGGCAAGTATCGAAAGTTAATACGCAACCTCCCATTCAGAAGCATGATTGACCTTTCGTATATGTGGTCACTCGACATTAAGTGGTCTATTATTCAATTTGTGGGATCTGGTCCACATTATATCTATTAGCACAATTACATTAATACACAACTTCCCATTCTGAAGCCATGATTGACCTTTAGTATATGTGGTCACTCGACATTAAGTGGTCTATTATTCAATTTGTGGGATCTGGTCCACATAATATCGACTATGAGCACGATTACATTATTGTATGCACAATCACATACACTAAGTGATAGAAATAGATTTGCATGATGATTCATGATTAGTTTGCCAAGTTGAAGCAGTTTTCCAATTTGTGAGGGTAAGGTAGGTTTCGTAGATTATGATTAATTAGTTTATGTGGTTTGCTATGATTAAAAATGGTTAAGCTATGATTAAAAATGGTTAAATAGTTTGCCAATTTGTGAGGGTAAGGTAGGTTTCGTAGATTATGATTGACTATAGTTTATGTGGGCCTGTTATGATTAAAAATAGTTGTCAAGGGTTAACTATGGTTGAAAATGCCAATTTGTGAGAATAGGTTGGTAGACTATGAATGACTATAGTTCATGTGGGCTTGCTGTGATTGACAATGGTTGTCAAGGGTTAACTATGGTTGACGTTGCTTGACCACCGCAATGGAGGATTATTGATAGTTGAATAGGAAAATAGTATGTATATAGTTGATTATTTAATAATATTATCTTTATGTTCAAGCAAAATATTAAATTATGCACTCATGAGTTCATCATTGAATGATTTGTATATGTTTGCGGCAACATCAAAATTTATCATTGAATGATTCCTTAAAATACCATTTTCTTGTTTTCAATAAGTCAACTGGTACATCCGTTAGTATAGGAATAATGTATGTATATGTAGGGAGTTTCTTACAGCACCAGAGAAAAGGAAAAACCGTAAAATAACCAAGAGGTGCAGGAAATAAATAAATTCAAAGAACATAAATTTGCAAGAGAAACTAGGTAAAAAAACAAACCAAATGCAACAGGTCACCAAGGTCAATCCCCTAAGTGTCTCACTGACAATGGCCCCAAAATGTTGGGCGTAATAAAACATTTAATTGTCAATCCAGGAGTTCTTAAACTTAGAGGTGCAACATGAACAATCCTAATCAATAAAATAAATATTTGGGATTATATTCAATGTGGTCATAAGAAAGAGGAATGCTTAAACGCTTTGGGATGTATGTTTCCTCAAAGATTTTCCTTCCGGTGCTGAACTATCGTTCCTACACTGTAGCAACGTTCTTGTACTAGAATGTTGTTCTTGTACTGAAATGAAGTTCCTACACTAGAAGTATATATATTTTACCTACGCTGAAGATTTTTTCCTTCATACAAGAGCTCTGAGTCCTTGTACCAGAGCATTAGGTTCTTGTACCAGGATATCGATTCCTGTACCAAAATAGAGATTCTTGTACCAAAAAACCAACGTTCATGTACCAGTTTCCAAATTACTTGCATAAAATGAAAAGAATGCTAATATTAAAGGGATAAATTGCAAGGAACATAATTGGAAAATAAACTTTCACAAGCAAAAATATTCTTTTAACTAACCATATATTCAGAGATGAAAGGCACATTAAAAGTCGAAGGAAATTCTTGCTTAAAACATGAAAATTCTTGTAAGTAGAAAGAGAAACTATCTGATCCAAATACTAGTAGGATTCTTCCTGAGATAACTGTTTGTTATGTAAATCAGATCTGCACTTTATTATGAATAAGTGTTTTAACTTAGAAGTCCCTTTAATGAATGTAATATTAAGTTAAGTTTATTCCACAAGGACAATAAGTGCAAGCACAAATCTATATAATGCAACATTGTTTCATTAAAAGCTCATAAATATGAGTTAACCCATAAACCAACTTTGACTGCTGAGAATTATTTTACTTAGAAGAAAAACACCATTTCCAGAAAGGAACTAATGACTTGCAGGAAATGGAAGAAAACTTGCAGAAATGAATTAAGGAAAATTTAACCTGCAGAAATGGAAATGCACTGATGCAAGCAGCCAAATGCATTCTTCTTTAGAGAAAGGAAATGTAGCACTCATCAAAGGAAGGAATTGGAAATACAAAACAAAATCAACCAATCTCACAAGCCTCGGATCTGAATCACACAACTAATAAAGAAGTTAAGTATGTATGTTATGAAAGAAACCACACATAACCTACTTCAAACCTTGCATAAAAGAATATGTTTGACACACCTCACGATAAAGGGAGAACGAGCTAGGTTGGTTGGGCCTAGCCCACCATCTCGTTTTCCTGCTACAAGATCTGGAACTTTAGGTACTCAAATGATACATCACAAAGATATTGAGACACAAAAATGCATAATCAGCGCAGTCCTTTGTATTAAACTTCAAAATAGCAAATATACATCATAAAACATAAATCCAGCTTCCAATTGATTGTTGGGAAGGGGGTAGAACCCCCAACACTCAATTCAGTAGCATGAGAATACAAATAATGGTTTTCTCCCACTAGGCTTGGAGCCATAGCTTTGGTTTTATACATTTCATGATACAAATTTGGCTTTTGGCCAGCCAATCCATTACAAAACAAAATGAGGAATTTAATCCCAACTATTTTCCAAAAATAAGAGACTAGTACAACCATTATCCCATCAAGAAAATGTAGCTTTGATACAAATTTTCCATTTTTTGGCAAATTTGGGCAAGATCCTAGAATTTTGGAAATACAGTTTTTTTTTTTCATTTTTTAATAAAATTGCTTCAAAGACTTGCATGTACCTTTTGGAATAATTCGAATCTTTGGAAATGGTTCAGGTTTTAGATAATTGGGTATATTGGTAAAAACCCCATTTTCTCTTATTTTCGTGATTCACCTCCATAGGCATGAAAATTGAGGTCAAACATGGCCATTTGCAAACTATGCGGATTTTGAGCAGATTTGTTAATTTTCTTCTAGAGACCCACACATGCGACCTGAGTGCAATTCAACTGATGGGAAGGTGTTAGAACATTATTTTTTATAATAACCATCTTCTGTTTTCCCTGAAAGCATGTTTAGATATCAAAGCCCCAAATTGGTGCAAGAATGCTAGTGTAGGAGTGCTCGTGCAGGAATGTGTGGTACAGGAACTTGATACGTACTACCGAAAGGTGAATGCAGGATCAAGGTCTGTTGGCCTATTCATATAATAAACTCAATTTCAAACCTGCAAACATACAAACTATTATTTATGATGCTTTTAATGTTTAAATCTCGTTAAAATAAGGGAATAACAAATATTCACTCTATCATCTCTAAGAATGCACAAAAATACGACAATAAATATTCAAGCTAAAAAAAAGTATGAGTATTTCAAGTAACAAGTGATCTAAAGCAAGGAAAAACATAGGCCCAAAAATGTTGCAGCAGCATATTGTAGTTCTTATATGACAAAAATGGATCGGTCCGTGAAAACTGCATTAAAAAAAAATTGAGAAAATCACATATCTTATGGAGACAACAAAATTGAAACTATTTGTAAGCTTGGAAACACATTTCTAAATATGCAACAAATTTCAAGTCAACAAGAATTTCACATTTCTATGTCATTGCCTTTGTATTAAGCTTCTAGAAAAATAATTTTCATTAACACTGCTCTAGCTTAAATATAAACATATGTTTTAAAAAGACCTATATTGTTAGAACAAGAACCCATTAGTTCTGAGGATATTATTTGCATGAAAATTGTTGATAGATATATTGCATGGCACGTTGCTCTTGAGAACGTTTTCTTGACAGAATATGTTTCATCTTATTCAATCACGAAAACAACATAAAAAAGAAAAGAAAAAACGTCCATGTGTCATAAGGTTCATTTGATACAAAGAAAACATGGACCCAGAAAAACATTATAGAGAAAAAATGATGCTTTACATCCAATAAAGAGAGTCTGAATACATATTAAAGAAAAATGAAGAAACATGTGTTGAAGCACACTTTTCACATAAACACATTATTGATGTCATAGAAAAACAATTTTCTCATTTAGCCACACCATGGGGTGATATTTAAATTTCTTGTTCTAAAATTCCATCCTAAAGTGACAAGATATTTATGATTCACTTTCCCTTAGAAATTGACAATAGGCCTTGTTCTAATGAAAAATACAACATTCAACAATATTTGCAAGAGAAAATGAAATTAAAAGACATGCAAACTAAATATACAAAAAAAAAGAATTCATTAAGCATCATTTTGTTTTGGACACATTAGCATACCATGAAATTATGCCAATAATTAAATCAAGAGCAACAATCAATAATAAAACAAATAGTTCTATGGAAAAAGAATAATCTTGGTAAGCGCTTCTATTTGTTCATCACTTAAGGTGCAGGTACAAGAAAGACATTCACTGCACAAGCACTTTACCATGCACTAGTATGTCTTTATAACAAAGTCTTACAAAGTGACCCTTTGAAAAAAAATGGTCTAATACTTGCATTTACTGGAAAAGTTGCATATATTGCACATGGTGTTACAGTCCAATCAACTTTTCATTTCCCACTTTCACCATGTCACATGGTGCCATTGGCTTCTATCACACTCGATATATTGAGAAAAGAATACAAAGAACTTAAATTTATATTGATAGATTAGGTTTCATTAATAGGGTCTCAATTGCTATATAACATTGAAAAATGACTCCATGAAATTATGCATACTCCAACATCCTTGTTTGGAAACCTTGACATAATATTATGTGGTGACCTATGTCAAGCACAACTTGTACGTGATTGTTGGATATTTGAACAACCATATCTTAAAGGAACTAATGATCCTTATAACTTTCGGAAAGAAAATGTGAAAGCTTATGAACTAAAACAAGTAATGCGGTAAGACAATAAACAAGTTGCATCCATCTTAAACAGAATCATAACATGTTCACATACTGATTATTATTTTGAATTCTTGAACAAACATTGATATAGATCGACACCAAATGATCCAACTTTTCCATACCACTTTTAGTTGAACACGAATTTAAATAAGCATAATAAAAGAATGATGTCTCTTATCAACAAAGAAGCAATTCTGTTAAATGCATATGGTAGAAAAATTGAATCAAAAAAATATAAATCACAATAAACAGATCGAAATGCAGTTTCCATCTTCTATTGTGCTCAAAGAAAATATGCATATTAAACTAATTTGCAGAAATTACAATATTTAGGATGACTTGGTCATTGGTGCTGACGGAATTTTTAGAGCATCAATGACATTTTAAAATGGTGCAATTTGGATTGAATTTGTCGATCCCGCTGTTGGCACTATTCAATGGAAAAAAATGGCACATTTGTACAAAGATGGAATAATGTCTACATGGACACCTATTACTAGAATTTGTAGGAATTATGAATCAAACAACAAAAGTAGGTTTACAAGAGAAAAAAATCATGTTCAACTTGCATGTGCACGAACTATACATTGATCACAAGGGTTAACAATGGACAAATTGGATTTTGATCCAAAATGAGTTATGAAACATGGACTTGTTTATACTGCACTTTCTCATGTCGAAGATATTAAATCCTTGTATTTATTATACAAATTGGGACATAGTAACTTTTCCCTCAACAAAAAAATTGCTATTGAGCTAAATATACTTAGAAAAAATGCCTCTTATGAGCTTGAATATAACATATATCAAAGTAAAATAGTTAACGATTTGAAAATATGTTCATTAAACACTCATAGTTTGTGCTTGCATTTTGAAGATATCATTGTTTACTATGATCTAATGAGTGCTGACATTCTTTGTTTCCAAGAAACCAAAGAAAAAATAGCTCCATCGAATCCATTATTATCAAGAAAATATCACTACATACATTTATACCATTTATATGGAATTATCACATACTACAGAAAAAACATTGTGCTTGAGAGTCATTTCACTTATACAAAAATCCAACTTGAATCAACAATTGCAACATTCCATGTTCAAGAAAAAACCATTATAGTTGCAAATGTATATATTTCACCAAATACAAGCATTGAAGAAATAATTAATTTCATCAGATTCATTTTAGAGCACACATGCAACAATTACCCAATTTTCCTTGTTAGTGATTTCAATTTGGACATGTTGCAAACTAGCCATCAATAGAAAAGACTACTTTCATTTATGCAAAATATTGGCTTCAATTTCCATACAAAAAACCCAACAACTGACTATGGCTCAATGTTCGATCATTTTTGGAAAAACCTTTCAGCTAATATTGTTTCTTTCTATGTCTTTGATGCTTATTGGATAGATCTTCATACAATTTGTCTAACCATATCTTTGTTATCGCCTTGATTCATTTTTCTAATGCTCATATTCTGCAATTTCATTCTTAACTTGTCACAATATTTGTCACATTTGCAAATGTACAACTTTGCCATATGATTTGATTTAAATAAGAGTAAAAATAGTAAAATAAGAGTTGTGAAAATTTAAAGGAAAAACAAGAAAACTACATTTTATTGTATTTTTGACTTATCTCCTTATAAGTTACTCAAATTTCAGTATGGGCACTCATTAGATGTAAAATCTAATTCCACATCCCATGAGTACCCAATTTGCATATTTTTTAGTAAATCGAAATAAAGAAAATTTGAAAAGACATGAAAAAATGTGTTTAATGTATTTTGAATGTTTCATAATTTGGGTCTAGTCAAAATTATGTAGAATGGGTACTTGTTGGATGTGAAATTAGATTCTTCAGATACATATTTATAGTGTTTCCTTGAAATGTATATAAAATCAAGTTTGGTTTATGAATTTATACATGCATTCATTAGAGGAAATTTTAGCCTAAAATTTCCCATCAAATTTTCTCATTATTTCCATGTAATAATATGTAAACCAATTAAAATCTCTTATCTAAAAAGAGGTACATGTAAATATTTTGGATGGAAAAGAAGAAAAACTACTTTTTTGAATTGTATTTTTGGCTTATCTACTTATATATTTACTCAAATTTCAAGTTTGGACACTCGTTGGATGCGGAATTAAATTTCACATCCAATGAGTACCCATTATTCATATTTCTGAGAAGACCCACATTGATAAAAATTCTCTATACATTAAAAAAAACGCGTTGGACAAGTTTTTTTTTAATGTATAGTGAATTCTTAACAATGTGGGTCTTCTCAAAAGCATGGATAATTGGTAATTGTTGGATACATAATTTAATTCCGCATCTAACGAGTGTCTACAATTGAAATTTGAGTAAACCTATAAGGAAATAAGCCAAACATATAATAAAAAAATTGGTTTTTTCTTTTCCCTCCAAAATTCATAACTCTTATTTTATTATTTTATCTATTATTATTATTTTTTTAGGAGGCCACTTTTAGGATGAAATTTCCTCTAACGGAATAAGATTTGTCACTATTTTTTTAAATTATGTAAAAGAATATATGTATATGTGAAATTTGTTAATTATTCTAAAATGGATATTTAAATGGAAGAAAAGTATCCTTAGAGATCCCGTTACAATACTTAAATAATATAATCCCTAAAGGATGAAAATGTAGAGGTTGTATTGGTGATAATAATCAGTCTATGAGCTACAACATATAATGAAGTTTATTGGAGTGACCATAACGATGTGTATGTTTAGTAATTAAAATTTTGTATGTTTTGTTTTGATTCATTAAGTGAACAATTGTAAGCTACAGTCAAGACAAGCACTGGTTCTTAAATGTTTGAATTTTCTTCTATTTTCATAATTGTTATGATAATCTATCTCTACAATCCCTATATCAACAATGAAATATTGTATAATAAATTTAGACCATGGAAAGGGAATTGTGGTTTAAAAGGAAGGACCATTTTCTTCTCTTGATAAACCCTATGTAAGTTATACATTTGCATTATGATCTTTTCTTGTGAATTATTGTGACTATGAGATTGTTGTCACATAGTTTATGTGTTAATTTTTGTGGAATAAGAAGAGTATAATATTGGTTTTGTATAACTATAAGCCCTTGTGACAAAGGAATCCTCATGTTGCCACACAATTCCTACTATATAACAATGTACACCCATTTACATGAGTATATTGGGTGATGCACTCACCCTATTAGATATATATTTTATCGATACATTTTCCCAATGAAAAGAATGTTGGACATTATGTTAGAAAGGGACTTTAACTATTGTTTAAACCCTAGATGGTTTTAGTTGGAAAGGATTTCAAAAAACTCATTAAGGGTTAAGATATTAAAAGTGGACCTCTCTAATTTTTGAAGACTTAGATCCTTAAGATGGAAGGCCAATGTGAATACCACGATTTATTATAAAGTTTTTAAATAAAAGTTCAGGATTAAGAGAGTTTCTAGTGTCTTAACCCTTGGTTCCTAGGCCAATGTTTGAAGGATATTTATGTTTACAAATATACGTTTATAGGATTTAATCCTAGAAGCATAATCATTATCCTTAAGTGCAAACCATGCATGTGTGATCTTAGTATTTTACTCTTGAGTTCGATTAAGCATTAGGGATTTAAGGGAGTTTATTTACCTTGGGAAACACTTAGCAAAAACTTGAAAGTTCATCAGGTAAGATTTGATAGTTTTACATGTATTGCATGACGTATATTTCCATGCAATACAAGCCATATTTTACAAAAATAAATTTCATGTAATATGATAAAGTTTACAAAAATACAATGCATGTGATTCCTCATCATTACTAGGAAAAATTTTGAGGTCAAGACATATCGCACCACAAAAATGTCTCGCATGATATAACATGACTATGAAAAAAAAAAACCATAAATGTGATACATTGCAACGTTGAAGGGATTAAATCGTTGTAGGGTAGAAAATGTCTATAGGTGCAACAAGGGACAATGAAGGGTGAAAAGTATAATGTTGCGGTGGGGAAAACTTTCAATGATGCACCCTATTCCAAAAATATAACTTTAACTCTCTTGCAATATGTCACTCAATTGGAAAGATTGGGAGAAGTGATGAACACAACACATGAATGATAAGCTTTGAAGGCATGAGAAGGATAAGGAGAGGATACGTGAAAGAGTAAGGGGACACAAGGAAGAAGACAAGGGGAAAAGTGGAGAGGAAAGGAAAGAAGGAAGAATGGAAGAAGTTCTTTGTGCAAATGAAGTTTTTTGTGCATGTGACATATCACACCACAATTTTTTTTTGTAAAATATGTCTCATACCAAAACATTTTCAATAATGTGATATAAGAAGAGAAGAGGAAAAGGAAGAATAATAGCATAATGCATGAGAAGAGATAATCTAAAAATGCAATGTATTACAAGAAAATTTTTTATGTTGTGATATGTCATGATCAATGAAAAATTCTAACAATGTGAAAATAAGATGGCATAAATTTTCATATGGGAGAGAACCTTCCCAAATGTGATATAGTGTAAATAAAAAAATATTTTTACATGATAGTAACTTAAGATGTGATAAAATGCCTTATAGAATATTTCCCACGATGTAACAAGTCAATGAGAAGAAAATTGCCTTAGTAAGTGTGAGACTCAATGGTTATCCTTTTTAATGCCACATCATCTAGTTCATGTAATGCCATTTAGAAAAGATGACATTATAGGAGAGATAAATCACTTAAAAACTTTAAAATGCCATAATTTATTTCCTGAAGCTTAGAATTAATCAAGAGTATAGTCATTTGAAAACTCTCTAAAAGTAGAATGTCTCAATAACGTAGAAGTGGCATTAGTAAAAGAAAAATAAATTTAAATACCCTACTTCCTTAATGCTACTTATGAGATTAGTTATGTTACAAAATGTTCTCATATATATGGTGAAGTATTATTAAGCTTAAAACATATGTACGTTGAGACACACTAAAAATATTTCAAATTTATGTTTGGTAATTTTAACATAATTCAATCTTTCTAAAATTAAAACCACCTTTTCTAAGGTTTTAAGAGGCTTAACATGAGATGTAATCTATATTCTTACAAAGGCCCAATAGCCCAATCATAGTATCTTAATCATAATATCTGGCTCAAATATGATATTTATCTTAAATTGAATTAGGAAGTATGACGGCTAACATTATTGCATTAGGAAGTATATATTTTACTAATTGGGTTGCTTTCAAGTGAGATGACGGCTAACATTATTGTAAAAGATTTGAAATTGGTAAAATTATTTTTGTTTACAATTTTATTTTATTTAAAGTATATATGTTTTTCTGTTTTTACAGTGAAAAATAATTTAGAATGAAGAAATATGTGTTTTGTTATTGTATCTAAACAAATAATTTATTTTTCAATCAAATATGGAAAATATGTTGTAAT
Source organism: Pinus albicaulis (assembly GCA_034641835.2). Lineage (NCBI taxonomy): Eukaryota > Viridiplantae > Streptophyta > Pinopsida > Pinales > Pinaceae > Pinus > Pinus albicaulis. Next base: position 1,247,766,025 of record CM076583.1, read on the forward strand.
GTCTTTTTTTTGTTATGTAAACATTTTGACTTAGTTAAATTAGATAAAATAAAAATGAAATAAAATAATAAAATAATAAAATTAATATTTAAAATAAAATTGCTCATAGGGCATAGAATAAATAGTGATGGGGTGTACTATTAAGCCACTCCCTGATGTGAAGGTCACTAGTTCGAAACTCCGTGGGAAAAAATCCATCCATGTTAAGGGTTGGTGTGGCCTAGGCTAGGTGGATCTTGAGTGATTTTGACGGGTTAGATACCCGTGGGTTGCATGTAATCTCTTGAGAGCTTAAACAATTTGACAAAAAAAAAAATTAAAAAAAATTGAGATAAAATACTCAAATTATTATTGGCAAGTTTGGATTCTAGTTTTTGACAACTTATGGTTTTTCCAATAATATTCTAATACCAAGAATATATATATCTACAAAGCACCCCAGAGATCAAATCTGTTGAGGTGCAAACTTGTTTTAAAGTGAAAAGAAATTTGATGAAGTGCTTTGTAGATCCATAGATAAGATGGATCTAAGTTGGTAATAAAGATGTGTATTTTTTTACATACGTAATTTTATATTATAGTTTTTTTTTAATATTCTTTATGTAGAAGGGTGAAAATTTATTAATATTTTATTTTAGGTAGTTTGATTTTCCTTAAATAATGGTGATGAGTCAACATGCCTTTCTATATAACAATTAATAAATAAATAAAAATTCACTAAAAATATATATCTATTATCAAAACTGCATAATTTTTCACTATTTGTGTGGGTTCTAGTCTTTGAAGACATACTAGCTTGTGTGGAATTTATGAAATAGTTCTACTAATGGTGAAATAGTGGTAGTTGTTTCTACGAAGTGTATTCATTCCTGTTAAAAAAAGCATACATAAAAATAGTTGTAGTTGTTTCTACTAAGTGTACTCATTCCTGTTAAAAAAACAAACATAACAAGGAAGGACCTAAAACACTACATAGATCACTTCGGGAAATCTCCAACAACAATATGAATAAATGTGAAAGTCTTTGATTGCTTGTATAATTTTTTTTAACACAGTGAGAAAACCTATCATAACTTAATTGTCAAAAGATCACTTCGGGAAATCTCCAACAAGAATATGAATAAATGTGAAAGTCTTTGATTGCTTGTATAATTTTTTTAACACAGTGAGAAACTTATCATAACTTAATTGTCAAAAGAGTAGTGGGGACAACCATCACGCATTGCTATTGGAAAATGTAGGCTAACTCATCTATATTATTCAAGGAAAACCATGCAACCTATAATTACCAGTTGGTGGTCCATAAGGGGAAAGACTTTCACTCATGCAAGATGCCATTGGGTCTTGAGCTTTAACTTGTTTCCTTAAGTCCAAGACCAGCTCTTAGCCAAGTAAAAGTAATTTTAAGGTATATTGGAGGCCCAAAAAAACTAAATAATTTTAAAGTCATAATTTTTTTTAATAATGCTAAATCTATTTTTTTTAATAAGAATATAAATTTAGCAATGAAAAATATTATAGTTCTCACAATTCTTCTATCACCAAATTTCAAGGATGATTGCAAAAACCAATCTAACTTACCAAATTGTAAAAAATTTAAGGCTTAACTTTTATAATAATTGAATAGGTAAATAATCACATTGATTGGAGTTCAAATAATTCATTTAATTAGATAGATAAGTGTGTCTATTTTAGAATTGGATTTCCAAAATTTTAATTAAAATATATCTCAAAAATAGTTGTCATTTTTACTTTTTTTTAATTAATTAATCAACTAAAAAAATTATCATATAAAAATGTATAAAGAAATAAATTATAATTTTTTTGTGATATACTATTAACAAAAATACTCAAACTTATTTTTAATTTATAAAAATAAGGAAAAAATATTCATGAATTAAAATTCTTATTGTTTTCTTATAACTCATATTATTAATTTTTTATAATTAATAATAATAATAATTTAAATAAAAATATTATTATTTAATGTCTATCATTTTTTTTAAATTTTAACCGTAATATCACCATTTAAACAATATGGTGCACTCTAAAGATTTTGAAATTTAACCACTTTATCCCTCTTAAACCAACAAAATCTTCACCTTCAACTACGGATATGTAACCTACACGTAAAGTGGAAAGCTGACTTTAGAACTCTAACCACATTAAAGTTAAAGATGACGTGGTTCCAGCACATCCCACTTTACGTTGGAACGGCGGCACGTCACCACTCCATTATTAGTCGTCACATCCCCTAAGGACAACATGCACCCTTTAATATCATGAACATCCTCTAAGGAGGCCATTATCTTGTTCCTAAGCCATAATTTTGTTTGGCTGGTGAACTGTTTTTCACTGGATTTTGGTGAAAATTTTACCATTGGGGTGAAATTGTGGTTTTATTAGATATTGTTTTACACTTTTTTAATTAGGTTATACTTTTATTTAGAAAATCATGAAATTTTTGATAAAATTTTGAAAAAATTTGATAAAAGTTTTTGGTAATTAGTTTACAATTGTCAAGCTTGCGCCAAAAAATTCAAACACTTCACATTTTTTTAAATATAACTTTTTTAAAAACAATTTATTTTTTTGAAAACCAATTCACGGCATTAGAGCAAAAAAATTCATTTCTCTCGAGAGCAACGCCAAGATAATGTGGTTCCCACATTGCACCCTACGAATAAAGTTAAGTTAAGGGGACAAAAGTACATCATCTTCTTTCTAGGCATGGTGTACGGAATATGCTATCTTCGCTGCTTCTTCCATTTTGACCATGTCACCACTCTCGAGTGGCACTTGCAATTTGGGTAATATTTGTAAATCTTAGTGTATCATGCTTTCTTTTTTTCTTTCTTTCTTTCTTTTTTTTGGTAAATAATGGAACTTTTGAAAAAATTTAGAAATTTTAGTTGTAGAATGGTCAAGTTTTCAGGATTTTAAGTTTCTAGAATTTCTCAAAATTTCTTAATGGTGCTAAACTATTTCTACAATTAAAAAAAACTATTTACACACTTTTAATAAATTTTTAAAATATTTTTTATTAGATTATGGAGAGAAATTAGCAGGGAGAACTTGGTAGAAAGCGCATATTTATAACATACGCTTATATTTTAAGATCAATAGTTGTAAGTGGTGATTATATTATAAACAAAATGCTTGTTCATCTCATTTCTATATATAACCATTGCATTATTTTATTTTAATTTTAATTTTAATTTTAATGTAACAAAAAATAAATATAACTTCAATTTAAGAAAGTATGCAAAATGTAGAATTATTGAAGGAACATAGATTAAAAAGATAAAGAATAAGAACTTCGTGATAAGCCCTCTACATGAATGGTAAAAGAATGTGAAAATGACAGTGCCCCGCAAAAGGAGGTGGAGCACTGATGGCTTCAAATCACCACGAGTTGTCGAGAGGGGAGGAGACCGTCGAAGCTCGTGAAAATCCCACTTGGAATTGGTGTAAGTGGGGGTGTTGACAGTTTGCCACGTAGAAGCTTTTTAACCATCATATCCCAACATATCTCTTCGCTATCTTCCACTCTCATTCGACATTCTCTATCCCACTCCACTTCACTCGCTTCCTCACGTTCCCTCTTCCCACTCAATTCATTCTCACCACTACTTTCCGCCTTTTCTAAGCTCCGCATATTATTAAATGTATCACTCTCCGCCCCCTCAACTTCTAGGGGGAAATTAAGCAAAGCTCTAGATCCCCTCATCTTGTAAGCCGCACGGTCATATGCGAGCGCAGCTTCCTCGGCCGTACTGAAAGTGCCGAGCCACACTCTGGCGCCCTTGCGCGCAGAGTCCCTTATCTCCGCCGCAAATTTCCCCCACGGCCGCCGCCTTACGCCCCTGTAATGCCTCCCCACATTCGTCTTCGGATTCGGCAGCGCGGCTCCCATCTCTTGACGGGCATCGGCCTCCGGTTTGACGGAAAAGCTGTCTTCCTTCTTTATTTCCGTCACCGGCTCTTCCATGGGCGTTGGGGACATCCCTTCCTTGAGAATCATGTTTTCCGAATCGTTTTCATATAACGGGAGCTTCGTCCAGGAAGCGGATAAGCAAGGGCTCATACACAGAGCGACGGAATCGTCGAGTCCCCAGTCGACCGGAAAATTCTCCCACCGGAAAACTTCATCTCGCTTAACGGAGACAGAGAACGAGGGACGGGAAGACTTAACGGCGGGGACCAAGGTTTCCGCCTCCGTTCCCCGTGTGCTGTTATCGACCAAGTCGATGAAGTTTTCATGATGGGGATCCCAAATCGTTGTTGTATCACACCCCCACTTTTCCGTGTTGCAGGACGAGGGTTCGAAGTCATCCAGCAAATGGCTCCGGATTCGATCTAAGACACTCATTTCTGTGTACTCAATTTCCAGCTGGTTTGCGCAGTTCATTGCCATGTGGTGTAAGCAATTAAAATTAAGAGCCTCTTTTTCCGTGGAAAGTCCGTTGGACATTTATAATATATTTTTGGTGGCAGGAGAAACACGAAGGAAACTTCTAGTTCGGAAGCCATCATCGAAACTTCGTACTAAAATGCACTATTGAATTTGAGATTAGAAATACGAAGGCAACTTCCAATTCGGAAGCCATTATTGAAACTTCGTAGAGAAAGGCACCATCGAAAGTGAGATTTGAAATATGAAGGCAACTTCCAATTAGGAAGCCATGATTGAAACTTCGTAGTGAAAGGCACTATCGAAAGTTAATACGCAACTTCCCATTCGGAAGCCATGATTGACCTTTCGTATATGTGGTCACTCGATAATAAGTGGTCTATTATTCAATTTGTGGGATCTGGTCCACATAATATCTATTAGCACAATTCCACATAATATTTATTAGCACAATTCCATTAGTGTATGCACAAGATATTAGCACAATTACATTAGTGTATGCACAATCACATAGCACAAACTATTGATAATAGTAGATTTGCATGTTGATTCATGATTCATATATAAAAGGTATAAAATACAGTGTATAACAATCAAATCAAATTGTGCTTTAGCTTAGCAATTTGTGAGGATAAGGTACGTTCTTAGATGATGATTGATTATAGTTTATGTGGACTTGTTATGATTAAAAATAGTTGGAAGTGTTAATTATGGTTCACAATGCCAATATGTGAGGTTAGGTTGGTAGACTATGAATGACTATAGTTCATGAGGTTAGGTTGGTAGACTATGAATGACTATAGTTCATGAGGTTAGGTTGGTAGACTATGAATGACTATAGTTTATGTGGGCTTGTTATGATTAAAAATGGTTGTCAAGGGTTAACTGTGGTTGACATTGCTTGACCATGAAAGTGGAGGATTATTGATAGTTGATAATGGTTAATTATGGTTGAAGAGGATTGATGAGGTTGACCATAGTTGACAATATCCATGGTTGAAAAAGGTTGATGAGGTTGATCGTAGTTGAAGAAAGTTGAATAAGGTTAATCACTTATATAGAACATATTTATGTTACATTAGTCTAACATTGTTACATTAATATTGATGATTGTTACATTGTTACATCTCTTACATTAATGTTGACCATTATTAATATTGTTACATTTCTTACATTAATGTTAACCATCATTAATATTAAGTTAGTGTTAATTTTATATCAATATTACAATAATGGTTACATTAATTAGGAAGATTAGAAGTTTTATGAGTAAAATAAATTTAAAAGTTGGCAATGAAAGGTTTTATAGAATAAATTAAAAATTAGATTAATTTAAGTATTTTATGTTAACATTATAAATAAGTGAATTTTATTGGAATTTTAGTTTAATACATAGATTTAATCAAACTCTACTTTATCTATTTTGAAATGTTTACAACTTAAATAAATTGAATTTATCCCTTTAAGCTTATATTTTTACTAATTAATTTATAATATTATCAATCATTTTTTTAAAAATTTAATTATATAATTAATAACTTTTTGGTCCATACATCAAAAATATTGTGCAGTTCTATTCCAAAAATCTCCATGAACGATATGAATAACTATCGAAGACTATTTTTATTGGTATTTATTTACATGGAATGGGAAAACAAGTTTTTTTTTTTTTTTTGTTGCAAAAATTACTTTTACCTACTTTTTGCAAGTTGAAAATAATTATATTATTTTGTATTAATGGAGAAAAGGTTACATAAGTTGTAACGTATCTCCTTAGTTTAGGATTTGTTCCTAGAGTTTAGGGGTTTGGTTGCAACTTCCTAACTTCTAGTATTGTACTTAATAATGTAATCTTTCATTCATGAAGGTAGTATGTACGAGAGTGATCTCTCAGTTCTGAGTGTAGTCTCCAGGTGCAGGCCTCACTTGTGAGCTACATCTCCTTCTTTTCAATTCTGTTCATATTTTATCTTGGTATCAGAGCTCAGATTGGGTGAGTCTGATCTTTTATCGCCTTTGTGGTTGAAGTGCCTTTGTGGCAGAATCGCCTTTGTGGCTTGAGGTGCCTTTATGGCCGCGTGTACACGAAAGCTTTGTGCTCAATTGAGCAGGTGGACTGCAGAACACCTGGCTCGGACTAAGATGATTTTTTAATTTTCTGAGTAGAAGGGGGTTGGCGCGCTTTTCGCGCTGACAGTCGCGCCAGGAAGTGCAACTGGCGCGTCTGTTTGGCCATTAATCGCGCCACTGCGCCAAAATACCAGATTGGCGCGGAATCGCACAGAAAAATCGCGCCAAGTGTTTTTCCTTGCATCGTTTTCATCTAGGCGCAGATTTTTCGCTCGGGAGGGCGCCAACTCACCTTCAAGGGGATCCGCGGGAAGCCTCATCTTCATTTGACGATTTGCGGAAAAGCAGATCAGAGAAGTTGCGGATCTATCCGGGAGAGGCAGATCAGATCAGTTTTGATCAGATCAGTTTTGTGGCTGTATTGAAAAACAACGAATTTACTCATCGGAGTGAGATTGAATTGCAGATTTTGCTGGATCTGAATCGAAGATACAGTGGGTGGATCAGGAGACCAGCAGATCAGTGGTAGAAAAGTGGCATATCGGGTGTTAGGATTTGACAGGTATTGATTTTTTTTTACTGTTGGGTAGATTCATTTGCTTCTAGATCAAGATGAGTAATACAATGGAATATTATCTCCACGAGTCTGGCAAACTCGATGGATCTAACTTCACAAACTGGAAGTTTAAGATTCAGACCTTGCTTGAGGGTGCGAATGCTTGGTCCATAGTTACAGGTGATGAGCAGAGGCCGAATTTGAACACAGGGACATAGGAGCAAGAATGGGATAAACGAGAGAACAAGGCGAAAATTTTGCTGAAGATGTCCGTAAAGGAAAACATTATCCCTCACATCAGAGACTGTAAAACGTCCGCGGAGGTCTGGACGACTATCAAAAGGCTGTATCAGACCCAGAATACAAGTCGAATTATGGCACTCAAAAAAAAATTGTTCTCAATGAAGATGGACGAAAGTGAGACCGCTGCTGCATTTATCGCGCGAATCAGAGATGTGAAAGACGGATTGGGGGACATCGGGGAGAAGGTGTCTGACTCCGATCTCGTAACAATTACAATGAACGGGATGCGAGATGAATTTCAAATGTTCATCACTGGATTGGCGGCAAGGGAGAAAGTGCCTTCATTTGAAGATTTGACAGGGATCTTGCTGCAAGAGGAGGAGCGGCAGCAGAACTTGAACCCCCAGAGTGATGATCTTGCGCTGATGGCAAAACAACGATCTTTTAGAGGGAAGCAGCCACAGCAGCAATCACAGTCGCAACTGCAGCAGAAAGGAGGTATATCGCAGAAGAGTTCGTATAAAGGTATGCTTGCAAATAATCCTGTAAAGAAATGTTATTATTGTGGAAAGAAGGGTCATGTACAGAATGTATGCTTTAAGAAGCAGGTTGATGATGCAAAGAGGAAGCTGGCAGTCGCAAAGCACAGAGGATACTTCGTTGAAGAAGATGTTGAAGAAGATGTAGATGAAGATTTCAGTCATGAATTTCGACTGTTCACAGTCGATTGTGCCCTTTCAGCATCTAATGAGGATGAAATCTGGTATGTCGATTCCGGAGCATCCTCTCACATGATAGGAAAAAAGGAATTTTTTGAAAGTCTTGAAGAAAGTACATATGGATCAAAGATTTATTTAGGAGATGATAGTGGATAAGAGATTAGAGGTTATGGGGTTATTCCAGTCAAGTTACCAAATGGAAAAATCATTCATCTTAAAAATGTTTTATATGTACCTGGAATTAAGAAAAATCTGATATCTGTATCCATGATAACTGATCAAGATATGCAAGTCGAGTTCTTCAATACTCATTGTGTCATAAAGGATTGCAGGAAAGAAATTGTTGCAACAGGCGTGCGCGTTGGAAGCCTATACAGATTGGATGTAAAGAGTATATCAAAGCGAGCCATGGTTGCAGGTGGATCGACATCCGAACAACTCTGGCATCAGAGATTCAGTTCTGCATTCTCTATATTTGCTCTCTCTCTTTTTTTTTGAGTTTATCAAATTGATATTATATATATAGAAATTCTCACATGACTGTTTGTATTTCACAAGGAATTTGGAGTGAACAGTCATGACTCTTTGGCTTCTGTCTTCTTATTCCTTTTTCCAACTCATTTTTAGAATTACTATAATATGTACAAATTTCCATGCTACAGTGGGATTTTGTCTTTTCCTTAGGATACTTGCCTTTGCATCACAAACAATAAAAAAATTAATTACAACATTTACATTCACATTTTTAATTACATATTTCAATTTCACTCAGCTCCTTTTCTAGATTTTGGCTTTACTGGATTTGTCTTTTCCTGCTGCTGTTAAGAACCTGTTCTGCATACACTTTGTTCACTGTCATCTGCATATTCCCTGTTTTCTGTGCTTATTCACCTGTCCAACTCATTCCTGTACATATTCCTGTTCACCAAACTTTCATCTCTGCATGCTTTCCACTTCTTTTCCTTTTCCATAACTGCATTCAAGTTTCATACCCAATCATTTCCCAAGTCCGGACAATCTCACTCTGCACTTATTCTACGCTGGAA